>JBBMOE010000046.1:2548499-2591570 GCA_037975065.1 Chaetodon trifasciatus | reverse complement strand
CCCCCCCCCCCCCTTCTGCTCCTTCTTCTGCTCTTTTCATTGTTTCTCAGTTGGTCCTCTTGGATTTGTTTTATGCCAAGTTAGATTAAGAGCCAAGACAGATCGGTGTAAGAGTTACTATATTTGTGTTCATGTTCCGGTGTGAGGAAGAAAGAGAGAGTACAAGTATCCATGGGGTGGATACAAATTTGTCAGCTATCAGAGATTTTGCTACGTGTAATGAATTACCCTTCATTTTTTAAGTATTAAATTCACTGAATGAGCCAAAAGCTGATATTCTCATGTGATTTGTTCATTTGATCTATAAACCGTTCATTCGTCCATTTGAACTTTCAGGAGATAAACTATATCATGATATATGTCAATGTCTTTAAAATTACCACAGGTTCCCTCCTCTTCCCAAACACAACAGGCAAAGTGTAACATCATAGACTACCAGAGGTGAATTTCGCAGACCGGTCCACACAGCAAATTGGTCTAGAGCCATCAGTGATGACAGGCTGCTGCTGCTGCTGCTACCTGCTCCTGATGTTATTGACACCCCTCTGCCATGGCACTGTTGTTCTGCTCAACCTGCCCCGTCAGCAGAAAAAGTTTCTGTGAGTCAGCTAAACTCACAGCAGCACTGACAGACTGGTCAGCCGTCCAGCTGGATGGCTCTGTGATACACTGTCGAATGCAGGGGTTGAATGTTTTCAGCTTTACTTTGGAGGGCTGTCTTATATATGGCAGCTACATTGTGTGCTGTACAGAGCTGGATCACATGCAGTCTGTATCTGAATGATCCGTTTGCAGCTTGTCAAAATTACTGTGATAGAAGGTAAATTTGATGAGATTCATCTGTCACAGCTGTGGTCCCAGTGGAAACTTGTTCACCCAGGTAAAACCATTAGAATAAAAAACAAATGGAAAAGAGATGCCTGAATTCACATACTCCTATATAGTCACATATAGACCTGCAAATGAAATGTGTTCAAAGCCAGCAGTGGAAATGTGGTACAAATTCAGAACTAAATGAGATGTTTTATATTGCACTCCTGCAAGATTTCTGTCTGTGTACAGAGCTGTAAGATTCAAACTGTGTTGTTAGATATATGTATAAAAACCCAAATTTTATTTTATAGAGTTAATGTATTGGGGCACAGTAGGGCAAGTTATTCTTTATTTCTGCTGGAGATAAAAGGCTTAACAGAACAAACCTGCCAAAGCTAAATGCAAAACACAACATTTGCTTCCACAAATGTTCTCATCTAATGCAGACTTTCAAATATATGATATGCAGATAGATTTAAACTCCTGAACAGTCATCTAAACAAATTAAACACAGTGTGAACAGCTGTATAGAGTATTAAGACCTGCACTGTCAAAGTGGTCTTCATACTTCATACTACAAACCTGATTCTCAAAAAAAGTTAGTATGCTGCATAAAACATTAAAACACAATGTGATCAGTTGTTGATCCTTTTTGACATATGCTCAATTGAAAACAGCACAAAGACAACATATTCAATGTTTGACCTCATCAGCTTCATTGATTTTTGTAAATATCTGTTTATTCTTAATTTGATACAGCAACACGTTTCAAACAAATACAGCAGCTAAAGACTGGGAAAGATGTGGAGTGCTCCAGAAACACCTGTTTGGATCATTCCACAGGTAAACAGGTTCATTGGTAACAGGTGATAGTATCATGACTGGGTATGAAAGGAGCATCCTGGAAAGATTCAGTCATTCACAAGCGAGGATGGAGTGAGTTTCTCCACTTTTTGAACAGATGATTGTATAAAGGAGATTAATACATGGACACAGGAACATGTCACAAAACCATTGTCAGTAAACACAGTTCATTTGCAATTGGTTGCATTCTGTTTTTATTTACATTTTGCAGAGTTTCAGCTTTTTTGGAATCACGGTCGTATGTTGTTTCATACTGTAAGCGTATGTGACGTATCTGTCATCATTGTTGATAAGAACAGTCCCTCTAAGGTGGATCTGTTTTTAACACACAGTGTTGTGTCTGTTAAAAACATGCAGAACCTTAAGATGAAATAATACAGCTATGAAATTGCACTTGAACATCTCTGTGAACCTTGGTGTGGAGGAGTGTTACTGCAACCACTGACCACCGTGCTCGTTTGCCTACGTGCAGCCCAGAGAAAAATAATTCCAGCTTTAGCTGCCTTGTCTTTTCTCTTTTGTTCTGTTCTCTTTCAGGTCTGCTCAGTACCTTAGCTTCATATGACGGATAGGCTGTGTTACAGAGCAGGAATGTCCTCAGACACTGGATCCAGTCTCAGACAGACTGTAAAGACAGATTTGACAAATTGCCAGAAGTAAAGGCACCACTCCAGACATTGCCAGAGAATGAAGCACTATATTACAAAGCCTGAGCCAAGATGAGCAACACTTCACTTTTCTGGTCACACATACGTTGAAATTTGAAGAAGCAGGAAGAACCATGAGGAATAGGTGAGCGTGTAGATAAACTACTTCTAGGTACACTATACTGTATACTGTAGAGACAAAACATCAGAATCAAACTGCTAAACAAGTTGTAGCAGTTTTCTTATCCTATGTTTATTCCCCCTAGGATGTTGGAGAAGAGACGTGCAACCTGTTTGCTCATTTCAATATGCCTGTGCTTCTTTCACTCAGGTCAGCGCCTTCCTCTGTGCACATTCTCAGGTAGAAGGGACATGCTGTCCTCAAACACAGTCCATCAGGTCTTCTGCTTCAGTCTGCTCTGTCTGAACTCTCAGCACCGCTTCTAGAGCATTCTGCTTCAGTAGTTGCATTTGTCCTCTTGAATCTTGACATGGCTTTTTATGCCAAAATCTGATTTTGGTGGATATTTAAAAAAAAAGTGATGTTTTTTAAACATCCATCGTATTTTTCCAAGTTTGAAAACCACAAGCAAAGACACATACTCACAAACCTCTCAGTGAGTAGTGTGTTCATCTAGTCGAGTGTAGGAGGAGTTCATGCCGATACCTAAGAGAAAGAGACAGCTGTCAATCATTTATTATTCAGGCATTTTGAAGGAAGTGCCCATTGTGTCTGGCCCTTGCACAGGGAAAGCAAAAAGATTGTGAGCTGGCGTTGGTGCCTCTCGTCCTGCTCTTTGTGGTCAACCGCACGTTTAAGGCAAACCTTCAGATGACCATGTTTTATTTGTTGTAGTGAAGCAGCTGTGAAGCCGGCCCAGACCCCCAGGTTTCCTCTCTGTCTGTAATTAGCTTTGTACAAGCCGGAGGGGAAGCAGTTAGACCAAAGTCTGGAGATGCATAAAACACACCAAGGTTTCACACAGGTACACACACACACACACACACGCACGCACGCACGCACACACACACACACACACACACACACGCACACACGTAGTAATACTGTGATAAAGGAAGAAAACTGTCATTCGGCTTAAGTAGTATAGAAAAAGAAATGCTTTTTGATTAGTCATCTAAAATACTGCATGCCAAAGATACACCAGCAGCATAAGATGATAGGAGAGATTTGCAGGCCTCGTTCTGGTTTACACGTCCCCACAGTAAAGCTTTGAAAACAAAACAAAAAGAATATCCTCACCTCACCTGAGGCACATTATTCCTACCTTTAAATTTTTAACAGCAGCACTGAACCTCTGAGGCCGCCTTTGAGTGGCAATAAAGACAAAGCGATGTTGGGGATGAACAAATCTTTTTGGCCAGATTTGGCCATTATTTAGCCTGTCTGTAAAATCAGAAACTTTCCTCCAGTGAGCTACAGCTAAACATTTGGGCATGTTTTAGAAATTGATTATAGACAAAACGATATAAATCCCAATGAAAATGTCATCAAGTGTTTCTCTTCTGCGCCATGTGCCAGGCTTTTTAATCATGCCGTGGACGGCGCCTGCTGCCAAGGTGAGGTCTAATAAACAGAACAGATGAAAGATAAATCCACTTCATTTAAAGCAAACTTTCACTCCAATGCAGAAAGAATGTCTCATTATTTTTTAACAGTGTAGAGATTTCCATCTGACGACACAGTACACTGCTGGCTTTGCATTGGCAAATAGTAAGATAAAAGTATACTTTATTCAAACTGTTCATTACTCAGCTTTTTGCACAGAAACTGTGACCTGCTGTATTAGGGAACAATAGTTCAAACGTGAACCACAGCGCTGGTTAAATGTGCCCTGAAGCTAATATCAAACAATTTCCTACATTGATTTTTTTTTTTTTTTTACATTTTGGCAGAAAAACAGAAAAGCAAAATGTTTTAATATACTAGTTAGGTAGAATAGTATAGAATAGGTATATGGACCTGTGTCTCCACAGACATGATGTCTGCAGTATCCCTGTCATTGAATAGTGCTCAAAGAGCTGACCTTTGGCTGAACCTAATTGTTGACCCTTGTTAGTATGTTTTCCTAAAGAACTGTAAGAAAGGCATTTTTTGTGTTTTTGAGTGGTAAAGCTTGGATGTCATATATTCATGTTATGTACTGAAATTTGTTTGCTTTGACATTTGAGAGAGGAAAACAGCACAGCCTTTTTTTAGGCTCATAAAGTTTATTGGCCCTGAACACCAGAATAATGAGCAGTTTGAGGATAGGAGGGAACCAGGGACCCGAACCCAATGCTGCCACTTGATTTACTGAGATAAAATGATAATTTCCCTGCTGCTCACCATCCCCCTTAACAAATTTCAGCAGATCCCCCACAGCTCTCAGTGCTCTTCAGAAGTCTCCATCTTCATGAGAAAGTTGTACAGATTTTACAGCCCCCCATTCCCCTCTTCTCCTCTCCCATCGGTTCACTCATTGTCATGGTAATGGACTCCATCGTGCGTGACCAAAACGGTCAACTTAATTGATGAAAAAGAGATCACCAAGAGGGTAGAGGAGAGGGGGTTTGCATATATCAGACATGAAGGATTTTCATTCACTAAAGGCTTAAGGAATACATTATGGCACTTAAGGACACTTGAGGAAGACCGTCAGTGGTTTTGCAGCTCTCAAGTAATGTGCTGTTAGATTCAGCCCGACTGACATCCACAAGTACAGTACCAGCTCGCCGCTGCTTGCTCCATCAAGAGCCTGCAGAAGTGGAGTTCTGTATCAGGCGAGGACTCGTCAGTGTGGTCACATGCTGATAATGCACATGTAATGTTTGTTGCACCCGCCAGTCTGAGGCATGTGTTCCTATACAGTGAGCCGTGTTATAAAAGGTGATTAGACAGTTTTATCTTCCTCAAGTCTTTCACTTGTGGCATCAGATCTGCTTTTATGTGAATTATTCAGAAATCTGTTCATTGTTGTTAAAGGACAAGGCTGATGGTATTCTGTTGTTTTAATATTGACAACAAATCACAGAGTGAAAGCAACAAAACCAACTTGTCCATCTCTCAGTACCTCATCTGTGACGTTCACCCCTAACCTCATCCGCAAACATGGAGTATCATTTCTTGAAAGAGACCTAAACAACTGAACAATGTACCATCTAGCAAACAATTACTAAACCTTGAGTAAACAGTGCATTTGTTGTGGACTATTTTCAGCTGTGGATTGAGAAACATTTTTTTGCCCTTGGGAGTATTTACAGCTGCAGGGTGGTGTACGTGGGACCTAAAATAAACTGCATGCTTGCATTCATGGTGATGAAAGAACATTTCACCTCATGTAACAGTGGAGCTCACTGATGTGTTTTTAATCGTTTTGGAAAACAGCGGATGGATACACAGGTAATATTAGTTAGTAATATCAATTCATTGTTGGTTTTGGTCTTTTCATGGGATGAACTGTTTATAAGAAAGATTAAAATATGGAAAGGCTTCTTCTTGTGGCTTAATGTTTCTCTCTGCACTCAGTTTTACAGGCACCCCTTCACTCAGTACTGCATTGTCCTTCTAACTTTAAATGTGTTCAGCGCTGAGGCAGCTACATCTTTTGAGAATAACATTATATAACTTTCTTTTGGCAGACACTTTTGACCAAAGTGACTTACAGTTTTTCCCTGCATACTGTATCGGGAGCAATTTCTGATCTAGATAATGCAGAGTGAGAGCAGGGGACTGAACCAGCAACTCAAATCATCAGTGAAGGGCATTTTAAACACAGCGCCAGAGCACACAATCCCTCAAAGTTCTGTCAAGACCATATCATATTCAGTAAGTGTAAGTTAAAGTCATTTTAAGGAAGAAATCAGTGATATTATGACAGTTCTCAGTCAACATTTCCCAGCAGTCCTCACCTGAATCGATAATTGACAAAACTGGAAATGTTTGCTATAGAATAATAGGACTGCTTATGGGAGACTTTTGGGTATTTCTCCACCTCAGCAATGTGTTTCTCATATCCAGTATGAAAGCTGTGAAACCACAAAAGAAGACAGACTGTCACTGATAAGTGAGGAAGAGGAAGAGCAGATTCTGAGGGCCAGGCTGTGTAAAGAAAAGAAGCGTGTCCTACAAATCAATAGGTGTTTCACTTAGTTCAACTCATGAAAAGTGACAGCTGTGTAAAAAAAGAGAGCTTGACAGGGACATTCAAACACCGTCTCTGTTTTAATGTTGGGTTGTTGATTTTTAAGGCTCCAGAAATTCGTTGCATGAACGTAGATACAAAAATTCTTTCAAAGACCTTGGCCTGTCGGCTTGAAAAGGTCCTTCCAACAATCATTTCTAAGGAACAGACTGGCTTTATAAAAGGGCATCAGCTCTATTACAACGTCCGCACTTTGTTAAACATAATTTACTTGAAAGAAACAACAACCGTACCTGAAGTAGTGATATTGATTGATGCCAAAAAAGTGTTTGACCGAGTTGAATGGAATTATTTAGTATCATGGTTTTGTATCATGGTTAGGC
Source organism: Chaetodon trifasciatus (assembly GCA_037975065.1). Classification (NCBI taxonomy): domain Eukaryota; kingdom Metazoa; phylum Chordata; class Actinopteri; order Chaetodontiformes; family Chaetodontidae; genus Chaetodon; species Chaetodon trifasciatus. The sequence continues at coordinate 2,584,721 of JBBMOE010000046.1, read as the reverse complement.
CTTCTCTATACACTCCCCTGTGCTAGTATTACTACTAATAACACTCAATCCGGTTATTTTTTTCTAAATAGAGGTTGTAGACAGGGCTGCCCCGTCTCCTCTTTTATTTGCACTTGCAATAGAGCCCTTGTCTATTTATTTGAGGACCTCTCCCACCTTTAATGGCATTACCAGGACTCATACAGAGTTGAAATTATCATTGTACGCCGATGACTTGTTACTATACGTCACAAATCCAGTAAGAGCCTGCCCCGCCATTGTTTCACTTTTTCACAGATTCGGCCGATTTTCAGGCTATAAAATTAACGTCGCCAAGAGTGAATGTTATCCTGTCAGTAAACTAGCGTTGCAACTCTCCCAGTCAGACATTCCCTTCAAGTTAAGTCCTTCAGGATTTACGTACCTTGGGGTTAACATAGCCAGATCCTTCAAATCTCTTTACTCTGAAAATTTCTCTCCCCTTTTAGCAGAGATTAAGGCAGACTTTCAAAAATGGGGTTCCCTTCCTCTCTCCTTGATTGGGAGAATAAACACTGTCAAGATGAGTGTTCTGCCAAAATTTTTATTTCTTTTTCAATGTTTGCCTGTATTCTTACCAAAAAGTTTTTTTTTTTAACTGTTTACTCAATTATTTGTCATTTTTTGTGGAATGGCAAGATACCTAGAGTTAAACAAAAGATACTTCAGAACTGTAAATTCTATGGCGGCCTCTCTCTCCCAAATTTTCAATTCTATTATTGGGCCGCAAACATAGCTAAAATTATACTCTGGTCCAAGTCTACTGATGTACCTTGGTATCAGCTGGAAGCACAGTCATATTCCCCAGTCTCTCTCTCGGCTTTATTGACCGGCCCGACGGCTAACCCCTCTGGCCTTACCTGCAACCCTGTGGTTACTGCCACGCTCAAGATATGGTTTCAACTTAGGAAACAGTTTAAATTTACTGCTCCCACACTTTTAACCCCATTATTGAAAAATCCTGTGTTCAAACCCACGTTTACTGACTCCACCTTCTCCTTATGGCATGATAAGGGACTGAAATGTTTTGAGGATTTCTATAAAGAAGGGATCTTTTGTTCTTTCCCAGATCTGGTCACTGAGTTCAATCTTCCACCCTCTCATCTTTTTAGATATTTCTAGGTCAGGAACTGTGCAAAATCCTTATTTCCCAACTTCCCCCACCTTCCACCTAAGCAGCCATGGGGTGAACTTCTACAATTAAATCCTTCACAAAGGTCTTTAATCTCAAAGATTTACAGTTCTATCCAGGCATACGACGATCATCTAGCCATTAACACAAGGGAGGCTTGGGAGCGTGAGCTGGGTTTGAATTTTGATGAACACTGGTGGGAATCCACGCTGGAAGTCATTCATAAAACCTCTATTTGTGCCCGTTTAACCTTGATACAGTTTAAAGTTGTATTTAGATGCCATTATTCGAAAAACAAGGTTAGCACAGATTTTCCCAAATGTGGTAGATGTCTGTGACAGATGTGGGGACTCACCCTGTAATCTAACGCATACGTTTTTTTCCTGTCCAGCTCTTACGAACTTTTGGCAAATTTACTTCGACACCATGTCTAAGGTACTCTCAAAGACTATTCATACTTCTCCACACACTGGCATTTTTGGTCTTCCAGAAGACTATACCCTATACTCTTCTAAAGAATTGGAAATAATTGCTTTTACCTCTGTAATAGCTAAACGCCACCTCCGTCTCAACTGGAAATCCACAACAGCTCCTTCCAGCACACAATGGATAAAGAGACTATGTCATTTTTGAAGAGATAATTAGGTATTAGGTATTATTAGGTATTCAAGAAGGGGAAACTGAGCAAGTTTTACAACAAATGGCAACCTTTTATTGACCTTTTTTCAACAGTATTACCCCCCACACACACCCTTTTTACCTTCACTTTTTTCTCCTTTTTCTTTCTTTTTTTTCTTCTTTTTCTTTCTTCTCCCCCTCTCTTCTACTATTATTTATGTATTCTATCTGTTATGGTTGTGCAGCCAATCTAATAATTTTATCCATTTAGACCATGTCTAAATATTGTTTTCACTGTATTGTCTATTTGGTCCCATTTTTCGCAAGTCTTCTCTGTTCTCAAAAATTATAAAAATGATACAATCTAAAGGTGCATACAAGCATGTTTAACGTTCACACCAATGTATACTGATATATGTAACTGTCTCTGTTACCCTTGTATACACATTAATAAGAAATATTAAAGAAAAAAACAAAAATGGCATGTCGACAGCAAGAGGCGACTCAGTGTCAAGTCATGAGTCTTTGGTCTTCCTGACGAGCTCACGTGTTAATATTAGAGCACTTGCAAAGGTAAATATAACATGCTAAGCAGTCAAAATGCTGCCAAGTTATGGCGTATCGCAACAGAGCACAGAGTACTCCTATTTTATTTTCAAATATTCAGCAAGGCTTCTTACTGACTGTAACCATGATCAGATTCTGTTTGCAAAACCATTTAAGCACCGAAACAATCAGGAGTCTGTAGACAAATGGACTGGGTCTATCAACACTAGTCTGCTCGCAGTGGTCGACAGGTGCTGTGGAAAGGCAGAGGGTGTGTGTGTGTGTGTGTGTGTGTGTGTGTGTGTGTGTGTGTGTGTGTGTGTGTGTGTGTGTGTGTGTGTGTGTGTGTGTGTGCTGAAGGCTTAGACTGGCAGCTCACCTTTCTGTTGCGAGGGTAGAGTTTCAACAAAAGGTGGCTGCCAATGAAAATACCGTAGTGCCTGCAGAACGCCTGTCCATTGTTTCTAAGAAGCTAATGTCAAAGCATTCAACTATTGTGGGACAGTACAAAGCCCTGTCATTGAGTTAAGAAGGGCAGGAAATAGGAGTGCACAGGGATAAGATAGAAAAGGACTGATATTGGGTGTTTTATGCTGTGTTCTGTTCGGTGTGACTGAGCCCAACAATGACTCAAATCTCAATCGTACAGCAGTGGCACACTGTTTCAGGATGATGTAACTTGCCTCAATAAGGCTGCAACAGGAGTCGTCTTATTTTCAAAGTTCATTTACATAACTATTTTAAAGATTGTCACACCCATTGTATTATTAACATAACGTTATATAGAAGCATAAAGAGTCAGTACATCCTCACACACACAAACACACATACAGCATGTTCTCCCTCTTATCGCTATGGGTATCCTATCCTATCCTCTCCTTTTTTTTGCTGTCAAAGTGTTTTGTGATATGCATTGAGATATATGAGGTAATATTTCTGCCACCACCCCAATACAGTCAAATTTAACTTGTGGTGCTCACAATGTTGAAAAAGGACATTTGAAAAAAAAACAACAGCTTCATAACTCACATCTTAACGGCTTTCATTAAATTTCTTTTTCTTTTGTGTGTATGTGTGCGTGTACATGTGCGTGTGTGAGTGAACTGACTTTCTGGACATAGCAGATTTGACATTTGTCTCAGAATATGCAAATAATGACCTAACCTTGGTATTTTTGGCTGTTTTGTTATGGAAATAAAAGAAAGGCACATCATGTCCTGCATTTTGGGAGGTGAAGCATGAAAGATTGAGAGGAAGTGGAAAGTGTCTGCTCTAGTCCGCAACCAAAGATTAGTTTCATTATTAATGTTTTGATCTATAAAATCATTACAAACTCCTAATTCTGAAAGTTGGAGCTGTCTTTTTCCAGTTGCTTCTTTTGTTGGGCAAACAATCCAAAATACTCGGTTTGCTGTCGCATAAGTGAAGACGATGAGCTCACAGATGAGAAGCTGGACCCAAAGAACATCCAGTCTTCTCTTTTTATCCACTGATTGATTAACCAGCTATTTTTTTTAATCCAGTCTAATTTGCACACAGGATTAAAGCCCCAAAACCACACTAGACTAAATGTTTTGGCCCAGTCTTGGGAGCTTTTAACCTGTCTGCAGTCATTTTTTCTTACATCATGAAAAACAGCTCGGGGAAAGTGACCGTGTTCAGCTGATGTCAGCAGTGATGCTTCAGCAGCTGAGCTCGCCTGGTGTTTTCTGCCAGGTTTCGTGTCATCAACCTGTCAGAGATGCCTCTCAGAATGACTGTTTCTCACCCTGACCGCTGGGAGTCTGGAGCCTACTTCGCTTGACTGCGCCTGCGCCTCGCATGCTGTGTGTGTGTTTGTCTGTGTGTGTGTGTTTGTGAGTGGTTTTGGTTGATCCTTCATTGGCATTCCAGCCATTCCCCTGGTACCTGGGAACTGGCTTGTTCTCCTCCGACATGGTATTTTTAGGACCTAAGAAGCAGCTGTCTGTGTCTCTGTCTGCACAGACGGCTCTGGCCGTCTGTTGCCTGAAAAATGTGGCAAGGCTCAAGAAACGTTTGTAATAACGGCGCCTCAATCCTCTTTTTCAGATTATGAAGACTTAAGTTAACACAGGTGTAGGTGCAGGTAATTATCACAGTGATGGGTGTGAGGCGGTGTTGTAGTCTGTGTTAAATCTACTTAGCTGCAAGGTAGGCAACTCTTCTTTCAACAACAACCCTGCTCTGTGGTTTTCTCACATTTTACTGAGTCATGTTTGCCTTGAGGTTTTTTATGCTTTTCAGACGAGCAGCAAACAGTGAGAGATCTTTTCCAGAGGAGTGCAGCAGCAGTTCAGAGCCTCATGTGCAGCAGCTGAACCGGCAAAAAACTTTTTTGGGGGTTTGTCTCTCATTACAATTGTTTAAACCAAAAGTGATAAAATGTCAAATACTCCAAAAAACACAATATGTAGAAAAACAACATGAACAATATGCAGATAATTGGGATTATTTTGACAGATATTGAGATATGAGTCGTGATTTTAGTGGGAATCGTAATGTTTGCATTTCATTTTCAATCAAAAAAATATAGAGAATGAAAACAAAGACAACATCTTCCATCCAGAGTGTAGACTCTAAGGTGTCTGCCACTTTCACTCCTCTCTCGAGGTAATATGTTTGTGTGGCGAGCTAGCAGTGACCTCACTTTTGTTTGTTGAGTCAGGCAGCTTCTTTTTACAAAGGTGGCAAACCGTGAAGAAGAAAAATACTTCCACACGCTGCTTCTCAGATGCTTCAGGGTCGTGATTTTGCGGTCCGCGCATCTTTGCTTGCGAGTGTTTCCATTTCTGTCCCTGAGCTTAGTTTACTGGTAGGTCAAGTGGTCTAGCTGATAGGACGTCCAGCCCTCTGCTGGACCTCAAGGCAAACTACTAACACAAAGCAACTGAAAGACTCCAGCAACAGCTGAAGGAAAAGCAGTGAGAGTGGTGTGACAGGGAGAGCGACATGGGCTCGAGGATGGATCATATGGAGTACAGAATGACAGACATGTTGGAGCAAAAGCTAAAAAAGACAGAATCTCACCTGTCGTCTAGTTTGTTTTGGTTTATGTTTGTTTGTCACAAGAATGTAAAAAAACAACAAAAAGCTCCGCTTAATTTCATATCTGTTGAAAATTAGTTAGATTTCAGACAATATGTGAGTGAAACAGCTTTAAAGAGAAACACCTCTTCATGCAGGAGGCGTGGTGTGACGTCTGTTTCTGTAGAGGGACAACATGAAGTTTAATTCTAAGAGCTTTTTGTAGTGGTGTTTTTTCAGCATTCTCACTTCTTCTGACGATGTCTGTTCTTGTTGTAAAGTTGGTGCATGTTCAGTATTTATTCAAGTAAAACTGAAAGGCATTATTGGTACTTTGAGTTTGAGTTTTGCAAGACTTCACTCTGACCCCACTACATTTCCGGTGTATATATTATAAATACAATCATAAACTCACTAGATTTTGCTTGTTGATTTCCCTGTTAAAGGACCAGTCTGCATGGTTAAGTGACATCTAGTGGTGAGGTTGCACACTGCAGCCAACTGACAGCACCGACCACTTTTAAGCATGCAGGAGAGCTTATGGTGGCCATAAAACTCTCCATATTGAGACACATTTTACTTCTGTCCAAAACTGTGGCTCCTGCAATTTGGATATTGTGATTTCTATCGTTTTTAGATGAATTGTTCAGCCCTTTGCACATTTTACACATAGACTGCCAGTTACTGTTGCACATCAGATAACCAAGGTAACAAAGCAAGCATGTTGATGCTGAATAAATACTACGGCTTACCCCAATGTTGAAAAGCCTTTGAAGGGTTTAAAACGACCTCAGTGAGTCTGTTCTTTCTACAAAGAGGGCAATGTACTGAGCACCTATGAGCACACAGATAACCAGTGTCAACATCTAAACAAATCTGCAGCTGCTGTTGATATACTGATGAACACCTTCTTATCATGAGCGAAGGAGTCATGCATAAGTACACTGTTTTCTGCCTAACAGCTTTGGATTGCACATTAGGAGTGCGTGTGTTTCCATTGTTTGTACTCTTCTATCACAACCACACTCCACAGTGGAACACACTGTCATTGTGGAAACATTAAATGATGACATTTATTTGCAATAATGGTAATAGAACTCAGTGTGTGTAATGTTAGTCAAAAGTCAGTGGTGTCTGTGTGTGTGTGTGTGTGTTTAGTGTGGTAGGATGTCAGATAAAACAATCTCAACAGAACAAAACCAAACAAAAGAAAGGTGTGGTGTGAGGGGAGAGTGTGGGATGTCTCATCTTAAATGCATTCTGCGTGGACTGGCTTTAATACACTGTCCACCCACCAGGACCTAAAGGGAGACACAAATACACAAAGGGCCATCACACTTCACACACATTTAAAGTCACCACCGCCAATCCAATCGGATTAAAATACAACAGCACTGCACTGATGAAGCAGATTTTGCTCTTCGAGCTGTTAGTATATAATGACAAAAGCATGTTTTAATCTTAATTTTAACTTTGATTGTAGCTCATTTAGACAATCATTTTGATGATTATCGATTTATCTTTCTCTCTCTTTCTATTAACGTTCCCAACACACAAATAAGCAAAGTTAGTGCATTTATGAGATGTGAGGTGGTGTTCTTGGACTACCTGGCGTCCTGATGACCTACTTTTACCTCAAAATCAGATTTTTATTGTGTGGTGTGTGACAATGAGCGATGAGGAATGAGGAAAGTTAAATAATTCATCATTTTGTTATGGCCCAGTCATACATTTTCTGCTGATACCAATCAACAGCCTTTAGAGGTTTATTTAAAACAGTATTACATAATTAGTATACGTATATAATTACACACAGAGCTCCCAGTGTAACATTTTGGCCTTTAATAACCGTGGTGGTGTGGTTACATACACATTTTTACAGCGCCGTCAGTGTCTGGTGAATGTTCTGTGTGTGGCTGATAGTGAAATGTTTCCATTCATAAGTCTGACTGACTGTCTGATGGACGAATATCAGTGTCAAAATGTAATGCAGCTTTACCCGAAAAACAGATGTGATGTCCCTGCACCGAAGCACCATCTGACATCCCTCTAACGTTCTAATGCTGGTTTGCTGTTCCTGTTGTGGGTGCTAACAGACTCTGTGTGTGTGTGTGTGTGTGTGTGTGTGTGTGTGTGTGTGTGTGTGTGTGTGTGTGTGTGTGTGTGTGCGTGCTTTATTTATACCTTGGCAGGGGGAGAAAAATGCCGGCTTTGACGTGCTCTACCACAACATGAAGCATGGCCAGCTGGCAACCAAGGAGCTAGCCGAGTTTGTCCGTGAGAGGTAAGGTTTGTGTGTATTTGTGAATATCTGTGTGGGAGGTGGTGCTAGTGATGGGACTCGGGTGGAGAAATTCTGCATACTTGACTCAATGTTTGGAGAGAAAGATGAGAGATTGCGCCATGGTTTGGAGAAATGGTCAGAGATAATAAATGAAGTGTTTTGGATGTCATCTCTCGCTGTATCTAACAAGATGTTCATGATTAATACTGTTTCAAAGTCGATATCGAGCACTTTAACAAGTCTTTCTTTGTTAAAACTGCTTCAGGCGTCTCTCCCTGCTCTGACCTCTGACCCCTGTCCTCACTACTGTGCTACTTTTGAAGTGCACTGTCTTTCACACTCACCAGCCTGAATAGGTGTATTATCCCTGAGCTGCTTTTATCCACGTTTGCAACTGCTACATTGAAATAGTCAAAATTTGAATCGGTTTTCTCAAAACTCATTGCTTTTTCCCGATGACATTGTTGACAGACTCACAGAAGTACTTTTACTGCCTGTGTAGCTGTGAAGCTGTCATTGTTAAATCATCAGTCCAAAATATTAATCGTGTCATATCTTTCTTTGATTAAAAAGTCAAAGGTACGAGCCTTTGTATATAAAAACTTTAATGTTGAAGGTAACTACAGGTCCCAAGGTGCAACATCCAACAACATGCACAAATGGCAGGCTGAAGCTCATGATGACACTAAAAGCAATAGTCTGCCTCATAAGGACGCGCCTGCACGCACGCTCCGACCAACAGTGTCTCACTTTTAGGAGATTTTCCTTTTGAAACAAATCAGATGGAGTTTTGAGTTATAAATCCACTGACAGGCTCACCAGTAGTCCTGCCTAAGTGTGGGCAGTCTGTTCCTTAATTAAAATGGTCTCCTCAAAGTGGGTAGTTTGTTACATTAACTCCTCTGCCTGCTAATCAGTGATTAGCAGTGAGTAAATTGAGGGGAATAATGAAGTTCCCACAGGAGTTGGTGCTCTCACAGCTTGAGGTCCAGGCACACAGAGTGCTCTGTCAGACCAGTGATATAATCCTGACATTGATTCAGAGCGCCTGTGCACATTCCTCACAGGGGGAAATTCACTTATCTGCTTGGACAGCAGCAGACAACAAATCAGCAGTCAGGAAATGAAATAGAGGCACTGTGGGTAAAATAGTGTGTGATCCTGTGAGACAGAGGCAGGGCAATTGTGTTGATAAGTTTCCTCCATCCTCCTCTCTCTCCACTTGCCTGAAAGGTCATCTGGATGTAAGACGTAATAAAGAACACCATAACAACTCAAACACGTTGTCAACGTTTCTCAGCTGCAGCGTGTTGCGTTCACAGTTCTTCTCAGTTTAATGGAGATGCATCGCTACTTCTTGTTAGTGGGGGGCCACAACGGACATCAGGCCATCACTTGTGCTGAAACAATTAGACAAACAATGAGTTCATCAAGTAGTGTGCTGACAGAAAAGTGTTTTGCAAGTATTTTGACAACAGATGAAGCTCTTTGAGCTGTTTACATTAAAAAAGTAAATGTTATAATTAAAGAAGATGATTAGAATTGAGAATGAAAATCTTTGCCAGTTTTCATGTGATTCATTTAGAGTTCAAACTTCAGGACTGTAGTGTTTGTTTGTTTGTTTGTTTCCATCAAAGCTCCTTCTTTCTTTCTCTTCGGGGCCCACAAATGGTTATTAAAGTTTAATGCCCAGCATTGAAAAACAAGTCCATGTATCATTCAAATGTGACTTCTTTTTGCCCAGCAATGCTGAAAATGAATCTTTATCTCACTGACTCTGGTGGTGGATGTCCAGAGTTTGGGCCAAAGTAAACATTAGTAGATATAAGGCCATTTGCAGAGGGAATAGTGGTGGGAAGAAGTGCTATTTGAGTGCATTGCATTCACCAGTCTAAAGTTTATTTGAAAGAATTTTGCATTATCAAAAATGCATGTTGCTTTCCCTGATGTGTTTCTGGTAACTTCACAAGAGAAACAAAAAGAAAGAGGGATGCGTCTGCTGACCTGCTGCACATTACTCATACAGTATATACAATAGATGGGTTTAAAATGTGTGTGTCCATGATTTTCAGGTTTCTCTGTGGAAGCCCTAAATTCGAGTTATTGTGCTGGTTATTCTCTGAAGGTTAATGTGTGTGCTTGTCTTTGCAGTGCTGCCATTGAGGAGACTTACTCCAAATCAATGAGCAAACTGGCCAAGATGGCCAGCAATGGAAGTCCACAGGGGTGAGTGCTGCCACAAAAACACAGGATGCTTCACCTAACATTTGTCCTTGTCCCGTACTGTTGGAAGGTGCTTGTTAATGTAATTATACATGTAATGGTCACATGGCTTCATATGAGATATGCGTGAGGACCATCTGCATCACCAAATGTCCACATTTGTGATTAAAATAATGCCCTCTCCGCTATTTAGTCTGTATGGTTTAATTCATATGTTGTCTATTATCTGACAGAGTTTTATTAAAATAATAAATATGTGATGTAAGTGATGACACCATCAAGCCATTTCTTCATTCCTATGATGAGTGACGGGATCCTGAGTGAACATGCAGGTTTCTGCCAGATTAGAAAGTTTTGGATGTTGCATGTGAGAACTTTCTGTATTTATGTTTTTGTTAAGGCTCATTTTGAAGTGCTTTCATGCACCAATCAGGATGCAGCAGCCTTTGAATTAAAACTGTGGTTGCTGTCAGTCAAATCAAGCCACACCCACACCGTCCTGATGGAGCAGATGAGCTGAGTTTCTGAGAGTTAAACTCTAATAGATACCCAAATACCCAAATGTGTTTTTTCCTACTCTGAATTTGATTGTTCCTAATTTAGTCATGACATCATTGTTGCAGAAAAATACTTAGGGTTTGAACCCATGTTGTCAGGGCTTTTCGCTTTATTAAAGGGCAACTTGCGGTCTTTGTAAATTACATCTCCATAGTATATATTAATTTCATGTACTTTTTAGGCTGTTTCTTTTTCAAGACCACAGTATGACACACTAAACCTGAAATGAACAGAGTTCGACTCTTGCAGTCTCTCGTGTGCTTGATGCTTATGTATGCATTTCCTAGGACTTTTGCTCCCATGTGGGATGTGTTCAGGGTGTCTTCAGACAAACTGGCCCTCTGCCACCTCGAGCTGATGAGAAAGCTGAACGATCTCATCCGGGATGTCAACAAGTACGGAGACGAGCAGGTCAAAATTCACCGCAAGGTACATACCTCGGATTACCGCTGTTCTGACAGAAAACTGCCAGACTTTTGTGCCTGTGCATGTTTCTGTGAACAGAAACTCATGACTTGCCCTGTATTGAGCCCCTGTCATCTTGATCTAATTTATCTCACACAAAATCCAATTACTGTCTTCTCCCTTCATGGTAATTGCTGCAGTTTCCCTGAAAGCATCAAGTACAATAATGATCTGTACAGTATGTCCATGTGTTGTCTTTGTGTGTGTGTGTGTGTGTGTGTGTGTGTGTGTGTGTGTGTGTGTGTGTGTGTGTGTGTGTGCGTGCGTGCATGTGCACCCAGACAAAGGAGGAGATGGCCGGGACAGTGGAGGCGGTGCAGGCGCTGCAGGTTCAGAGCAGTCACCTTCAGAAGTCAAAGGAGGGATATCACGCCAAGTGTTTGGAGCTGGACCGGCTCAGGAAGGAGGGAGCGCCGCAGAAAGAGCTGGAGAAAGTTAGCTACCACTTTCTCTGTTTTCAAGATTGTTTTACAGGAAGTTCATAATTTTCTTAGTGTCCGATGAAAGCATATTAAAGGTTTGGTTCACATAAAATGAGCAAAAAGCTATATTTTCTCACCTTCCTCTTGTTGTGTCAAGCCGTATGAATAGTTTATTTTTTTATTTGTTCAAGTTATTTGACTTACCTTTTTTTTGCTGCTGCTTGCAAACATATCACACAGTCTACTTTATGATATTAAATCAGTGTTATCTCTTTGTTCTGCAACATAATATTAGTATTAGTGACTTGAAAACGAATAGATAACCTTAAAGTTAGATGACTATGAAATGAGCTTTCCTATAAGTGATATATTAGTAGTTCATTCAGTCCTATATTCACGTCCAGATCTGCTCCATGTGTGTCTGATCATGTGGACAGTTGTGAACAGATGTGAACTGGACCTTGACAGACTGGATTCAGTGTCCTGCATCAACGTTGCTTAGTATGCTCTGGGGTGTCTTTGTTATTGGCTGTGTTGACCTTAAAATCCATCAGATGCTTGTTTCTTGTGGTCCACTCTTGGGACAAGAGGAGGTTAAGGTAATTAGATTTATCCTGTCTTCATAGTTATGGAAAAGAACACTTTCTCTGTTCTGCTCTTAGGCCTCCACTCTCAAGAAATTGCTGTTCTTGTTTTGCGGGTGCAGACTAAATACTGAATGGAGTAGTTGTAATTATGGGGCAGGACATTAGTCCCATTCACTCACTGACCTATTCATTTTATTTCAGGTTTGTGAATGAGAGTCTGTACCTGAGGGCCATTATTTTCCTTTTCCTTTGCTTTCTCACTAGGCGGAGCTGAAGTCTAAGAAAGCGGCTGAGTCATTTGCATTGTGCATCGAGAAGTACAACCGTGTGGGAGGAGAGTTTGAGCAGAAGATGAGCGAGTCCTCTCAGGTCAGCTCTGACTGCATCTGGGCCAAGGGCCACTTTTTTGCTGTCTCTCTGACCCTCTGTCGTGGTGTTTTTGAAGTATTTCGCTTTCTCTCGGGCGTTATCTTCATCTTCCTTTTTATCTGTGTGACTCACCCTCTCTGTAACCTCCCACCACTGAAGAACTCCATCACATCCTTTCATTTATTATCCTACATCATGCCTTCCCCAAAAATGGAAACATCAACCCCACGGCTCCTTAACACCCACCCGCTCGCAAACACATGCATATCCTGCGCCCTGCTTATTACCTTAAATCGCTGCCTCCACACTTCCATGGTTACTGCTGCTGTTTCCATGGAAATCTTCAACAAACCCCAATGAGTGCGTCTGTTTTACATTTGAAATGATGACTGAAATCTGTGTGACCAATTATCTCTTGTAAAGGATTTGAGGGGGAAGATCGGGTCATGTATGAGGGGCTGTGCGGCAGAAAAACTTATCAAAAGATCAAAGAAGAAATGGAGGAGGACCAAATGAATGGCAGATCAGTGAATTAAAGACCAAGGTGCTCTTTCTTACACAAGACAAATTCTGGCTGCACATTACTGTTCCTTATGAGCACACCTGTCAACGCTGGGATTTAAAAATAAGGGACATTTTCTGGCGCCCCGCCCCAGGCCATCCCACCAAACTTACCACTGTTCACATAGCCTGAAAATTTAGACAAGGGGACACAGTGAATCCTAAAATCACCACTAGGCCACCACTTGCTTTAAAATAACAGAGCAGCAGGGATTGGTTGAACTACAGTCTACACTGAGTACAGTCAGGTGATCAGAATCAGACACCTGGTTGAAAGTGAAATGCTGTGAACATCCCTGCATTCTCTAAATGGAAACACAAAGGGGCAGATAAATTCAGCACTTAATTATGTATTACTTGATGGATTTGTACATTGATTTGTACGTTATGCTTCTGCTGGTAAGAGAGACAATTGGGAGGAGAGAGCGATTACAGAAATGGAAGGGAGGTAGTATAAATACAGTCATTGGTGGAGTGTGTTTGTCAGCCTCTTGGGTGCTCTCATACTTGACAGATTTGTTGCTTCAAAGGGAGGTCAGTGGGAGAGATGGGTAAAATATGGGAGAATACTGGGAAATGAAGGGTTGACAGGTCTCCTTATGACTGTATATATCTCTGATGTCGAGCTCACAAAACAGAAACAGGCTCATTTTTCTTACTTTTTGTTGAGAAACCTCTTAGATACACAGTAGTAGGACTCAAGCACAACACACCCAACCCTGTGGAAGAAGGTGAAGTTTATTTAGCACGCCTTTCACAGAGAGAGGTCACAAAGTGCTTCACAAGAGGAAAGTAGTTGAAAATGAAACTGAAAACATTCAGATTGGGAGATTACTTTCTTTGCAGTTCACCATCAGCAGATGGATTGAACAGTAATTTAACTTTTGAATTGACTCTAAAATCACATCTCTGCTACCGCACAGTCCTCTGGTTAGTCTGTTTGCTTCGCACCACAAAAATAAAAGCATCAGATTTCAATAGACAGCTTTCACATCAGAACCAAACTAAACAGGCAACCTCACCAGAGTTTGTTTAAACTCAACTTAGCAGGTTAATAGTGAAAACATCCTAAAATATGATGTCAAGTTTCAGGAAGAAAGATCTAGAAGTGAGATTTTGCAGGAAAACCTGGAGTAGTGGCACAGCACAGATGGGAATGAAGTGACTTGCTGAGGCTGACAGCAGCAGGGGGAGAATGTGTATGTTTGCTCTCTCTGCCCAGATTTTGCCCAGTTATTTGGGGAAAAGAAGCTGGCAAAACTCTGCTCACGAGCTCACTTCTCGAACAAAAGCCAATGGCACTATATCAAGACCATTCCCCTGAACCAGACAGCGACAAATGAGCTGGCTGAATAAAGAGCAGGATCAAACTTAAATACGAAATCCTCTCGAATTATTGCTGGTTCAAAGACCTGGCAACCCAGAGCCTCTTCTGGTGGCTCACTGCCTCTCTGTAGCTGAATCCTCAGATCTCATTTAAAAGCTATTTTCATTATATTACATGTAAGTGGAGTTTAAAGTTGCTGCTTTATTGGATTCCTTTTGCCTCTCCGAATCCCAGACTGTTCTGCAGAGACAATGACTCGAGAAAGAACGACCGAAACAAACAGTAACAACCACAGCAGTAAATATTAATGCACACACCAAAGACAAGCAAGCAGTAGCTAGAATAACACAAAACCAGACTGAAACACAAAGACAGCCTATTTATAATTAGAAATTAACAAGACATAAAATGGAACACACCATTCTCAGATACAAATTTATGGTGTTACTGTGCTGGAAGCTAGAAAATGAGCTAACTCTCAGCATAATTAGTGGAGGAGTTGCATTTCTTTGCTGTCTGGTAAAAAGCATCTATCTAATGTATCACCTCAGCTACTGAAAGAATCAGCCGTGTTTAAAGGTAGACATCACGTCAGCAAAAGGCGAACCCACAGAGAAAGGTAAGTTAAATAACAGTGGAACAGAGTTTCACGTGATGACAGTGTTTTGTTTTGTTGTTGTCCATGTTTGTGTGAGTAGAAGTTTCAGGAAATCGAGGAGGCCCACCTGCGGCAGATGAAACAGCTGATCAAAGGTTACTCCCACTCTGTAGAAGACACCCATGTTCAAGTGGGACAGGTATGCTGCAGCCCACAATAAACCCTGCTGATGACATTATTTTTTCTCTATTCTGTATATTTCTATAAAAATCTTTCAGATTAAAATGACAGTATATGGACCAGCTCAGCATGTGATAATGCTGAACTACTCCACTGAAACATAAGCTGTCATTCAGTTTTTTGGTCACGCTTTACTCTGCTGCTGGACTCACAACGCTGATAAAAAGTTGATATTTCACAATAAAAGGTTATCACACAGAGTCTTAACAGCAAGAACAATAATTTCATGGCACCTTTTTTTAAAATTACATGCCTTTTGAAAGAGCAAATAATCATTGTGTTCTGGTCTGCGGCAGGTTCACGAGGAATTCAAGCAGAACGTGGAAAACATCGGCATCGATAACCTCATCCAGAAATTTGCCGAACAGAAGGGCACGGGCAAAGACAGGCCAGGTACAGGCGGCTCAGCGGGAGTGACATTAAAGCATTAACACACAACATGAACACCTTGCAAACAACAGAAATATGAAAACACCCACGCTCAGTATAGTATTGTGGAGGCGGAATAATTCCCAGTGACAAAATACAACAGCGAGCGAGTGGTTCAGCTTCTTGTGTGTGCCTCTGTGCATATATATGTGTGTGTGTGTGTGTGTGTGTGTTTTCTGAATGTGTTTTGTTCTTCTCAAACTGCCTTTTTCTGCAGCTCCAGTTGGTTTTGAGGAGTACATGACAGCTTTGGCACCGGAAGGGGGGAAGAAGAGTCGAGCAAAAGCCTTCAGGATCCCTGGCCTGGGCAAAAGAGACAAGGAGCCAGACTCTACGTGAGTGCACACGCAAACACACACAAGCACACACACACAGGAAAAAGCAAACACACTGTCCTTCCATAAGCCCTGATCTTCTGACACTGAATCTTTATCTTTGTCCTTTGCTTCTGGCTTCAGTCTTAGTTACTTCTAAATTATGGAGTAATTCAATCAAAGTGTGTGTGTGTTCTTTGTGTTTGCAGAGACATTGCGGTGACGGAGGCACTGGTGAGTATCAGATACAAGTCCCACCCAAACAATGCAGCTCCAACACTACTGACTCAATCATCAGTCCAGTGTGACTCCTCAAGCTGCAGACATCTGTGTTTCACTGCAAGAAGACGTTTTGAAGGATGAAAGGAGAATTGTGTGTGTGTGTGTGTGTGTGTGTGTGGGGGGGTTGTTTGTTTGTGTGAGTGGGAAATCAGAGTGTGATAATGACATGAGTGGCGGTGTGGGGTTTCCCAGGTTTATTCTGGTACTTCTGAGAAGAGGTTTCTGAGATAGTTTGGCAGCCAGAGGGGAAGTGTGTAACTTCATGAGAGTGTGTGTTTGTGTGTGGCCGCCTGTGTGCAAGTGGCGTATGAAAGAGAGAGAGAGAGAGTGTGTGTGCGCACTGCCAGAAAGCTATGTAACAGACTCATGTGGAAGTAGAGAGTAAATATCAGATCACAGAGCCACTGGTGCTGCTATTTTACACTTTGAAGGGCATTAAGTTTGTGACTGTAGTGTGACAGGTATTAGTAATGTGTGCAGAGGTCACTTGCATAAGAGCACACCTGCACTGACACAGTCCATTCACCTTCTAGACTGAACAATATGATCATAATTATACAAAGGAAAGCAAGTCTGCAAAAGGTGCATAAACAGCATCGGGCAAGTTACTGTCAAACTGTAGTTTATCACAAGTTACTTTCACCAAAATAACTGTAGAAGTACGAGCAGGGTCATATATTATGGTTTGTAATAATGATGCTGTCTGCTGTAGCCTCAGCAAACCTATTGTCTGTGGTGATGTTCGCTTATCTTATGATTGCTTTTCACTTGCTTGTCTCAAGCAGCAGACGCACTGTCATTTTAATCAATGCAGCTGTTCTCACTGGCTCCATGCAGGCTCACATTTCACTTGCATCTCATGGGCGAAACCATTACCTGAAGCATTTGTTTACACTTCCAAGTGTAAATTGTTCACTGGTGAAAAAGGCACTGAATAAATATATTTATCTACATTTTGCAACTGAGTTGGAGCAGACTGCATTGCTCTCTGGACAGAGACAGCCACACCCACACACACACACACACACACACACACACAGACACACACCTTAGATATCTAGCAGACAAACTGTATCATCTCTTTAGAGTCGTATGTCTGGCCACATGATGAATAGAAATGCAGTATTCACTCTGCTTTGACCTCTTGGTCTCCACCAACTCCTGAGAACAACGTCTGGCTCTTTTGACATCGATCTTACACTTTCTTCACCAGCTGGACGCTAGCTTTATCTGCCTGATGTTTGAGCTGACATAAGCATAAGGCGGCTTTGTCCGACCTTTTTTTTCGCTTAATTAGAACGGTCAGAGCGAATCAGATAGAGAACTGAGGAACTGCTGAGTTTGGTGATTCTGTCGGTTTGTCTCACAGAACGACACCTTTACATTACACACAACCTTTTGAAGACTGCAGTAAGAGCTTTTTTTGGGACACTTGTGGTCAGCAGAAACAAGTTCTGAACAAAGCACAGACATATTATCACCTTTGATATGGTGAGCAGTTGCTTATTTACACATCCAGCAGTTACAGAGCAATATGTCATCCCTTTAGAGTCGTGTCTCTGGCCACCTGATCAATGGAAGTCCATCATTCGCTCTCTTTCAGCTCTGTTTTTGGTCTCTACCACCTTAACTGTGTCTCTCTGCAGTTATTCAAATCTTATGAATGTGAGATTTATAGTCTAATCACACCATTATGCATTAATGAATCGGTATGACTAAATCACTATGATCTGATGAAAAAATGCCAGTGGCTACAGTTACTCTTGTCATGCTTTGTTTATTGAAATCAGATCTAATCAGATACCATCTGCATGTGTCCACACTCATTCTAAGAATAGCTGTTCCACTTTGGCTGGTTTGTAAGTCTGGCCTTCCTCGTGTCTCTTATTTTGAAGATCATATGATTACAGCAACAAACAGCTGATGTGCGTACACACATCCTGGCCTGATGACGTGATTTAAAGTAAACTGAAAGCACACCACCTGCTTGGTTTGACCTGTTGGTAAGAACATGTTTAGTGTGCAGCAGCTGTACCAGTTACACACTGATTCACACTTGTGCCTTTAACATTGAAGGGTCCGTTTCATCACTCACACACTCTCATAGAAAGCTCTCAGTAGAACATGGAGGCTGCAGTGCTGAGTTACACAGCATGACAAAGCACATGTGTGTGTGTGTGTGTCAGATATGTGGCTGAAGAGCCATTTGTCTGTGTGTTGCTGACCCAGCTGGTGTCTGAATCTCTTTCTTTGTCCCTGTGTGTGTGTGTGTGTGTGTGTGTGTGTGTGTGTGTGTGTGTGTGTGTGTGTGTGTGTGTGTGTGTGTGTGTGTGTGTGTGTTTGTGTGTTCCCATCATTCATATAGAATTCACCCCTGGAAGTTGACGATGAGGGATTTGTCATCCGAGCGGACAGCACACAGAATGATATCCTTTTCTGCTCACACATGTTCAGCAGGATAACTCACATCATTAAATTGTGTTTGAACTTTTGTTCCTTTAATCAATAATCGGGATGAACATTATTGGAATAACATATCTCAGGTTCATAAAGATGTCTGAAGGAAATCACAAACTTGCCAGACAGACACAGTCTGCATCAAATTAAACCTTATGCGACCGCTGAATAGACACTAAAAAGACCCCTAACTGAAATGGAGACGTTTTTAAAGAGTGTAATGAGAAGGTCGGAGGTGGGGTTAACCAATTTGTCCATAGAATGCCTTCATTCATGGCCTCATTAACAGTAGAGCCTGACGATTATCAAGATTATTATCCTGTTTGTTAGCACAAATGACTAAATGAACCCCCCTCGTGAAAAGCAGGCAAGCTAAATGTGCCATCCACCAGTGTGAAATATGAACGAATTGTCCCTCTAAACTCCATGGCCTGACTTTTGAGCCCTGATCCATTTATCAGTGGTCGCTCTCAGTCCTGACAGCACTGAGATAACAACTCTTCCTGACTTTGTCTCGCCCCCATCGAACCGCCGCCTGCTTAGAATAGACAGCTCGCATTCATCAAAGGCCCTCACGCTGCATATGTCCTGCAGTTTCTCTGAGTCTCATGAGCACGAGGCACAAACACAGCACACAGTGGATGACACAACACGTCCACGTGCAGCAGAGTGCAAAGAAAGAGGAAGGGGAGGTGACTTTGGTAGGGGGTGATGGTGTGGCAGGAAGTAACCGTTAGGCTGTTTTACGCTTTGCAGCCCTCACCTCCAACACACTCTGCGGTGCTTCTGCCTCACTTTGTGTTTTGTGTCTGCACTCTGCTTGTATGCATTCTTTTCTTCAATGTCCTGATTTCATATTGCAGTGAATCAAAATGTCTTCGCCCTTCAAGGAAGTCGGAGCATTTGTGCAAATAGTAATATTCACCAGTTGAGCAGGGGTAATAAAACCCAGCACCCAGTGGCTTAAAATGTAATCATTTCAAAATGAAATAGTCACTAGTAGTAGTAGTAGTAGTAATCGGAACTTCCTCAAGATTATACAATAAAATAATGTCTGTGTTGAAATAAATTAGATTATTATGTAGTTAAGAGTTTTGTAATGCTCTTCCTCTGCACTACACCCTACTTGCATACAAGATATGATGATTGTACTTCACTTCACTCATAAAATACAGTATTTCAGTCCCTTTAAAGTTTAGTTATCACCTAGAATACTCTGAGCTTTAAGCAACACAACACTGTGATTGTGGAATGTATATACAGTAACATCACAGTAAACCATGAGTTATACTACTACACAGTAACAGACACTCATTGTAACATTTTGCGTTGCTGAGAGGATTCAACATCACAAAGAGGATTTCCAAAAGGACAATTAACTAAAGAGACATTTTGACAGTAATCAAAGGGAGGACAGTAAATTTCTTTAGCCTTTCCAATAATGGCTTACGTTTGAAAAATACGACTGTAGTGCTCAAGTAATCAGCAATTATGTTGCAAAGCTGCTCACCTTTTGTAATGCTGTTAAGATTCAAAGTAGAATTTGTTGTTCGGGGAGAACTAAAGTGCATTCTTTCAGTGCTGCAGTGAACACCGTAAGAACAGATGCAATAAAAAAGAAAAAAACACATGTATAAAGACGGTAAAGTTCAAGTTCAACATGTAGTGCCTGGTAAAACTTTTTGATGGAAAGAAATGTATGAAAATAATGTTGAAAAATAAAAATGAAATTAGGAGGAGTGCTTGCAAACACATTGCACTGAGCTTGTGATCTATAAGCTTAATATGAAGCACTGACACTTGTACTAATATTAGTACAAGTGTGTGTGTGTGTGTGTGTGTGTACACTGTGAGTTTGGTCTCCTTGACTGTCTCGTCCATCTGCACGCCTTTCTGAGAAGGAGAACAACTTTTACTCTAGTGACTCGGACTTCGATGACGAGGAGCCCAAGAAGTTCCACATCCAGATCCGACCGGTTGCCAGCAGCAGTCGCAGCAACTCTGCCGCCACAGAGAAAGAGCTGAAAGCCACTGTTGGGGCGCTCACTCTGCCGCCCAACAGAGGGGGACGCCAACAGGTTAGCTTGTCTTCATTTTGGGTTTTCTGTCATGTTCTGTATGTTTTTCAGGAGGAGTAAGTGGACCTCACTAAGAATATTTACTTTCCAAATGTTCCAAACATGTTCCTTTATCACGATAAACATGGCCACTGTAGAATATTTTGACTCCGTCCTGAATACACCGTTCTACTGATGTAAAAACTCACCAGAGCACTAAATGCCTGTTAATCTGCAGCTGAAAATAGGCCCGAACAAGTTCTATGTGCCCCTGTGTGGCTCAGTAAAAACCAGTGTCCAGCTGCTTTAAGAAATGACTTCCTCATCTTCATCAGTAGGAACCAGTGGGTTTGAAGCGGCAGGGTTGGGGAATGTGATTCATTCATTACTGCTGTTGGTCTTTTTATGGCATTTTTTTTGACAGTAAGAAAAAATCTGGAATAACATCCTTTTCTTTTACACGTGTCCACTGTATTGACCACGTCTGTCCCTCTCTCTTGACTTTCAGGTATCAATCAAGCGGCATCTCTCCAGTGAGTTCATTGTGTAATTTTCAGCGCTCGTTAATATGCAGCAAATCTCTGTGTACTGCGTCTTAACATACAGACTTCTGACAGCTGTGCTCGTTTTTCGTGTCTCTGCAGGAAACTCGAGTACAGTGGGAGGTCGCTCAGAGGAGGGCGAGGCAGCCTCCCACAGAGGTGAGTCTTTTATATCAATCTGTACTGCAACAGCAAGATTTGATTGATCGATAATCGATGATTTTGAATCATCCAGCGTTATAGTTGCAGTTTGAAAAATCATTCCCCACACATGCTCACACTCAGCCATATTTGTAGGATTAGAGTCATTATTCCATCTCTCCACCTCCAGCACATTTAGCTCCCGTTTTTCTTTCCAGACAGAAAATATCTTCATTGGCTGACCTTGCATGAACAACCACCCTCATTAGTCACACCCGAGCCCTCTGCCTGTGCTCCGCAGAATGTTTTATCACCGGCAGGTTCGTCAGCTGTCATTAGGTTAGCCTGGAGTGGGAGGCGACGACCTGCTGCTTCTCAGTGGCGTGGAGTCTCTCTCCCTTAAATCCAGAGGTGGCAGGATTAACGATGAGCGTCTGATTAAAGCGGTTGCTCTGCTGTGACAGCAGCGGTGGCTGGAGCCCAGTGAGACCGGGCTAATTACTGGTATTTGTCAGAGCGAAGGGAAAGACTGGTGGGTTTTCCCAACGTGTCGTCCTGTCTCACTTGATCTCAGCCTCCTCTCTGTGATGAAGATCGCCATGCTGGTTAGTCCTGAATAGGGAACACACTCTCATTGTGTGTGTGTGTGTTGTGTCTTTGCAGATGGAGAGCAGGAGGGCCTGCGCAGGTCCACCTCCAGTCCTGATCACAGCAGGTAAGATGTCTCTGCCCTTCAATCTGATATGTGTCTTTGAGCGGTGCAGAGAGAGAGCGCTGACAGCAGCAGTTTGAAACTCTTCAGGTTTCTTCCTCTTATTCTTCTGCTGTCACCGTCCTTATGTTGTTTTCTTCCACCTGCCACTCTCACCTTTGTCTACGGCACACTGACATGTGTGTGAGATGCAGTATGTGGTCAAAAGCGTGTAGACACCTAAATCTTACACCCAGTTGTGATCTTGTTCTGAAATGATGGCATTAATCTGCTGCAGTAACAACCACTGCTCTACTGGGAAGACTTTCCACAAGGTTTTGGAATCTGGCTGCTCCCATTCAGCATGAGAGCGTTTCAGCATTGATGTTGGGTGATGAGGCCTGACTTGATCTGATTGTTGGTTTTTCAAAGTTCCAAATTCCATTGGTTTGTTGACATTTCTGCAATGTTCATAAAAGAAAATAATGGGCGCTGATTTAATATGTACAGTCAATCACTCCTCTCCCTGATTTTATTTCTCTTTCCCTCCTCGTCCTTCATCAGGTTGAGCTCGACAGCGTCGGGTTCAGACAGTCTGTTCGGACCACCGTTGGAGTCGGCGTTCAAGTCCAAAAGCTTTGATGGTCGGGAGCAGCTCAGAGAGCAGAGCGCTTTTGGTCCGACTGAATGTAAGAGTTCCTCTCCCAACAGCTGTTTTTGTTAAGACTTTTTGATGGAAATAAACACCATCACTATCAGACGAGTCAGAGTGAGGACTTGAGGCCTCGTCTCTCATAATGATTTAAGTTAAAGCATAAATTCTGCAGGTCTGTAGGTTGTCCAGGTGTGTGGTCAGTGCATCGGATTCACTCACTTCTCCTGATGATGATTTGGATTTTTGCTGGTTTGCGCTGACACTTTTTTTTATTAAGTAGGGACAATAACACAAACAAGAGGCAATGACACACAAGCTCGTTCCAAAGAGGGAAGCCTGATTTCCATCCGCTCAGAATATCCCTTTTTGTTAAATAGCCCTTTCGCTTTCAGAACAACCTAAAACATCAAGTTCACAGTCTGTCAATGAAATATTTCCTCCCTAACTTTTCAAACGTGAGGCCAAGTCCAGAAAAGATGACATTTGTCACAAATAGCTGAAAGCGATGGGAAGTGTGGCCTTTGAAAAATGAGTTTTAAACCGTACCAGCTGAAGTCTACACATCCTTTCACCACAAAGTTCATCAGATAACTCAGAACCAATTTCCTTCCTCCAAGCCTCCCTGAGATGAGTGGAGGAGGTGGGTGGTGTAAAGGTATCTACAGATTGGGATCAGATGATTAGAGGATGGGACTTGAGAGTCACAGCCATAGAAAGCTGATCAGGAGACTGTTTAACAAAATGTCTAACCAGCGGGTGACAGAAATGACTATGAGGGGGGCAGAATTTAGGCTGGAGCTGAAAGAGGCAAACCTCTTGCTGTTGAGGAGGTCTCTGACTGGAAGTAAGCCGTTCCTTCAGACTTGATTCAGACTCCATTCAAAGAGAGCACCTGCTTAAATGAGTATGGAAATGTATGTATGATTTTGTGCTGTTTTGTTTTACTTTTTGTGTTTTTTAAGTCTCATCACATTTGAATGACTTTTTTGGTATTGGTGACCTGATTTACTGCCCTGCATTGATATCCGGTATTGTTTGTACTGTGTATGTCAGATGCTGCCTTCTCATCTGACTCGTCCTCTCCGGAGAACGTGGAAGACTCTGGCCTGGACTCACCTTCCCATCAGCCCCTTGGGCCCTCCCCAGAACCGGCGGGTTGGGCAGCCTGGCCTCCCCTGTCGCAGAGTAAAGAACAGACGCACACACTGGGACGGCCTGCGGACCCTTTCCTTTCTGCTTTCCGTGACCCCTCCCCTGTTCGGGGCCCTCACCTGCAGGACGACCCTGCCAGCGTCTGGTCCGTTGCCCTGTCACGTCCCTCTCGTGTCCCCCCAGATATGGACCCCTCATCCATGCGGTTCCCTGCTTTCTCCCAGTCCCTCCCTCCGCCTGAGATGGAGTCGTCGGTGTGGAACTGCAAACACATTCCCCCCGAGGACCCCTTCCTCGCTGCGTTTGAGAGGACAGTCACCCAGGAGACGTTAAACCTGTCTGACGCCTGGGCGCGCCCACCGCCTCGCCCGACCCAGGAGGGCAGGGGGACGGAGGTGCGACCAGATCTATTCTCTATGACTCTCACTGACACCAAGACACTCCCAACCTCCTCCTCCTCCTCCTCTTCATCCTCCTCTAATCGTAAAGAGAGAGACAGGAAACGAGACCGTAGCCTCCCGCCTCCTGTTTCCTCTGATGACCCATTTGCAATCACAATGATTGGCAGCCCAACGCACCAGTCGTCGCTGGCTGCAGCAGCTGGGTTGATCCCTCCGCACAGCAGCAGCGGCAGCAGCAGCAGCAGCAGCGGTGGTGGCGTTGGCTCTACCAGTAGCAGTAGGCTAGGACTCGATGCTAACTCAAGCTCTTTGCCCTCAGTCCAGCCCAAGAAGGAGCTGATGCACTGGAACTCTGTCCACAACCCGTTTAGTGAAGGAGTCTCTGGAGCACCGAGCAGCTCCAGAACGCAGGAGGGAGGAGGAAAAGGAGATGGAGGAGGAGAGAGGAGAAAACACCGATCATCAGAAAGTGAGCCGCGCAGGAACGCCCCTCCACTCACGAGGCATTCAGGACCACAGGAGGATCTGTGTTTCTCCACAGACAAAGATCAAGACTGCCTGGATCTGAACACACAGATGTCATGCAGCAGCGGCTCTCACAAGGGTACCAATTTCTTTTTTTTTTTCTGCATATAAGTTTTTATTCAGGTTGGTTCATGGCAGCAAGTTGATCAATTCAGGGCTACAAGAGCAGACATTATTGCTAAACACCTGGCATAGAAAATAAAGTAATAGAAATAAGCTCCATAGAAAACAATATGATGATATGATGAATGATGCAGTGTGTTTGGTATTTGGGATCTGCCCTATTAATAAACAGAAATCAGGAGCAAAAAGCTGAATCAAACCATCCACCCATTCATAATGCTCATAACTTTCACCCTGAACAGTTAAATTCAGGTTCCCACCTCCATTCTGCACTTTATCACTTTAATTCTGTGGAGTAGTTTTCTAATGGAAGCACACCTCTGCATGGAGACAGCCTTTTTAATAAGCAAACACAAAGCCTAATCCTTCCATCAGGGACCCTCCTAATCAGTCCTTCATTAAAGCTGTTCAGCTGAAAGGATTTTTCGTTTTGTTTGGTAATTAGTCAGCTGAGGATCTCTTTATTCGTGTGCTGTCAGGCTGAGGATGACGGCTGGTTTTAAAGCTGAAACGATGACTTGATTAATTAGCCAGTCAACGGAAATTTTCATCTGCAACTCTGCTGACGATTGATTCATCATTTTAGTCAGTTTTCAAGCAGAAACATTTTCTGGTTCAACCTTTGTAGATGTGACTGCTGCTTTTCTCTGTGTTATGTGATGACAAACTGAATGATTTTTTCGGTCGTCGATCCCTTGCAGTCACTTTATTAATCACCTTCAGTAGGTACAATTCATGTCATGTTATGAGAAATTCATACAAAAGAGTTCTCGTCTCTTTGAAGCTATCCAGATGCTAAATCCCTAAATGAAATCGTACAAATGAAATGTTATGAGGTTTCCTGCCAGCTTGTTTTGTCTTGTTCAGCTGGTCTCCAGGTCTTCTGAGCGCTGATTTTTAGAGGATGTCTGTCTCTTACGGTCTGTGTCTGTGTCTGTGTCTTTGTAAGGGGCCAAGCATAACTTCAGACAGGACACAGGTGATGTGGTTGCAGCTGCTCCTCCGAGAGCGACCCGGGCCAAGAGGACTTCAGGCCGGCTCAGCGGCTGTGAGAGAGTGAGTATGGGTCAGGAGTTAGCAGCTCAGCTAATTAAGAGATCGTATTCTGTGTTTTCCTTTTTAGAACTTTATTTGATTTGATTATGACTTCATTGTCAGTATCCCTAGTACTCTGTTGTATTATTTAGATATTTATTTATTTAGAAATGATGACAGTTACTCCTTCATGTAAATGTTGGACAGGGTAGGGGCTTTATCTGTGAGAAAATGCCACCAATACGGAGCCATCTTTGTCCCTGTGCGTTACAGTCTCGGTCTCTGTGCTCCTCCCCACTGCCGGAGCCCAGCCCTTCCCTCACCTCCTCCTCCTCCTCCAGCCCCAGCGAGTGGGGGCCTCAGGCCAGAGACAATGACTGGGGGGGCCAGAACCGAGCACCCAGTCCTGCTCGAGCAGGCCAAGCATCACCGCTACCCTACCAGCACCAGGATCACCAACAAAGACAGTGTACGCCTCAGATACACAGCACTCACAGGAGTCATTTGATATATTAATGTAAATAATGTTAAATTCAGCCATTGCCTGTTGATTTTATCATATTTTTTTAAACTTTTTTATCATTGTTTCTTACTGTTGCACCATCCCCTCTGCTGCCCCTGCTGTGGCATCAATAAAGGATGACCTTTTCTTAACAGCATGACTCAAAACTCTCCCGTTTGTTTTCTGCAGTGCACCTGTCGCGAGGTCCAAGTCCCATCTCCCTCAGCACACAGGAGGCCTGGCCGGTGGCAGCCGCCATAACAGAATATATTAATGCTTATTTCAAAGGCGGACAGCACAACCGGTCAGTGTGATGCTGCTTTCTATGAGAAATGACAGGAAATGAATCTTACATGTTCTCTCAGGGCCAACCGAGTTAACAAGATTCATTTTAACTCTGTTTGTGTGTTTCCGTCTTTCTCAAGATGTCTGGTGAAGATCACAGGCGACCTGACGATGTCCTTCCCTGCAGGCATCACCCGGATATTCACAGCCAACCCCAACGTTCCTGTGCTCAGCTTCAGACTGCTCAACATCTCAAGGATCGATAACTTCCTGCCAAACCAAAAGCTGCTGTACAGGTCGGCTGCCGCGTGCGTTTTGTATCACAGCTGTGTTTTTGACTCAATGCGGTCGTCATCATCCTGTCTCTGCGTCTCTGCAGCGATCCGTCTCAGAGTGACCCGGACACCAGAGACTTCTGGTTCAACATGCAGGCTCTGCAGCTGTACCTGCAGAGAGAAGCTGAGCTCAACCCTCAGGCCTCGTACTACAATGTTGGTCTGCTCAAATATCAGGTCAGCAGTGAAAATCACCCTCTGCTTCTCATGTTTTCTGACCCTGCTTATCAGTCCCACAGTTTAATTCAGTCGTATGTGACCTTCAGATGACACCAACTTCCTCTGGGCTCGTTAACGTCTGCATTGTTTCCTCAGGTGTCGTCTCAGGACCCAGGTCGGGCTCCCCTCCTGCTGTCTGCAGAGTGTCAGCGCAGTGGCACAGTGACCCGGGTGTCCCTGGACTACCACTGTTGCCCCGCCACCGCACCCTCCACTCAGCTCACTGCTGTCCAGGTGCTGCTGCCATTAGACCACACTGCCACAGACCTGCAGTGCCAGCCACCCGCCTCCTGGTGAGCAGCAATTTCTACTTAAAACCAACACAAAGCAACAGTCCAAAAGACATCATGGAAGAGTAATTAATGCAGTTTAATTTTCTGTTAATTATCTAATTGCTTAGTTGACTAATTGTTTCCGCTCCAGTATACTGTCAATGGATCCAATCAAATTAACAGACTAGTGCTGATGCATCAGTCAGTTAATCAATTAGTCAAGCGAGGAAGGTTAACAGTCTCAATATCACATGAATCAATTATCCCATTTATCAAGCAACAGGACTCCACAGCCATGGCAGCAGCTTTGGGCTAAATGCTAACACGCTCACAATAATGATACTAACATGTTCTCTGTATTAGTTTAGCGTGTTAGCGTTGATAATTAGCACAAACACAAAGTACAGCTGAGGCTGAAGAGAATGTCGTTAGTTTTGCAGGTATTCAGTCAAGTGGACAAATTAGAATGACCTGATGGTGGCGCTAGAGGAAAAGGTAAAGGATCATCACAGTGATTACAGTTCATTCAGAGGGGACAGGAACGCTTCTACCAGCTTTCATGGCAATCCCTCCAACAGCTGCAGCTCAAAACCACAAATGGGAACCTCATGGATGGAGGAGAGGAGAAAGGGTGGAGGCGAAGAGGCAGGTTGGGCCTCACTGATTGTTAATTTGCCTCTGCAGGAACGCTGAGGAAAGACGGCTGCTGTGGAAGCTCCCCAACCTCTCCCCGACCAATCACAGCAAAGGTCAGAGCTCTGCAGCTGCTGCTCTCTTTTCTTTCTTTCTTCGCTCTCTTCATTGAACAAGGAAAGTTTGATAAGGAAATGTTGTTTTCTGGGAAGCAAACAGAGACAAACTCACTATCTGTCTAACTCACAGCCTGTTTCATGTCTGACATTTGCCTCCTAATTAAAATTAGTACCAGAATTTTCTACTTCATCGACTCCTCGGCGAGTTTGCGTCTACACACTGTGTCATACAAATGCAGAGACGAGTAATTAAGAGTTACATGAAGACATCTCTGCACTCCACGTCCTTCCAAAGCCAACGTCTGTAGGTGCATCATTACCTTTTAACAGCAGCATTAGCATTTGAATGTGGCAGCCGCTCTCATCGGCCTGGTGGAGGTGAGCGAAATGAGCCAGTGGAGGTGCTTGTGAATGCTGAACACTGTCAGTTCAAGTTGATTGTTGCTCTTATTTCATGATCTGAATGGTGCACAGATAAGAGGCGCTGTATAATGGAGGCTTTTGTGGCTCTAATTTAAGCCTTAGAATTATATCAAAATTAAGCTTGAGGTTTCCTTCACCTGTCTTTGTACAGAGACTCACACATTTCCTCTTTTTATTTTGTTCTTTTTTTTCCCATCTAATGATATATTAGTACCTCAGTGTGAAGCTGCACGCTCGGAGAACAGAGAAAAAGAGACTATTCATAGCCGCTGGTGATGGATGGGATGTTGAAGGCTGAAAGCGTTTATAGTTGGGAGACTTCTCTGGTGCATGAGCCTGTGACAAAGAATAGAAAGGTCACCGTAACTCATCCCTGCCCTTTCTCAAAATACTGTTTTCCTGCATTTCTTTATCACTCAACTGTTGGAAGTGCTGCTTTACATGAACGTCTGCCAGTGCTTAGTCAGTAATTGACTGCTGACTCTTGCTTGACTGCTGATTTGCAGGCGAGCAGGTGAGAAGACTTCAGTGTAAAATCTGTCTGCAAAGGTTTTGTGTGACTTTTTTCTATCAGTCTTCCACTGGTTGTATAGAAATGTAAAAATTGCACTAAAGATGAGGATATTTCCTTGTTAAACAAAATAAAGTAACCTTACAGCATAGTTAAATGCACGAAGAAGCTGCTGTTTTCTGATAATTCCACTCATGCTTACAAATCAGAGACACACCTGCTGTGTTTATAATCTTTTATTGTCCGCATGTCCAGTCAGTCAGAGCAGTCTGTCCGGACAGGTAATGATCACATAAACATGGGTGCCACAGTGTCCACATGTGGTCAGATACTGAGTTGGTGACTCTAATCTTGGTGTCCACCTTCAAACTGTGCTGATTGTGTAGATCTTCTGTGCTGCCCCGTTGAAGATGTGTGTGAAGCCTCCACGTTGTTTCAGAAAGGATTAGCAAATTATGACATTATCCCCGTATACTGATACGCACACGTGTCAGTGTACTGTATATGTATGTCAGTATGTACATGTATGTCAGCTGTAAAGTCATGTTTCTCATGTATGTGTGTCCCAGGCTCAGGGACTCTGTGTGCCAGCTGGCAGTGCCTGGAGGTTCCCCGGGGCCCTCCACCCAGCCTGGCTGTTCAGTTTGTGGGCTCCGGGGCCTCGCTGTCGGGCATGGACGTAGAGCTGGTGGGAAGCCGCTATCGCATGTCGCTGGTCAAGAAGAGATTTGCCACAGGTGATACTGTGAACACACACACACACACACACACACACACACACACACACGTTTGTTTTCTGACACTGGCTGAGAATGGACTCCTCAGTGGAAGATCGTGTTTCATTAAAACGTCTGAAACTGTTCATGACTGAAATATGGCAGTTTATTCTGACACTGTGTGTAGAAATGTGTTATAGACAGGTCTTATCACAGTAGTCAGTGGTTTCGTAATATATACAGAATTTTTTATCACATTTATTATGGATTAATTATTTACATTTCATATAAAGAATATCCGATTTGTGACTTTTTTCTGTTTTGTATCATTTTACATTGAATATGTTTGGGTGTAGGAGTTGGTTGGAGACTACAAACAATATAAAGACATCACTGCTGGAAATTATAACAGGCATTATTCACTTTTTATTGACATTTTATGAAACATTAATCATTGCTACAAAGTTCTTGCACCACAGAAAGTCTTCAGACGTCAGGTGCATCAGACCAAAAGAACCAAAATACTCACTTTGTTATCTATACTTCAGACCTCAGACCATCATCAGGTAAATCTGTGAAGTCAGAATGAGTGATGGACAGTGTGCAGGATTTTTCTTATTCTTTCAGGCCTTCGTGGAAAAATAATGCAGTGATTAAAGTGAATCTAACCTGAATATTCTCTGTGGGTTATTGAGTTTCCTTTACAGTCTTGTTGTGTCATGTGTTTGACAGGGAAGTACATGGCAGGCTGCTCCTTGTGAATCGTGTAAAGGACCATTCCTTCGAGTTCACTGAACTTTGCACGTTTTCTGAGTGAAGGCCTGGACAGGTGGAGGAGAGGGACGGTCGGTGGTAAGACATAAAAACTGAAGACGAGGCACCTTGACGCTAAGAAGGACAATGTGCACTTAATTCTGACGGCGTCCTGCTTTAGGACCAAGCCTTTCTTCTTCTTTTCCTCTAATTTAAGTTGTGTGTTGTACACTCAGTCATCCCGCCTTTGGCAGGAGGAAACTCTTTTTCTATTCACTGTGTTCAAAGACGAGCTAGATGTCAGAGCTTTCCATGAATTACAGATGAAAGGAATAAAGTGAAGCATATTACTGTCTGCCATGGAAACTAGGATTTTTAAATTATGTAAATACTGTATGGAAGAAATCTCTGGAGAATCTTAATGGATGGAAAGAGTCATTTGTGAGCAACGATCTTCTACCAAACCTTAGAAAAAGAAATGTTTGTAAATCTGTTTGTTCCAAATAGAGGTTTTGTGATGTTGATATTTGATAAAAATAAATGTGCTCAAACCTTTTGGTTTACACCAATTTATTACACATTGTGACCAAGTACAAAATACAGCGGAACTATGCAGTTTATTACAGACCATCATCTGTCCTTAGGCTAGTTAAAGTGTAGTCAAGGACAGGTTTAAAAATGCACAAAAATAAGGGTTCAGTATACTTGTAAGAAGAACCAAATCTAGTTCAATAAAAAATAATCCTCCGCCAAAAATCTAAAACAGCCTTACAAAACATTACAAAGTACACACAGACATTACTTTTTTTTTCCAAAGCACTTGAAGGCAAATTACTGTGACAGGCACAAGCCAAGTTACAAATAGCCTTAAATAACTGGAGATCAAGGAATCTCATCGCTACAACGAAATCATCCGAAGGGGGAACGAGGAGGAGGGAAAAATAAATCAACCAAACCAATTTCAACACAAAGCCGACGTCAATCAAATCAGAATAGTTCGTATAAATAGAAATTTGTCTTGTGACAGTTTAATAGCTTCCTTGGGCGCAGTAGCATTGAGTTTCATACACTGAACGATTGAGATTGGAAACAAATTCATCACACGCCAGTCTAATCAATTACACATCAAAGCATTTTCTTCTGATACAATTTGACCAAGTACAGTGTGAGGAGAGAGATTAGGCAAAGACTGAAGGCCACAGAGCACACACTTTGTACATCATACAAAGATATATATATATATGTATATATATATATAATTTAT
The DNA here is from genome assembly GCA_037975065.1 of Chaetodon trifasciatus. Taxonomy (NCBI): domain Eukaryota; kingdom Metazoa; phylum Chordata; class Actinopteri; order Chaetodontiformes; family Chaetodontidae; genus Chaetodon; species Chaetodon trifasciatus. The sequence goes on along the minus strand of JBBMOE010000046.1, from coordinate 2,552,892 downwards.
TATGGACAAATTCCCCAAATAACACACCGTAGTTTTCTAATTCAAACAGAACATAAGATTTTTATCTGAGTAAGAGCATGAGGTCATAGTATCTGGAGTCGGGGAGTGTGTGCTGATCCTGTCTTTGTGTAAGGGTTTTGGTTTTCCAGGTCCAACTGCTCTAACATGACCTGATTTATCTCCTTGGATGAAATGTACAACTGCTTTTTAACGAGGAAACGAGGCAGACCAGATTCCAGTTCAGGTTTTTACGCCCCATCTCCACTTAGTCAATTACTCTGGGTTGCTCTGTGGCAGCTGAGTAAACTACCACAGGTCTGCACATCCCAGTGGCTGAATGCGTCCTTACAGCACGCGGAGGCGCCGTCACAGGACTGAGACCATTTGTGGAGAATGTGTTTTATTTACATGAGAGGAAACAGGAGTGAGAGACGCAAACAGTGGCTACATTTTTTTTTTAATACTTGCCTCATGTCATCTGAGCTCAACGGAGCGCAGCATAGAAAATCTACTGAGGTAATCACACCGACATCTTACACAGGTAACGTATTGAGTTCCCTGCCTACCTGACTACTGTGAACTACGAGGCCCTACAGAGCCATGACCATGGCTGAGCTGGAGGGGACGACTGAGGGAAAGGTCCTTTGGGTCAGTAGGTTGCATGTTGTTTTTTTGTGTGTGTGTGTGTGTGTTTGTGTGTGTGTTTGCTGCGAGCTGCAGCAGAGGCAACAAGAAGTGTACACAACTACACCTAATCAATGTTAAAGGTGCTTTGAATGTCTGAGGTTTGGAGACAATACATTCATACTGCGGTAGAGGCACAGCTGAGGGACAGATAGACATCTGTAGTGGTGGTTAGTGATCTAAGGCACTCAAAGGACACTATGGCACAGCTAGTTAAAATGAAAAGAAGAGAATCACAAACACCACACGCCACCACTCAAAGTTACACATACACGTCCAATAAAAAGGTACTGCACAAAGTCATTCACAGTTGCAACAAAAACGGAAAGAAAATCAGACCTGTGTTACACCCCTGTGAGTAAAAAAAAAAAAAAAGACGAGCTTCCTGGAAGAAAGATTACTGTCCTTACAAACACTAGTGAGGGGAGGCCTGACACTGCTACTTTCTTCTCTATGTACATTGCACACACTGACTGTAGAAGGACGCAGTGTGCTTGGCACAGACGCCGCCCGAAAGGCCCCAGAAGCCACTGTAGGGTCACTTTTTTAGGGAGACGTGCTGGTCCTTGTGGCTCTCAGTCCGGCCCCGCTCAGACTCTGACTCACATCTCCTGCAGAGGGTGGCTCATTTCAATCCTCTCTCTCTTCACAGCTGGCTCAGAAGGCCCTCTGGACACATCGGCATCGCTGCCCAGGTCACTCATCTCATCAGAGAAGGATGCATCTAGTGGCACAGGGGGAGAGGGATGCTTAGAATCAGGTTTAAAGCCACAGTACAACTTTATCCCCACAAAGGTCAAAATAAGGATTTTACATCCATGTTTAGCCCGATGGATCCTCTTCGTGTGTTTTTTAGTATATCAAAGCTCAAAATATGCTCTACCAGAAGACCATTAAAGGGTTCAAATCAGGTCCCAAATATATAGTTAGGCACTTTACTTTTCAGCAAGCATTACTCAAACCAGAGAGAGGAGAGTGTATTTCCTGGAGACTATTTCAGCTGCAGTTTACTTTGTGCTGGAGAGTATTTCCAGCAGCAGGGTGGTGAATGTTGGATTGAGTCAAAATAAACTGCAGTGCCCACATTCATCACAATGAAGGATCGTGTCAGCCAGTGCAACTAAGCTCAGTGATGCTTTCTTCAACAGTCGTTTGGAAAATAATGGAGCTCTAGAGAACAGGGGAATAAGACATCAGGTGCTGGCTACACACACCGTGCTTGGTAGAAAGATCTATTAGGAATTTATGTGCTTGGGGCCACATACCAGGTAGGGAAGTCAGAAAGTGTCTTTTGTTTCGTGATTTTCTTTTGTTTGATGCCTTGAACTTTCTTCCCCACCCCAGAGACCGTTAGCTCAGATATAAGCAGCACTAATGTGAAATACCTTTTTCCATGAGTGATGGCATCATAGAGCTCAGGTCACTGAACTGTGATTGAAGAGATGACAGAGCATTAGGCAACAGAACTACAATGTTCAACGTAATTTCAAGTGTTTTGAGCAACCGGAGCAGTGTGGAATATCTTCTGTCTTACCTCCCCCATGACGGCAATGGGAGTTTCTCCGGTGGCCTGAGCTACACGGTGTTCCACCAGGTAAAACATATACTCGTCATACAGGAGGCGAATTAGGTGGAAAGAGCCAAAACTGGCTGCGCTACGCAGGGTCAGGTCTCTGATCACCATGGAGCTACAGGAAGGAAAGAGAGAAAACAGGTCATCTGTAAAGTGCTCCAGCTATGCCACCAGACAAAATGAAATGAGCCTTTTCCCCAAAACCAGACTGATGCATTCACTGTAAACAGCCTCAGCGTTGCCCCCTCGTACCTGTAGAAGGACCACTTGAGCAGGAACTGGCGTGCAGCTTTGGGGAAGCTGGGGCTGCCCTGGTGAGGCTTCAGGACCTGAGAGACCACATTGTCCAGCCAGGTAGCCCATTGGTCCAAAGAGCTCTGCTGCTGCAGGGTGACCTTGAAGTCCTGCTCCAGACGCTGAACCACGCTCTCGTCGCACTGACACACCCACGACGCCTGTTCCTGTTAGACACAACAAACACGCCCAAACCCATTCAGTGAGAAACCACAATGCGCAGCCAGAGATGGAAAACAGACAAGTCGACATGAACAGTCTGTCCTTTGTGCAACATGACGTTTGTCACTTTAGCATGAAGTCTGACCGTTACATAACCAGGGAGGCTGTCAGACAAGTTTACCTGGACGTTGGCAAAGTCCACCCGGTTGAGGTCAGACAGCATCTGGTTGATCTGGGAAGTGTTCTGGAGAACAGCACGGGCTGCCTGGGCCAGGTGGTTCAGACTGGTGTAACGTCTCAGAGTCTGGGCAAAGGCACTGACCACCGCCACCTGCACCATGTAGACAGAACCAGAAAACTTCTCACACTCTACGTTTCTGTGCTTTATTATTATTATTATTATTATTATTATTATTATTATTACTATATCTAATTATATCAGAATTAAATGCATCACTTAAGGCTTCGAGGGCTGTCTGTACGTCCTCTGAGATTGGACAAAGGGTAAATGAAATATGCTCAAGACTTAACTACTTCCTTGTCAGAAATGTACTAAAATGAACATGGTGTAAATATGACGCATTTTCAATCAAATCCATGCTATACTGCATCTACATACACACGACTAATCTTTAACAAAAGGATGTAATCATTAAGTTCAGTGTCTCTGCAGAGAGCTTGAAGAAAATGTGATACATTTAATCATTTGCACGACACAAGCACACTAGAGACGTGTCAAAATTCACATATTCTAGAATCTAGACGACAGCTGTTACAAAGGGGGATCAGAGATTTTCTTGTCACCTTGGTGCGGATAATCTCTTGAGGAAAGTTGGTCATGGCGTTAGTCAGCCAGCCCTCCAGACTCTTGGCAAAGTTACGGATGGCCTGAGTGAGAGTGCCTGAAGAAACACAACAGCCTGGATTACAAACTGTAAGCAGAGTTGTGCAAATGTGGCCAACTGCAATACGGAAGATTCAACGAGTTCTGGAACAGAATACTAGCAAAATCCTGTGAGTGTAGTGTTGAGTGTGGTGTCAGCGTGTGACTAAGAGTGCATAACAATACACTCTACAACTGCATAGTGTCTTATTGAAATCATGATAAATGAAAATATCACTGGTACTGACTGGGAACCGGACGAAGCACATCAGGGATGAGGATCTCGACCAGAGCTTGGTAGAGGATGTGGTCACAGCTCCTCATCCATAGTCTGATCGGTTCATATTTACACAGAGCCACCAGCTTCTCTCTGGGGATCACACCCTCCAGGTCATCTTCACTACACACAGACAGGAAGAAAAAAAATTACACATTCCAAGATTGTAATTCCTGCTGTCTTGTAAATAAAAGTTCTACACTCAGCAGACAGTCAGGGAAAAGGTTGACATTTGTGACATACTGTTAAAACAGAAGATTTAATTAGCTTATTGTAAATGTAAGCAGTAGCTTTCTTCAACACTGACGCCTCAGCTCTTCCTGTTCATTGGATCTGACCTGTTGGGGATGGTAGTGCTTCCGTCACTAGATGGCGGTGTTGAATACCAAAAGGTCTGCCAGAGTTTCTCAATGTAGTGGAACTGGAGGTTCATCACCACATCCAAAGTAGCCTGCAGGAGAGGGAGGGTGGGAGGAGGGCAGAGAATGAGGGGGAGGGAAGAGAGGAGGGAAAAGAGAGG
>JBBMOE010000046.1:2525799-2548108 GCA_037975065.1 Chaetodon trifasciatus | reverse complement strand
AGAGGGGGGGGGGGGGGGACAAAACATACAGAGCTGAGCCATGGCAACCAGACACACAACAAAGTTTCTACAGGCAGGCAGCCTCTCACTCAATCCAGGCCCTCCTCCTTAGACAATGAGCCAGCTTCAACACAGCTCCCTGTACATTAATCATCAGGAGGATCCTAAAAGCCACGTTTAAGCTTCGTCAGGAGTTTTTCAGAGTGATTTCATTGTGATTTCACTCACTTTTTTAACATCTTGATTGCCTTTATAGAGCACATCAGTCTCAGATTTATGGCTGCATTAGTGGCGAGGCGCTGACCTGAACTAACCCATGTGACTTCCTCTTTCCTGTTCATATGCATGAGGCTCTTAGAAAGCAGAGTATACTGCACACAAGTGCACACAGCGAAGCGCAAAAGGAAGCAGCTGCGAGGCAGTGATCTAAAACGATTAACTACAGAGAAAGCCATAACCTGGTTCCAAAAACAGAGTGTCTAAACCTCAACGCACATGAAAATAACTCAGAAAAACAGGCGCTGTAGTAGCTGTTCAGGACATTCACCAGAGGAAACGTCAGCCTGACTCCACATGAGACAGAGGTCAGACTCTTTTCGGTCAGTGTAGCTCCACATTGAGCGTATGTTGAGCACAAGCATATGATTCACACCGTGCCCAGAGATCCTCTTCTGTCTCTCTCTGGCAGGACATGCACTTGCTGCTGGATCTTGTTACACAGCAGCATAGACTTCAATCACATGATATGTTTTTTTTTTCTGCTCCAGCCATTGCCATGGCAACCTTGTTTACGGTTGCCCCGAGCAACAGGTCAAACACAGGACTCCAAAACAAAAAGGAGAATTTCCCATTCCTTCTAAACAAGAGTGCCTCCAGTTTTTTGCTACACAGGAAAAGCAGCATGCCTTTAACAGAATAAAAAAAAAAGAAAAGTGTGGAGGAGAAATAACACATGTTCACGTGTGCACGCTCACAGACAGACGAGTGGCCTGCGGCACAGATTCCTCTCACATCTGTGCACACACAAGACAAATACTGCGTGTAACATTGTGATTTATGACCCTCAAAGTTTTATTAAACGCATAAACACTTGTAGTTAAACATTAATTTAATGGCACGGCCGACACCTGAGTATCTGCCTGTTACCATGACATTAATAAATACACGCCGTGCATGGCATACAAATCAGTTTACAGCCCAGAAGAGGCTAATTTAACTTCAAATTAAGAAATTAGATAATGCTTTATCTTAAGGCCAACTTGTTACCTTTATTTGTGCTGTAACTTTATATGATGCCTTGGCTAATGTGTTAACAGGTCACTGTTGGCTCACAAAAAAGGGGCGGAAAAAAGCAAAATGCATAAACATTAAACACACGGAGGCAATGAGAGCTACGAGAGTGACAGAAATGTGCTGGCAGACAAAGACAGGAGCCCATGTGCCTGTCCACAGACAAGGCAACACAAAGGCCCGAGAGGAGGCCACCACAAAGACACCAAGATGTCCACCCAGCGTACTGAAAGGTTAATTGGCATGTCTTGAAAGCAGCACAGAGATGAAAAGACAGCTGGAACAAAGGGAGTGTGGTGAGACTGGACAAGGGGAGGGCAGGGATAATATGATAAAGCCAGAGCTTTGCTGCTTTCATCACAGCCTCTCCCCTGCCCGTACAACCCCCAAATTTAATGTTCAGTATTACTTCTACTTTTTTTTTTTGTTCAGTATTATTTCTAATCATTGCCAACGTGTTTCACTCTGGGGGTTATTATGTATATATTTGTTGTGGATTAGCCTCTGCGACCTGTGAAATGCCTTTATGCAATACACCATTGTAGCACCATTTTCGTTATACAGTTCTTGATAGGAAAAGCTGGACACCTGTTGACTGCAGTTATTTGCTTTCACTGTGCCTCCTGTTTCAGGATGTGAGTCTGACCTTAATTAATTAACCACTACTCTTTATATTTCTTACGAAAAGTCCAAAACCAACAATGTTTTAGTCTGCCATGCAATACTTTTTGAGTGAGCTTCACTTTCTGTAACTGCTGGGCACTGTAGTTTTCAGTAAATAGCATTCAAACAGGAAAAAGCAGTGCATTCGTTGGGGACTATTTTCAGCAGTGGATTAATACACATTTGGGACTCTAGTGAGTATTTACACCAGCAGGACAATGTTTTTAGGGTCCACTCAAACTAAATAACAGCACCAGTGATCACAGTAATGAAGGACGATGTCACCCAGTGCAACAGTGTGGCACACACAACATTTTAATGTGTTCAAACTTCATTAAGGTGGTGAAAGGTGTAATAAAAAAATAAAAGAGGTGCTGTGATATGACATACCTCGCAGTGGTCTCTGTAGAGTGTCTGCAGCTTCTTGATATCATTCATGCTGATGCGTTCAGGTAGAGGCTGGGTGCCCAAGTCAGGAGTGGGAAATGGAGGCAGGGTGTGGGACGTATCTGCATGAAGCAAAATGTAGACAGGTGTCACTCATTTCACTTGAAAGACAGACACACACACACACACACACACACAGGAGCTCAGGAACTCTGGAGACTGCATGAAAACTGTGACAACTGTATGGGTAGATCATGGTGTATGTCACCACAGAAATACATCCTATAACTGTCTCAACAAACAAGACAGTTAATTTTCCTAATCTGACAGTTATGCTTGAGTAAAGCCAACATGGGGACAAAATCTAGTGATGAAAAATGAGAAGAGAGACGAGGAAGTGAGGGTTGTTATGGCAGCGCCTGTCCTTACCTATGTACTGCTGGTGGTGTTGGCTCTGAGCAGCCACAGACTGTTCTGGAGTGCTGTTACAGTGCTGAGAGCTTCCACACAGACTGTCTGACATACTGTCCACCTTCTGTAGAGGTTTGAACCTACACAGACAGTAGAGGACAGGAGGTATATGTTAGCTGCCTTTCAAAGGACAAGGAAAGCAGGACTAAGAAAGGATATGCATTTGATTGCTAGGACTACGCAGGTTTTCAGTCCAATGAAAAACCACAGAGACAACTCCCATTAGTGAATACCAGGGGTGTTTTTAAAAGGAAAACAACATTTGCAAACTGCAGCGTTTTCTAAATGACTAATAGTCTTCCCATTGATGCATCACACTTCGCCTTTGAGATGTGGTTGCCCCAGTTTGCTGGGTGTGTCTGAGGTGAATACCAATACATACATGGTGAAAACACAACAGAGCAGTGACCTACATACAAAAACACATACACACACTACAGTGGTAAAAAATAGTATCAACGTTTCTTCTCTCAGAAGGTGTGGTCACAAGTGCTTCGTTGTACCTGTAGCCACACCCAGCAGTGATGCCTGGTGTACTGATACACCCTGGAGTACACTTCTACATCACAGCGGCAAGGTGAGGTGTTAAACCACCGAGGTCAGCATAAAGGAGATTTACAGGGGTGTAGAGCTCATCTTTAAACATACAGTTCATTCAAACCTTTGCTATCGATGTTCTATGAGAATTATTCAAAACAGAACATACGGAAAAGAGCCAAATTAGCTGCAGCCGGTAAAAACACTTTGCAATAAATTACTGAATATCACCTCTGTTTCCATAAAAAAAACCAAGAACATTGTGATAGTACTGAAAGCAGCCCTGTTCTTGTATTTGGTTAAATGTCATGTGTTAGAAGGTGGGTGAGGAAAAACATAGGCAACTATGAAAGAATATGAAAAGGGCAAGGAACAGAGACAAAGAACTTTTAGAGGAAAAAGGGGGGAGATGGCAGACAAAAGACAAAGCACAAAAAGCTGCAGAGTATAGGCAACGACAGTGAGGCAGTGATCATGGGGTAAATGTATGGTAAACTGGTAAAATTTCAGTAACACACGACCTTCATTCAAAAGACAAATAAAACTAATTGTGGTCAAAGGAAAAAATGTTAGTCAGTGAATGGGAAGTTGCTGAAAGTTGTGATAAATTTGACAGAGAGCAAGACAAATGGAACAGAAAAGGAAGGAGAAGAGTAAAAATGGCAGACGGAGAGAGTGCTGACCTCTGTTTCTGGTGGACAGGCTGCTGCCTCATGGCCATGTACTGGGTGTCTTCCTGCAGCCGGTTGAGCGGTGAGTCTGGCTTCACCCGGATGCCATAGTAATGATACTTAGAGTTGCCTCTGGTAGATTCAGAGAAAAGCCAGAAACCAGTAGGGAGGAGAAGACTTGCCATCAGTGTAATCACTATCATTATCCTCTTCCATCAGCAAATCTCCAGTGCCTATAGGCATCATCATACTCATCACTTCTATAATGGTTACATGATTACTGTTATCAGCATCTTCAGCTTCTGCAACAACCTCTTCCTGTTTGTACCTGGTGCCGAGGCGGCGGGTCCTCAGACCCATAAAGACAGAGCGGATGAGCTTGCCAAAGGAGGCTGCGTTGACCGGATCTAACTTCTGTTCCTGACAGTGGCGCAAATAATGGTTATACAGGGAGCACCGGGGCAAGCTCACTCCCTCCGCTGTCTCATAGTTGTCCAGCAGCCACTGCAGCTGAAAACACACAGAAGAAAACACAGTCGCACAGTCAGAGAGCCCCAATGGATAAAGTCTGTGACAGTCACCTGGCCAGAAATGAAGAGGAGCGGTTCATCTTATTATCACATCAAAAGACAGATAACACACACACCACACCACACCACACACCACACACCACACCACACCACACACACACACACACACACACACACAACACACACACACACAACACACACACACAACACACACATCACATGACCACCTATTTTAGGAGCCTAAACATCAAAGGAGCACTGCATTCCTGCTGTGTCTACGTTTAGACCGTTACATTTCTGACTGAAGCAGCAAGCGACTACAGCCAAAAGAATGGCTGATTAACACTCAAACATCTGAAGTGCTATTTATTCTATCAGACAAATCTCAAAGACAGTCAGAGTTGAGGAGGACACAGTCGTGGCTTGTCTGTAACAGCGCAATCAGAATGAATTTGCATAAAAGGCTCAAATTACCAATTTGCAAACCAGATTTAAAGCAGAAAATTCGAATACTATTCATACAAATGATGTGGAGATTGTGAGATGACAGCTGAGGTTAGGAGTTAGAATGTAAGCATCTAAACCACAAATTTCCCATGTGAGGAAAATTATGGACAGAAATAGTACATGAATATTATTTAAATATTATTATATTTGAGTGACGGCCTCCCAACATCAAGAAAAGTTACTCTGCAATAACACTCTGTGACACTGAGTACATGTCTTAGCGTGTTAAACAGTGAAATGAACAGAAACCTTAAAAACTCAATCAATTTATGCCCATGCAGAGTATTGAGAAATATATACAAGATGCATACTTAAGCAAAAAGTGACAGCAAATGCAAGTTCAGATCAAGGACAAAACTAATGGAGACAATTATGCATATCAGAGGGACAGTGCAGAAGGTAAGTAAAGCTAGCAGTAGGTAGTGTGTTCAATTTTGAGGAACACAAGTTGAACACACTGCATACAGGTTCAGCTTTTTGAGTTGTTTTTTTTTTCATTTTCTCTCAAGTCTTTTTCAAAGAAAGTTCCTGGTTGACTTACATGGCTGTTGAGCAGGCTGCTTTTGTGACTTGCAATTCCTTCAGACTTTTGGAGGTTTTCAATCGCCATTTCAAGCTAAAGAAAAAGCATGCAAGAAAAAAAAAAAAAAAAGAAGTGGACACAGAAGAGGGAGGAGGCAGGAGAGTGAGAGATGAAGAAAAAGAGAAGAGGACAGAAATAAGCAGGGGTATATGAAAAACACACACACACACACACATACACACACAAAAAAAAACAGATAAAGGAAATAAGACTGTTAGCGAGCAGCCAGATCTCTGAATTTCCATTAAAATCAGTCAGTGTTGCTGCCAAATCCATTATTGGCTGACAAAAGCATGCAAATCAAGAGATTTATGGGGTTAAGCTGCTCAGTGAAGACTTGCGGTCAGACACTCTAATGTATGCAAATAGGAACCACAAACAGGGGCACAGGTCACGTCAAGTTTGGGGACACTAGGTCAACAATGCCTACCCCCACCCTACCCCACCTTCAAAATACATGACACGTCGTAACTTATATAATAGTTTAAGAACCAAAAATCTGATGAATGAGTTGTAACTATGACATAAGCAAGATTGCCATGGTATAAAATAGACTGCCTTATTAGTTTGTCTTTAGAAAACAAAAAATAATGGAATCCAACTGGCGGTCAAAGTGAATGACAAAACCAGGGACATTCTGTTTAGCTGAAGAAGAAAATCAAGTTAAAAAAGAAAAGATATGTGGTATTGCAGCCAAACTGGAGACATAGAAGAAAAGGAAAAAGAGGCAGGCAGCGTTCCAAGCCTTAAGAAGGCTCCCGAGGGCTCATGGCCAAATGGTAATGAGCCCCAGGGGTTGCTTTGTTTCACAGGGCGCTCAAGTGCCTGTGAAAACCTCTGAAACAAGGCAGTGCTGAATTATTTAAGCCAGTGTCCCGATTCTACAGGCTCTCTGCCCTGTACTGCTCTGCTTTCTGTGTGTTACTGCAGAGCTGGGAGGCCCCAACTCAGGTTGCTGTAAACCCTGTGTGTCTCTCCCTGCCTTTCAGGTTTGTCCGGGAGCCTGGCCAGTCTGGACACAAGCTCAGGTGACAGTGATGACAGTTAGCGGCAGTGTGCATCTCACAACACCATATGGTAGTGGGGATCTCTGCTCAGTAAGTCATGCTGTACTGAGTTAGCAGTAAAAGCCTATTTACATTCTTTAGAGAATAAAAACTATAATTTAGCTACGTAGCAGGTGAGAAAGACAAACAATCCCCCAAATGTGCTGGGCCTTTGGTAGGTGTAAACCTCTGATTTAAAGTTTCTTTGTTTTGCTGGCTCATTAATCTCATTCTATTGGAAAAGTACAGAAACATTTGAATGGGTGTTGCTCACCATAGCTGAGGAAGAGCGTGATGAGTGGGATATGTGGTTGCGGCTTCCTTCCATACTTCCTCCATGTATCAGGTAGGTGCTTCCGCTGGAGATGATGTGGCTGCTGCCCACGTCCATAGTGATGCCCACCATGCCATGAGGGGGCACCCCACCGCTGGCAGAGGAGACCACTGTGGTGACATGAGCTCCACCAGCCTGCGAGTCAAAGTAGGTGCCCCCACTGCTCTGCCCATACAACTGAGCCTCTGGGTTGTAGGAGTAGGCTGATCGGCTGGGGAGAGATCATTGTAATTAGCATGCAGTGATGTCATCCTATGATGACAGTAAACAAAGTACATTTCATGGCAACTGATGAACTTAAAAGGCCATGAGTACAAGAGTCTGTGCTTCATCTATGAACAAAAATATAATCTTGTAATTTTCACTTCTTTGTGCAAGGGCACAGGAATGCAGCACCGCTGATACGATATCCACTCTTGTTTACACAGACAGCAATATAACTGATGTCATCAAAATATCTGGTTATGCTGGAGTCAAATCAAACATCAAACTGTGGGAAAGAAAATCACTTTGGCTTCAATTAGGCTTTTTAATTAGAGCCACTTTAACAGCAGTTGGATGTTAAAATGATGAGAAAAGTGGTCTGGAAAGTCTTATTTGTCATTAGGCTTTTCATCCAGCACCTACTCATACATAATTCAAGATGTTTCTGCATTTGGAATGGAGCCAAATTTCATGCACATTGCCATGTCTGTTTTATTTGAAAGGCAAACATTTTTTACACAATTTTAGCATCTTACATTGACAGATACAATGTGTCAGAAATGGCCACCTGTTGACGGCTGCTCCAAACAAATGGGGGCAGCATATGACCAGAATAACTGTTAACTGCTGCTCACTATACCCTTTGCTGTAGCTACTAGCTGCTGTTAGCTTGTTGGCTCAGTAAGCCGTGCAGCTAGCTAATAGCTGACAATCGTCTTGAGGTACAAAGTGTAATTACGAAACGGGACGGGTCAGGACTAGCTGGTTAGAATGCTAACTTCAGTAGATATCAATGTAGCACAATACATAGACATCTTTAATATAATGTCAGAACTGTTACTTCTTCACATTCTGTTGATAATGGTTGGTCATTTTCTGAATGTAAATGTAAAGTAAATTTCTTGCCATATCTTACAGAACATTTGATGATTGATGTCAGGATGTGAAGAAAATTTCGAGAAATACGACAAAAATGCATCTTAAATACATTACCTACTCTAGCTTTAATAGTTGGAGAGTAATGTATCATTCCTTACATAGTTCCATTGGTGTAAACAGTCTCTCCACTTTCTCCTACATATTGGACCTGGGATGGGTAGACATGCTGCACCTGCTGCACCTACAGAGAGACCACAGGAAACCAAAGCAGGAAAAGGGAAAAGCTTTATTTATGTTTCAGCATTTCTACAAATTTAAGTCAAACCGCAGCTACAATTGTAATAATAACTGATCTTTTTAATCATACAAGTACTCCAGAAATGAAAATATTTCCTTGTGGGTGTAGGCATGTGCACACCTATTACAGTGTGCACATGAAACGCAGTGAAAAGTCTGTACACCCCTTGGTTTTTGCATAGTTATCTGTCCAAAACAGAAGCCTCAACAATATAATTTAACATTACAAACACTGCCAACTTTATGTAGACCGACTAAGGTCCTTTATGTAGTGGTTTTAGAATATTTGAAGTGATACATAAGTAGGCTATTTTGAAAGGGGATCAGGAGTAAAAGTGATTTGGAATGATGCTGGATGGGTAAAATGTAAGTTATTTAACTTGAACTGATAAAGGCACGCATATGATTGAAAAGACAAGCTTGATTTCACAAACATCACAACTGATAATGAATGCTATACTGAAGCATAAAAATGGTGAAAAGCAGGTAATGAACTGTCCATCTGCTATTGGCTGATATCAGCCGGAAATATATAAATAAATAAAGACTGGTATCTAAGACAAAGAGTCAGGTCAGCTCCTGCTTTTCATAATCTCACACTAGACATCACACAGATTTCATGTTGGGATTTGGTTCAAGCCCACAGGAATCACCGGGCTTTACGGCAAGTTCACATTATACCCTGAGACCCAGAGAAGACTTTTTGCAGCTGTAAAGTTAAGAAGAGTTCTCACCATCACACACATAATAATATTAAGATTTCTTTAAAAGCTACCAAGAGTTGCATTAAGATATTATTTTCCTGTTATTCATGTATGAAGGCAGTGGGCCAGGCTCAGCCAGAGAAAGACACTTTTGCATACCTATCAGTGGTATAGGAAGCAGGAGAAAAATTCTGACAAAGGATGAGCAGCTTTCGGAGGAATGAATGGATGCTATGTTTGGGATCTTCATTCATTGTTTTAATACACGGTTTGGTTAGTCTTTAACTTGTTTACTACCAATGTGTCGGTTGAATGCAAAACCTACAACTCCCCAGTCTGACGGTTATTATTTAACCTGAAAGTAAATGCTGACCTGAATAAGGTGTGAAAAAATAATCAAATATTTGTGACACAAAGAAGCCGTGGTGAAACAGGCTATATGCTTATTTTGCCATTCATGCCATGCCTGTTTGAATTCACAGAAAAATTCAATGATCTTGTTACTTTATTGTAAAGGAAACATTATTTAGGTCTCCGGCTCAGTCACAAAATTAAATACAAGAAAACTGTAAAATGTCAAGGGGTGTACAAATATTTTCACAGCAGTGTACAAGTATGTACAGTACTGTGTACCTGCTGAGGGACCTGTTGAACCCTGGGTACTGAAAGCTGCTGTACTTGTCCTCCTTTCTGAGCTGAGCCTGTGGCTTGAACCAGCACCCTCTGTGTGGATACAAGACATAACTGAATTACATAGGTATGCATGTATAATTGCATGCATACACATATTACTGTAAACATGACAATCAACACATCATGGGCAAACATATCAACAAATGCCCCCATCAAGAAATTAAGCTTGTGCCAATAGATTGTGTGTATAGTACAGCACTTCATCTTCTTATGTGAACTCCTCTGATTACAGGAAATGGAGATTCACAAGTGAATTATGACAACACAAATGCAGACTGTTCTATAGACTGTGTTTACAGCACTGTCACTTTTATATATCTCCAAACGGCCATAGTAAAATGGATGTCCTGGTCCAATAAGCCAGGGAGATGTTATGGCAGAAGCTAGCATGGTGAACAGATACAAGCATTATCTGTTGGCAGAGTGGATGGCAAGCAGCTTCAGTTGCTGACAATTTACAAATTGGAACCACTCTTAAAAAAAACATTTTTATTTGTTGCAGGTGTTGCATGGAACACTGAACTATGAGTGCTTCAAGTAGAGATCTGTTGTCAAGATATTGTAATGTTTCTTTTCAGACACCATGTGTAAGCACTAATATAATGAGTAGCTGGTTTGGTTTCCAAAACAGCCAATCTTTTATACATTTAGAACTCAACATTTGGAAAGAAATTGAATGGAACAGTTATGTCATTACAGACTTCCCCCATTTGTCCTGTCATTACAGTAGCAGCAGGGCAGAGGTAGCGCTCTACCTGCTGGGAGGCTGGGACAGGCTGTACCACAGGGGCCTGAGCTGATGAGGACGTCCGCAGCGCTGCCACGCTGGTCGTGGTGTCTGACCCTCCCTCGGAGCTCTGCATCCTGGACCACAGCGGAGTTATGAAGAATTAGAAAAGAGAAAAGACATAAGTAGTGGGAATCTTATAAAAGACAGGTAACACTGAAGATTAGAAAAATAATAAAAGCACCTCAGGTCAATGCACATGGACAGCCATACTAAATGAATGCTCTTCCACCCCACCCCTTGCCTCTTCGAGCCACTAGGTCATTCTTTGAGCCCCAGGGGGTTTCTGGCTTTGTCAAGTCAAGCTGAGTCAGTGAAGCTCTCAGAGCTCCAGGGGCTGCCGACGTTTGGCCTAACTTGATGGCAAATAAGCAGCCCAACAGAATTACAATGACATCCCTGGTCCTGTTGACAGATCAGGCCCAGGTGGAAAAGTTACAGTACGGGAGTTCAAGTTACCAGCAGGGCTGAAATGCTTCCTGAGGACCAAACCCACTGCCGTGACTCGGCTTTCCACTGGGTGACAATGTGCACAGCATAGCAAAGGGGAGCTAAAAATGGAGTTACACAAAGGCTCTCTTTTTCAAAAAAAGGACAGAAAGGGAAAGAGCGGGAGTAAGGCAGGGACAAGAGAAGAATGGAGCTGCAAGGGGGGGGGGGGGGGGGGAAACTAGCTTAAAAAAAAAAAAGGCAACTTCCCCACTCTGTCAAAACAAGAAAAAATGAAGGGGAAAAAGATGAAAATGGCAGCGGGGCTCCAGCCTCTGCCAGGGTCCTGATGATATCCAGCGTTTGTCTCGAACGAGAGCTGTTCTCTGAGGGCTCCAATAATCCAGCTGATATGAGGAAATTCCTCAATGCTTTGTAAACGTTTGTCGGTTGCTATGGTGAGGAATCCATGACGACCACCCCCAACTCAACCACCCTCCTCCCTTCCCTGCCCCCCCCCCCTTTTTATAAAGCTCTTGTACTGGAACTTTCAAGTGCGAAAACCAAAGAGAAGAGGGGGAGGAGGATTAGAATAAGGGAGAGGGAGATACGGCACAGTTGGGGGGTGGGTTGAATTGATGAGAAGTCTTTGGTTGACGGCAAAAATCCAGGAGCAGCAGGAAAAGTAGGTAGGCAGACAAGAGAATGGTGTTTACCACGAGCATTACAGCAAAGGCGTGCAAGACACAACTTGCCCTACACATGCAGTGATTAGTCAGAACACTTGGCCTCCACTACAATGTTATTTTAATTTACCAGAAGAGATCTGACAAACACCACTTAGGCTGCAGCAATCTAAAGGCTGACCTATTAGATGCAAGCAACAGGTGCAGCTATCCCTGTCCTTTGGCTTTTCAAGACCCAACCTAAACTTTTTAATGGGGCCGCACTAGTACAGCTACTTGTGATTTCAATTCATGCCTCTGCTTATGTAAGAATTAAGAGGGCCTTCCTTCTTGGATCTATTGTATCAAACTAAGTGCTCTAAATGTGCCTCTAAAATTGAAAAGACTGCCTATATACATACCACATACCATGTGGAAAATTGAACCCAGAGAGAATGGGAAATAACAAAAACAAATCTAACATGACTTGAGGTGAAGCAAGAAAGGGGAAATCTGAGTCAGAATCAAGGAAACCCCACTGGTAATGGAGGGGAAGAGGAAACAAATTTAACAACAAAAATGTTGCGCACACACCAAAATAGGAATCACATACTCATTTGTGTAAAATACAGAGTTAACGACTTAGATGATGAAGGATAATACCACTCATTTATACAATCACCCAAAAAATTGCCATTAAATACAACATGATGAAGCCATCACAGACACCACCACAAAATCCCTCCCACCCATAATCAACAAGTTCCAACAGGCAAAAGGAGATTACAAGGGGAAATGTTTCATTGAAATATGGTTTCCCTATGGATCCTGACACTTAACTGTAATTCCCACTCTGTACTAGAAAAAAGTTATTCTCATTTTACACAGTCATGTCGGCTTGCTACAGATACACTTCTTAATAATTTTCAGAGACCAACAAAACACACATTAACAAAATTTACCTGCTAGCTGCAAAACTAGCAGTTATGAAACTCAACTGTCATCCGTCTTAAGTTTTTCAGCAGTAACTTGGGAGGATATTTAGGATTTGGAGGCACTTCTGAATACTGTAAAAAAAATCAGAGAGTGTACCTTTAAGACACAAAAACAGCAGATTTGGGTGTGCCACCACTGGCATTTTCCATGCATGGAGATTTTGCCACAGGCAAAGACACTGCTCTGCCTACATGACTAATAGACTGAGCCCTATGTTGAAATTCCTGATATGTGTCAATCTTCACGCCATATCCATTCTACCCTGAGCAGCCCTGTGAGTGTATTTGTAAGTACACAGCACAATTAGCACTTAGATATGAAGGCTCTCATATTCCCGCCTTTTTCTTGTATGTCATTAAAGCATCAAAAGACTATAACCAGAATAACGGCACCAAGGAGAGATCATCCGAAAAGCTGCTGCATCTTTCTAAAGCAAGGAAATTGTCTGTGGGGTGTCACTTAGCTTATAAATATACTTGAAACAATCCCATCATTTATCTTCAGACTTTAAATTTTCACTAGAGGAAATGACACAAGCCTCGGGGCTTCTCTATGCCATTAAGGAGTGGGTGGTATGGCAAGATGGTGGGGGATCAGGAAACAAAGCACTGACCTGCACGTTTTCATCCATTAAAGCTCAATTAAAGTGCTGGCTTTAATAGGTATGGTGAAGTGTGTCAAATCATTGGGTTGGAGGGGGAGAGACAGGAGAGAGTGCAGGCAGAGAGGAGTGGTTTCTGCTTGGTGTTCAGGGAAGGTTAAAAGCCACACAAATTCCCCACTAGCAGCTCTGAAAGGCACAAAGGTAGCAAACAGCAGGAGACAGTGCACACTGCTGCAAAGCTGCTACTCTGGATGGGCTGCTGTGCAGGACCAAGCCTTTCTACCTCTAACCCAAAGAGAACTTCACATGCATGTTTTTTGTTTCGTGTCAGGTCTGTGAGCCTGGTTTCATTCACGCAAATCCCACTTGAGCACTTTACAACATTACAACAACAACAGCCCCTCCTTTCAAAAGTTACCTGAGTTTTCAAATCTATATGGAAACAAGAGGAGACACATTTTAACCCCCCCCCCCAAGCCTCACCAACTGTCATTAATACTTCAGTCTATAATGTTAACAGTGCAGACAAGATTTAAACATCTGTCACTGACAGATCTAACTTAAACAGGGCTCAATCAGAGAAAAATACATACAGATGTTCAATTAAAAGCAGGAGCCCACAGTCTTGGCTCATGTTTGCACTGGCCCACATTGTTTGCAGAGCAACAACGGTTGCTAGTGGCAACACCGTCCACTCCCGTTTCCAGGAGCCTGTTGCTATGCAACCAACAGAATACTTCCCAAACCAAACAATGCCATCCCCCCACCTGATCCCTCTATCTCACGCTAAGTAGAAACTTACAACAATAAATACTCTGTAAGCTATTAATTTCAGACAGCGGGGGACATGAAGGCAGTGTTATTCCTGTTTTGCAGTTATATAAAAATGTACAGACTTTATGCTGGTTTAGACTTGATTGAAGAGGACAGGATGAAGTGCTCTGTTTTTGTAACTACTTGGTGCTCGAAAGAAAGAGGAATGTTTAAGTCATTATGGAGACAACAGTCTATTCTTCAAGGTTGCTTTACACTCATGCCGTCCCAAAAAAGACACTTCCAAAAGCAAGTTGAGTCTTTCCAAAGTTCCTTGGGCAGAAAAGACAGTGAAACAGTTTGAGCAGAACAATACTTTTTCCAACTTAGGAGTAGATAAAACAAAATACAGCAGAGTCAGACACTTGTTGCTTTAAAGGGGACATCTATAGAAGACATCTGTTGAGAATTACGCAGATGTGTCCCTCTGTTACACTTTTAATATATACACCAAGAGGAGCAAAAGGTCTCTGACGAAGCTTTCACTTGTTCACTATTTTGAGAAATATACTTTTAATGCAAAACAAATTCATTGATATTTGAGGATTTGAAAAAACATCAGACTTGCTTTTCTTTGATTTCATTAAAAAAAAAAAAAGATCACAGAGGCACGCGTGCTCACACAAAGAGCGAATTAAGATATGATAAGAGATTTCCACAACAGAGGCTGTTCTTCAAGCCTGTCTCATTAATTCATGGCTAATCCAATCAAAGCAGCTCTTGGGGTCTGCAGATGGCAGAGTGTGAGGGGCAGAGAGAGAGAGGGGGAGGGAGGGAGGGAGAGAGAGAGAGAGAGAGAGAGAGAGAGAGAGAGAGCACAAATAGGAGGCACCGACCACTGTCTCTGATCCAAGCATTACCCTCCCCACCTCTGGTCATCAGCACAACCTGTCCACTCCGTCACCATGTGTGCTGCAGGCCTGACAGCCACAGAGAGAAAGATCAAACCGTTGCCATGGAGATTGTGTGTTCGCCCATGTTCTACACTAGCAACTTCCTCCCCCAACGCACAGCCTCCTCCTCTAACCCTTTCCAGATTTCCACTGTCCCCCACCTCCAGCCTCCATCCTTAACATTTAACATCTCGAGATGAAGATTTGAAACTGAACTTTCTAAGAAGCTAAACTGGAAAACACAACAGAGATGAGCCGGGAAGGAGTGGTCAACACAGCCAATGTATTCAGACTATACTCATCCGTGTGGATGTCTCTCTCCCCCTCATGAATATCTAACTCATATGTTCTGAGGCTGCTATACTGTTGACATCGAGGAGGAACTTCTCTCAAGTCACCTGGATGATTGAGGAGATGGTGGAGCCTAAAGAGAAACTGGGAAATGATAACAGTTACAGCTAGGATTCTTGCATAACTGCTTTTGCCCCCTGTTTTCCAAAACATTATTAATGTTTGGCACACACAATATGATCATGCAATAACTTTTTTGATCTTTCAGCTCACTTCAATGCCCTCCTATTCATATCTGCACAGCATGTAAAGAAGAGATGAATCTCAATTTAAACCACAGCTACATCCAAACCACGTAGTATGGGGCCCCTCTTAAACTATTACATCACTGAACATATTCACAAACCCAGGACAAACTCAATCTAAATTTGTTATTTAAGCAACAGAAATTATTTGGAGATTTCAGGTGTGTTTCTTTTAAGTAAAAGCATTAACCTTGTGATAAAATGAGGAAAAAATAATCTAAAAATGCATCTGTGTGTTGAAATGTCTTTTTTTATCCTGTATCAAAAACTAACCACTTCCACTATCCACCTAATTTTAGGAAATCTGTCAACAAGTTAATGAGATTTCCTGCTAACTATCACACTAACAGAAAGAACTGCAAACACAGCCTCCTCACCTCAGGTAATGCTGCGGCCTCTTTGAAAAATCTACACAAAGTGACTGCATTATATCACAACCAATCACCAAGACTGACAACTTGGAGCGATTAAGTTTCCTAACGCTTTAGACAAGTCCAAACTTGTATCCTATTCTGTGCAGAAATATAACCAGACTCACTCCAGATGCAAACGCTCACACTAATGTTCTTCAAATATGCCTTCACCTTTTCTCTGCAACAGGTGTGTTTCCAACCTACAGGTTTTACTTCCCAGGGAACCACATTCTGCAAAGAAGACCTCAGATGCTGGCAGTATGCTGCTTCCATCTTGATCAATGAACCTGAGATAAGCATTTTGTTGTGCTGGAGGAGTCTGTCTTCTTGGCGAACGTTCCCTCTACACAGATATGACGCTGAGAATCACCATACTGTATGTACAGTATGCTTTCACAGGTACTACTTGGCACAAATAATGAGTCATCAGTTAATGCTTAAAATGTAAGACAGACCTGTTGTTCATGCAGTCAGTACTGTGTATTTATACCACAAATCTACAACTGTGTAAATCATATTGCTACATTACCTACAGTTACCACATGTCATTTAATGTGTATAACACAGTGTTGTTTGAACACTGGTCATTTAACATCTTCATCTTCTATACCCCGATTATCCCTTTCAGCTGTCAACGGGCGAGAGGCGGGGTACACCCTGAGCTGGTCGCCAGCCGACTGCAGGGCAACACACATACACACATTCACTCTCACACTCACACTCACACCTAGGGACAATTTAGAGTCACTAGAGTCAATCTAGAGTCTGTGGGAGGAAGCCGGAGGAAGCCGGAGTGCCCGGAGAGAACCCACGCATGCACGGGAAGAACATGCAAACTTCACACAGAAAGGGGATCGAACCGGTGACCTTCTTGCTGTGAGGCACGCACACTACCTGCTGCGCCACCATGCCGCTATTCATTTAACATCATGCAATGTTAATACAGCAACTTAAAGTCAAAACTCATATTTAAGCATCATTTTAATCAAACTAAAATACAACTTAAATCCACTGTGTTCAACCTTTCATACAGAAACTGAGCAGGGTCTGCATTTTAAATCATCCTGTCTACAGCCAGATCCAGTGACATGCTTTAGATATTAAAAAAATAATATCAGCACCATTCACACACTAATTTAGCAAGTCCTATTCAGAGTCATTTCCGCATCATTAACCATCAAATTACTTAAGGATATGAAAAGTTTACCTGCTTTGCTATTTGCAAGATGGCGATCATAAAACATAGAGTAAATGGTGGTGATAAGATATGGTTGATATCCGGTCTATTTGGTCTGCATATTGGTGCTCTTTAAGTTTAATTTTTTCAAAACATCATCTAGTTGCTATTTATTTATTTGTCTTCCATCAAATTTTACCTGCATGTTTTTTTTTTATAATATTAAAAATTTTACATTTCCCAGGATGAGAATCCAGACTGGTTTGACTACTTTTTCAGTGGCAATACTACTGCTATATCTACTACCCTCGCTACTCAAATGCTACTAATTCTTACATGAAAAATAATTAGCATGCAATGTTGCTTTAAAGTACCCGCTCTGACATGCTGAGCATTGCAACATTAACCTTAGCTGTCCTTTGAAGCTAATGAGCAGGAAGAGAGGGTTCTTAAGGATCAAGAATGGGATCTGAGGGCTGCACTACATAAGGACATCCACCAATGAGCTGAAACAGGGTTGTTTCCACCTGTGACAATGGCGTCCTCTGCTATTGTTCCTCACTAAATCTCCTAATTAAAGAGCTTCTCAAAAGCTATACTGAAGACAGGACAAATGAAATCTAAAAATACTATCTGGGTCTACTGCTTTACAAATCTGGTCAAATCTCACTCCACTTCAGGCCTAGTTTTGGTTCTGGTAATTACTTTGTAGCAGGTTTACACTGACAGGAGCTCTTTTTTTTAAAGACAAATAAACATCTCTTAACAAACTAGCCTCAAACTCTACAAAGGAAAGGAAAAGTAAGGGGGGGGGGGGGGTGCTACTATCCCTGCCTGAAAGAGAGAAGGAGGGGGGTTGGTCATTCTAATGCAAATGCCACCGCCTTGTCTGCTGTTTGTGGCAGGAAATTTAATTAGCAGTTGTGTAGCTGCGATACAAACAGGTGGAATGTTAAGAATGCTCCTGATGACACACACACAGGCAGAGGAGACGGGCATTGAAAAACATTTCATTTCACAACAAGTTTCAACTTGTTGCCACAGCATGAGGGCCAATCAGTGGCAGCACTTTTTCTGGTATATGACGGGATTTGTTTCTTTGTATCCTAGCAGCATAAGCCTACAATGATTTCCAAAATCTTTGTAGCTGGAAGATGTGATGTGAGCATCATGAGGACACTTAAACTATTTTCCTTTCAACAGATAAAAGAGTAACGGCACATCACTTCAAACAAAAAGCCCTTCACAAATAAATGAATTATGAAGATTATGAAACTGAAACATTTCATGTTACAAATGGCACTATTATTTTCCACTTAACAAGCCCCACAAGGCATTCTCCTCTCAGTTCTTCTGCTTTGCTCTATGATTTCCTGACATGCCTTTGACTGGAGTTATGGGATAACCCATTAAAACTGTGTTAATATCAGACAATGAAATGTGCAGTTCAGTTAACACAGCCGGAGGTAAATGTAACTCTATATGAATACGATCAACTGTAAACAGCAGTGACAAAACTGATGGCAGTGACTAGGTCCATGTCTATATCTGTAGCAGGCTATTGGATTGAGAACTTCTCCCCGAGGCAACAGTAGGCCTCATCAAGATAAGCTTAATACAGCACGAGCAAACACATACACAAACACATCCACACACCACATACACACACAGAACATGTGACCAAAAGCTGTGTCAGGTCACCCGCTGCCCAAGAGACCACTGCAGCTGTCCTATTGATAGCTGAACTGTACTACACACATGGGTCCATTAGACACTCAAAATGGCACACAGGCAACAGTGTACACTGCTATGCACAATCATACGAGCAACTCAAGAGATGGCTTAATAGAAGGCTAGAGGAAAGGAGATTAGTCCTACAGAAGCAACATAATTTTCTAGAAATCACAGTCCAGAGTGGCATTTGGCATTTGTTACTGAAATGGACCAAAGCACAACCATGATCATAGGCTGTAGCCTAGCCAATACAGGGAAGCTTGGTCGGTTAAATTCAGGATACAGACAGAGTCTAACTAATTTAGAATAGAAAAATAGCAGAAAAAAATATTCACCCCCCTTCAAAGTGACATTCTCATTGATAATT
Source organism: Chaetodon trifasciatus (assembly GCA_037975065.1). Lineage (NCBI taxonomy): Eukaryota > Metazoa > Chordata > Actinopteri > Chaetodontiformes > Chaetodontidae > Chaetodon > Chaetodon trifasciatus. The sequence continues at coordinate 2,528,838 of JBBMOE010000046.1, read as the reverse complement.
TCAACAATTCTCTGTACTTTACAAGCCAGTAAGCCATTTCTAAACAACTCTCCAGCCGCCTCCACTTTGTTTAATTCTCCTCTCTGAGCACCATTTCGTTCTGACCTGCCTCTGCAAGCCAAAGCTATGCACTCCTGCCACAAAGAAGGAGATGAAAATACTGTAACCTGATTAAAAACACTGACTTTTAAAAGAATAACATTTTGCCCCCTGGCCCACTCCATCCCCTTTCTTTCCATGACTTGGGTGTATTTGTATATCAAGTTGCCATGTAAACATAACAGTGTCACGCTCAAATTTGGGGGGGGTTGGTAGGGGGTTGCACACAGAGTTTCAGAGTAGTCATCTCTTTATTTTCTGTATAGCTGCAGCGAGTTGTCTGAACAATCACAGTTTCTTTCTGTGACAAGTACTTCAGAGCAAATTGAGTCTTCTGTTAATGCACATTCAATTCTTCCCTCAGACCTGCTTTTAGACCCCTTTCCATCTATAAGAAAATAGATGTCTTGTTGTATCAGTAACATCTCCTTACGTGAAGCACTTAGCTCTCTTCTTTTACGAAGTGAATACTTTACGTAAAGTACATGTGTAAGTTTATAACTCAATTCATCAGTAGTGAGCAGAGAGGGTGTTAATTAGAGAAATTTTCATGCAGCGAACATTCTCCCTGATGCTTCGGTAGCATGCAACATTACAAATGACCGAGCACCTGACGGCTGTCTCTGAAAAGATTAGAATTAATGCATCTCAGGGGACAAAAAGAGACAGACTGGAAACCTGTCACAGCCATGATGTAAAACTAATGAAAAGGGAAATTTAAAATCATTGGGGGTATCCTTTTCCTTGGTTTCTCATCATTGCTACAGCGCAGTTTGATATGAGCCTTTGACTCTTGAGAGGTCAAACAGCAACCCGAATGAGACCTGCCACTTTAACAATGAAACTAATTACTACAGTTTGCTTTTGAGTCTGTTCAAGTGTAACATCTGACAAAGTGGAAAGATTGGTAGATGGAGTTGAATTACTTGTGATGACATGAGTGAGAGGACAGGAATCAGGTCCAGTGATTCGTTCAGCTTAATATACAGCGCACAAGTGTAACTCATTTGATGCCTAGTTTTAAAAACACGTAAGAAAACAGTACTTAAAATGCTCCATCTCTCAGCCAAGACTATAAATACAAGAGAGCAATATTAAAGAACCATCACAGCACCACCTAGCTGCAACATATTCAGTTATTCAAGCTGTTTCTGAAATACTAATAACATCAAAACTTTGTCAAGAACCAACTTTGTTCCGTTGGATAACAAACGTTATATGAGTTAATATGATTAACATACATTAGTTCACCATGACAGTTTACTATGCTCCTAAGACAGAGACCAGTGGAAGCATCAGGTCTGGCAGCTTTGTAACGGTGAGTCGTAATGTCGCCGGTACAAGTTCAAATATATCCGAGCACGACTGGGTGATATTTTTTAAATTCCTTTTAAGACACACTTTGTAGGTGAAAATCGACCCAAGGGACGCTGACAAACTGCGTACTGATTTGAAAGTTATCCTTATGCGGAGTTCACGTTTGTTTGCAGCGACGTTAGTTAACAGTTTGAACACCAGGACCAACGTCGCCAACGCTAGCTAGCTACATTTCCACCTGCCTGAATACGGTTATGAGAAAGACAGTCCAAGAACGAAGTTTGTCCGTGTTGTGACGAACTATACAGAGCCGACGTTAACAAAGCGACAAGTGGTTGAACTAGCAACCCAACCCGAACTCACAGCTTCTGGTTGTCTGGAGTTAGCATTGTAGCTTGACTAGTAAGTAGCCTGAGCTTCCATCCTGCTGGGATTGAGCTGGAAGTGCGTTCACGTCTCGAGACAAGCTACACAACGTAGCAACAAGTGTAAAGTGATGTTGAATCAGTTTTGAGTAACGTTGACGCTGTGTAGTATCCCTGAAGCAACGTGTAGGAAAAGAAGTAGCGGAGGTGAAAGAAATATTTTTCCACAAGCTGACTTTGATGCAGGGAGCAGTTGCCAGCCTTAGGTGGACGTCAGTTAAAAGGAAAGTGGAAAGCCGTTCTCAACTTGGGGCGGATGCCACAAAGAAGGGAAAGTTATACTGTGGAAAATACCCAAGACTGCCAGCAACGCGTTCGATCCCAGAGCATTTCTCTTCAAATTGAGATGAATTCAGAATCTAAATGCTAGAGAAGTATAGTCACCTTTGCCTTGAGAAAAGTTCTGCCCTGGCTCTGCTCTCTTTCCCCTCTTTCCCACTCGCTCGGTGACTTCCAGATGCTGCTGCTGCTGTTGCTGAGTGTTGCGCTCGTTGGTAAGTAACTGTCTCCACGGCTACAGTCACTATGGCGCGAGGGGGTCTCGAGGCAACTGTTGCTACCCTCGACTGCCTACGTCAGGGCCCTCACTATGTAAGGGCGGGGCCAAAGGGACATGAGCGAGTCCCGCCCAGTCGAATAAAGCTGTAAGTTTGATTTGGTCCACTGGGGGGTGGTCTTAGCTAGGGGACTTTTGAAGTGCCTAACTCACATGAATTCACTTTATCCAAGTCTCCAGTTCTGTCTTTGGAGTGACATAATTTCTGTTTATGATTTAAAGCAGTTATTGTATGCATCGCATGTATGTATCAAACTGACAACAGTCATATGAAGATGATTCTGCTTAAGTTAAAAATACATTTTCATTAAACTCATTATAAATGCATCGTTTTCTTGATAAAGTTCCAATACTTGGAGTTAAGATCCAATAAAAGCTGCAAGCATTTATAAAACTTTTATTATTCCAACCACTACTACTTTCTTATTTTTCTTCTTCTTCTTCTTCTTCTTCTTCTTCTTCTTCTTCTTCCTATTATTATTATTATTATTGTTGTTGTTGTTGTTGTTGTTGTTGTTGTTGTTGTTGTTGTTTCTGCTATAGTCTTCCACTTACTGGGTATCCAGAGAAATTTCATGTTATTCTTATATTTATTTAATATCTATAACAATATATATTTTCTGTATTATTTCTATATATATG
>JBBMOE010000046.1:2494146-2520799 GCA_037975065.1 Chaetodon trifasciatus | reverse complement strand
ATCTATAACAATATATATTTTCTGTATTATTTCTATATATATGTGATTTTTTTTTAGATTTCTTTTTCTTTTCAATACAATAAGTTCACACAAGCTTAATTTACACACATTATTCTTGTTCTATTTCCTTTTCTTGTAGGACGGCATCCAGCCTTGTCTTGCTGCATTTCACATCTTCAACACATGGTGGCAGCATAGGTCAATACTGTGACACGAGGAGGTCACAGTGCATTAGATTCTTTATCAGGTGTTCTTAATAAAAGGGAGAGAAATGCTTCACTGAGATAATAATGATACAAAGCAAAACAATAGTGAGCATGCTTTCCATTGATAATTGTATTGATTTGTCGATGCAGACACTGGCTCAACATTAGTCACTTTACATAAAGTATCATGACTTCATCAAGAGCCGCTTGCTGGAGCTGCACCTTATACAGTACGCTGGGGCAGACTTTGGCCTGATGTCTGAGGATAAATTGTTTTGTGAATCCTTCAATAAATAAATGAATGAATGAATGGACGAATGAATAAATAAATAAAAAAAACTGTCAAGGCATTTTGATATCTGCATAAGTAATTATTTCTCATGCATTTTTGGGGCTAGAGATGATTGTTGTTGAAGTTGATAAAAGATTCACATAATATCAAAGAAATGAAGGGAAATGAAATCATGTCTTTTTCTTTGGGGACTTAATAAAACCTGGGGAGGGTTATATATTTAGAATTTTTAAAAAGTTACAAACTGGGTATTTATTATGCTGATTGCAGTATTTTACACCTGATGTATTTAAACATGATAGCCTTTAATTTAAAATCAGTAAACATTTCTCCATAGAAAACTGCATATAGACTGTCGAGAAATTGTATGTTGAAAAATTTAACAAACCAGCCAATTTACTCATGAAGCTCAGTTTATGCTGATGTAACATTTAGAGACTGTGGAAGAAGAGGGTTGCACTGGGTAGACTTAAACCTATGGCAGCCCATATGTAATCAGATTGTATTGTTTTCCCTCTCAATAATGATGCATGTTTGTTCAGGACTTATTTAAATTAAAGTAATTCTCCTTGTGCACACACACTGTATGCCCTTTTCTTCAGAATCACAATCAGGTTTATTGGCAAGTTTTGCCAAGTAGGAGAAAATAGAAAGAAAAAAAATGTACTGCAAAAATCAAAGTCAAAGTACATGTGTGGTTACAGTGAAAAGCGCTTTGATTGATAACCGTTGTTTGTCTATTTAGGTATTTACTTCCAATTTATCTTATCGTGCTCGACTATCAAGCTACATGCTACAGAGTTTAGCTAATGAGGCGTTACTTTTATGCGGCAATTAGCTAGTTAAGCTAATCATGGTTCTGTTAAAAACTCTGTAACTGACTTGGGTAAGTCTTCTCAAGTTTTCTCTTTCAGTCTTGATATTTGAAACACAATACTGACACGTTCTGTCCATAATAAAAGATAAATTGTTTTTTAATACTGTACTGGGTGGTGAAATAGGAACACCTCGTATTTCGCCCAAGGTAAAAGGATTATAATTTAGTTAACGTTTGCATTCTACAACAACTACATGTCCCATGAGCTTTAGCCATCAAAGCCTTCTGGGAGCTGTAGTTTTTGGATGCCAACAACGTAATCTGAAAATTAATGATAATGCTACTTCATGCTGTTACTCCACTACATTTCAAATGGAAGTATTGTAGTTTTGCAGTTTATTTTACACTGTTTATTTATCATTCTACAACACAGGGTTGTACAACGAAATGCAACTTGTCCCTTTATGCCACTCACAAAACAAAAATGATGGAAATGGATAAACAGATGATAATTATTTATTTTCCATCCTCCGGGTGGAATGCAGAGGATGAATTGAGGAGTCTCACAGCCAATGTCAGTAATCAAATTATCCAATAATATCAAATAATGGTAATAAAATACTGAAAAGAAGCCATTCTGCAAATCAAGTTCTCTGTCTTTTGCTGCTTTAAGTACATTTTGTGGCAAATACATCTATACATTTAGTAACATTAAAAGGTACTTTTTGATAAATAAAAGGTTCAACTTCTGGAGTATTTTTACAGTGGGGTATTGCTTAAGTAGAAGATTTGAATTCTTCTTCCACCATATCATATATTTTACCTGTCAGTTCACTTTCCTTAAAGGGGCAATGCACACTAATTGCTATTAATACTGATATTTTTCATGTAAAATCGCAAACATAAAATTTTTTGGAAACGTCATAACACAAGGGCAGTTTTATCTTTGTAGATGAGAAATCCCTCCATTAGCTCAGTAGACTACTATATCTAATATAATGTCTAATTAGTGATAATTTGAGTAAATGTTAATATTTCATCACTTCAGCTCAAAAGTCGAAGTGTCAAAGTGGAAGGAGTATTCAGATCTTTTATTAGGTAAAGGTAGCAATACAACAGTGCAAAAATGTTCTGTTACAAGTAAAAGTCCTGCATTTGAAACTTAAAAAGTACAACATTTTTGGCATTAAAATATATTTTAAGTACAAAAAAGTAATAGTACTCCTTTTGCAGAATAGCCCATTTTAGAATTATCTCCCTGATGAAAATTATATTTGCCTCTGAATTGTCGTGGAGTAGAATGGAGGTATAAAGTAGCAGAAAATTTAAATACTCAAATATTGAAGCACCTCAAAATTGCACTTAATGTACTTAGTTACTGTTCATCACTGATCAGTTCACAGCTCTGCCTCAGCAGCCTCAGCAGAGTGTGGGATGAGAGAGAGGATGTCATTGACCGACAATAACCTCAGTGCAGGGTGCGTCAGCACTAAACACATCCTGCAACATTTCAGGGTTTGCGCATGGGTAGACTGGATCAGCTGGCCTCTGGTTGTCATGTGATGCTGTGGTGTGGTGCCTCTGCGTTTTCGTCTCTCACAGCAATTGGCTGAGCCTGATCTTTCCATTGAGCAGCGATGGTACACATTTTCTGAAGTCATTTGAGCACCTACACACGAGATATTTATAGACTGAGCTTCAAAAATAAGCCACATGAAAATAAGATAATCACCAAACAATAAGACCTGTTTAAATTGATGCCACATGCATACACAGACCTTTTTTTTTTTTGTTTTGAGGTGCATGTGAAGTGCAAGTGTGTGTATTTTTCTCTGATATTTGAATGGAACAATTTTATTATATGTGTAAACAGGCAATGGTTAAAAAATATATGTTCATTTTCTTTTAAGGATAAATGTAAAACGTCAGCTTGCACTTTTAAGGGCCACCAAATGTAAAAATAAACAACCAAAATGGTTATTTATTTACATTATTACTTTTTCTCTTTTTCCTTTTTCTTTTTTTTTTTTTCAGAGTAGGATGTGTGTGCTTTCTGCTTCACCTACTTGCATTACTTGACCTATTGAACCGTGTAGGCGGGACTTTTCGGACAGCTTGGGGAAACCTTTGATCTAATCCACAAGTGAGATTGGGTTTTTTTTTTTTTTTTTACATTTCATGCTGCTTGAATATTTGATCATTTTTTTGTGCATCTCAATGGAAACTTGCTATCATTTGCAGTTACCCACAGTTTAAAGCGTTAAAATGAAATGTCTTCATCGCTGTGAACCCCCACCGACACTTCCTTCTCAGAAGCAGGCATGTTTACAAAGTGTCCTGACCTGTTTTTCACACGTTTATTTTCATAACTGTACCAAAAGCACAGTGTTTGCCAACAGCAAACCTTTTCATGCTGCGGGCAGTTCTTTAAGTTCTGTTTCTCATCCTGCAGTTATGTCCTCTCTAGAGCCACTTTCTTTGTTTTAGTACCCTGAATATCAGGTCACAGCTCAAGAGAACAAGAAGTACAGGATTGGCACGTCAAGCTGTGTAATTGGGCTGACAGCTTGGATTTTTAAGTTGATGTTAAAATTAGGTTTGCAGACAATACGCTGAGTAATGTTGTCACAGGAGAAGCTTTTTGTTCGCTCAGTGACTCACTGGTATATTCAGTACTGCTGTCAGCAGTGTTTGTATTTTGATCAGAAGCTTCAGCATCCATTGTATAATACTGTTTTGCAGTGGTGGAGTAAGTACCCAGATTTTTTACTGAAGTTAGAGTGATAGCAAAGTGGTCCATAACAAGTAAAAGTCCTGCATTGATAACACGAGTATCAAAAAGACACAGTGGTCCCCGTGAATCAGTAGATTATCATTAGCTTTACAGTTGGTTGATGTGGAGCTAATTTTTCATATAAGCCGAACCCCCAAATTGCTCAGTTTAGTGTGATTAAGACAAGGAAAAACAGCAAGTCTGCAGCCTCAAGCTGTTGCTGAGGAATTGACTGATAGGACTTACCAAACAGTTGCTGATTAATTTTCTTTCCAATCGACTAGTTGATCAGTGTGAGCTCATCGTATGTGTTGTGGATATTCAAAGTATTACTTTCTTAAGTATAGTAAGTAATAGTGGAGTGAAAAGTACAGTTTTTCACATTTGAACTGTTGAGGAGTAGGGTTAGTGTGACGTGGCATTAAGTGGAAATACTGTTATTACTATGTTAGTATTCCAAGTACTTCAAATTTAAGTACAGTACTTGAGTAAATGTACTTATTTTTACTTTTCCAGCTTCTCCAGTATGAGCATTTGCTGCTTTTGTCTGTTCGGCATCAACTGACTGTCATTTGGGTTTTGGACTATTGGTCAGATATCACATGCTCTGACCATCAGAAATGGACATTTTTCACTCTTTTGACATTTCATTGACAAAACAATTAGACGCTAACGGAAAATAATCTGCAGATGATTCAACAGAATAAATAATCGTTATTTGTAGCCTTAATGGGTTTACACTGGCTTAAAAATAAAATGAGGATGAGAAGAAGAAAGCAAATAATGGATGGAGAAGAAGAAAGCGATATGTAATATTTGTAGTAATGTAGGTCACAGGATGTGTCTGTCTCTGCAGTGAGCATAAGAATGAGTTTGGTCAATGGAAAGTCATAAAGTCAAGCCAGCACAGCTGCACTTGTAATCTCGCCTCTGATGGTTTTGCATGCAGTTTGTCCGACAGTAACCCCGGCCGGCAGAGCTGCAACGTGTGTGTTGAGTGTGTGTGCAGGGGAGTATCGTGTGGGGGGATGGGTCTGAGTTTCATAGCATCATCTCTCAAGACAGTACGTGTGTGTGTGTGTGTGTGTGTGTGTGTGTGTGTGTGTATGTGTTCTTACAGCCACTTCCCCCACCTTATTCATTTGGCTTGCGTGGCCTTATATGGAAAATGGACCTTGTGGTGTGAGCTGTTTCAGCCAATCAGGTTGCTTCGGGATGATTGGGGGGGGGGGGAGTGCGTCTGGAGGAAACTGGCTGGCCCGTCTGGGTGGGGTTTTCAGGGGGTGGGACCAACCAAGCCGGCTAGTGTTTGAAAATGAATGATATGCTGCTCAACTTGTAGGAACAGTGGGCAGCTGTCGAATTTGTGTGTTTCGCGGCAAACTGAAGCCACAGCGTTTATAGAAAGAGAAGAAGAAAGGTGGACAATTCAAGAGAAGACCTGTAATACAGACGGGGAAAAGAATTACGTTTTAACAATGCAACGTGAGTATCTCCATTTACAATTCTATTTCATGTAGCTGAGATGTAGTCCTCTTACCATCCAGCTTTCACTTAGCACATCAGGTTTGATAAGAAACCTCTTCGTAATTATCCCTGAGAAAAAAGAGTCTGCTCACTTGTTCCATGTTCCATGTATGATACTACATGTTTTAGCTGAAATGATATCATTTAGTTCCTCAGGTTCTATGCCGTAGTCTGACTTCCCTGCCCGTCATTCGGCTAAACCATTCCCTGACATTGATTTTACAGTTTAATTAAATGGAGTTCATTTTTAAGCCTGATTGGAGCACAGCTTTGGTTTAGTCATTTAATCTGTAAATTTCTAATGTATGGCTCAGCCACCTTCTCCACAACATGTGCACAGCTGCTCGCACGCAGAAGGGTGTAACCCACCCAGCAGATCTGTGTGAATTTGCCAGATGACGGCTAATATTAAAGGGATGCCTTTAAAGCTTTGCCCCATTTCATGAAAATGTCAACACTGGCTCACAAATATTTTGAGATTGCATCAAAGATGTGAAGCTCGACGTGGCCGCTGTACACTGAGGATGCTGAGGATTACGCCCAATGCTGGGCGCTGCTGAGAGGCAGCAGCTGGCTGAGGATGCAGATCGTTCAGAGGATGTATTGGCAGAAAAATAATTCATGTCACTTTTGTTTGAGCACCAGCTTTAGGTTCAGACAGTGGAGGTGGTTGTGCATGAGAGACAAGACTAAAGGGAGGGAGGGGTGGGGTTGTGTGTGTTCTGTATGACAGTAGATTAACGTAGCTGAAGTTTGCAGACATAGTGACATTGTGTTGGGAGAGTCCCTTGTTTGGTTTTAAGCATTCATGTTTTTGGCTGGTTCAGGTTGTGATAGACACTTCTACATTAACCCATGATAAATCTTGAAAATGCTGTCTTTCCAACTGTTGCATTTTCTCTCTCTGAATTGAACAGCTGGTGCAAGGCAGGACTCTGCTCTACTTTCATAATCCTCTCCTGATTGCATGAATGCAGTTGGAATAATGATGTCAGCTTGCGCAGTGCTCAATTCATCCCATGCTTCATCCGGGGCATTGTTTTTACCGGCACATGTTGAGGAAACATGACAAAAGCACACGTGAAAAGATGCAAAGGAGCCTGTCCAACTATTTCCATAAGCAGTTCATCATTTGAGGCATTTTTCAAGCAAAAACAACAAACAGTTGCTTGTTCCTTCTCCTCTGATGTGAATTTGTGCTGCGTTTCTCAGTTTTCTATAATTGTAAACTAAACATCTGTTGGTTTTAGACTGTCAATCAAAACCAACAGATATTTAGTTTACAGTTACAATTATTCAGTTGATCTGTTTTCATTTTATAGGCTAAACAGTTAATAGATCGGCCGTTTCTTCTATACTGAATATAATAGATAGCTCCAGCCCTACTTCTCCAGAGACCATGGCTTTGCTGTAGGTTGCCAAGAAGTTCAAATGAAGGGGAATCCTACCAATATAACCCATGGGCAGTTTATTGATTTATTCAAGGGGGATGCATTTTGCTAACAATGTGGATGGCATTCCCCTTCACTCCCGCTTCAAATCCCCTGATGCTGATGTGTGATACCTGTAAACCACTGAGCTTGTGGAAATAGATTATGACAAATCTGAAAGTGATAGTTTACCACACCAGGCAGGGGATTTTAGATCTGGCCAAATCATTAATGACTAACTCTGCAACCCTTGATGACAAATAACTGTTGTTGTAAGGCATTTGTCACTGCCTGACAATGATAAGTAGGGGGTTGTCACACCAGAGCTAAATCAGAAGCATGCATCTCAAGCCTTTATTTGTGGTCTAAAAGTGTCGGATTCACATGATGAGAGCTCATCATGCTTCAAAGGTTTGAATGGAGAAAGGGGAAATAAGAAGGGAGCAAACAAGAAATAGCTTTTGGGCTTTTTCCAGTCTTATGTTTAAGGCTGTATTTGCCCAGACTTGGGGGGTCCAAATGACCGAAACTCTTCTCAAGATCAGTGTCACACCCCTCACCCATCCAATCCCTTGACCTCTGTGCACGAAGACAATGACAGAGCCTCAAGAAAGACAAAAAGGAGGGGGGATTTTAAAATGTATGCCCAAACCACACCCCAGTTCATGTGCCTGCCTCCACCCTCAACCTAATCTCTTCAGTGCTGCTGGAAAGCCACATCCACTTCCAGCTGTGTCCTTGAGGAATCTGCAGCTGCATCAGAAGGAAGAAAATGCAAGATTTGCACACATCCCAGTGAGCAGCAGTGAGATCACCCCTGTGACATCTGCATCCTTGGCTGTGAGGCGTTCAGGCCTCTGTAGGATTCAGTCACAGAGTCTCGTCGGGGTCAGCTGGCTGCTTGCCACATGCCTGAAGAATGTTTCTCTTTTACAACAGTAATGACAGTTTGAGGTGATGGCTGCTGATTCCTCAGAGTCCATAATTTCAGGACTGTGTCAATTTCATCCCTAGCGTTTTAGTTTTTTTTTTTTTGGAAGGTGTGGTTAGCGAATATGTGTCGAAAGTGTCTCTTAATGGAAAATATTTTCGTTCCTGCTCTCTGACCTCCCTGGCGCCTGTTTCTTTCCACTTGTCCAAGCCCAATTGTCCCTGACAGTCGAGTCATGATAGGCTCCTGCCACAATAGGCAGATGAAGCCGCTGGTATGTGTTTTCAGCTCACTTAAATAAACAGGCCAGCCGCAGCTCAGACCTGTGATTTACCAAAGAGGGGGCTTGAATGAGAGCGAGCGTCATGGAGGTGTGGGCTCCATGGTGGCCGCGCGGTGGAGGTTTATTGTTTAGGAGGCTTTGATGTGTTTCCTGTAATGAGGTAATGGCAAAGGCAGGAAAGGATTCTCCCACCAACTCTTTTGAAGCAGAACTGATCTCCTTTTACACACTGTGACACCATGTAGTAAATGATGCGGCATGATTGATAGAGGGGACAAAAACGTCAGGCTACCTGTGTCCATTTTTTCACACGTTTCAAAATCTATCAAGCAATCCATTATCCGCAGCAAGACTTTGTTATCTGTGACAAGACTTTCCGCTTTGCCAGCTCGGCTCCATATGCTCCTCACACCGTTGCCATACAACCAAATATTGTCAACAGAACAGTTGTTGTATAGACAAAGACAGAGTTTGTTCAGCAGCTCATAAAGGCAGATATGAAGCCTGATTTATAGCAGGGGCTGAAATGATCACCTGCCAAATACAGAGTAAATATTGTCTGTGTGGCGGGTAAACATTTCAGGTGACCCACCACTGTGCCACGTAGATTTTTCTTGTGTTAATGAAAGTTACAAATTAATTCTTAGCTAAAAATCAGTGATGGATTAGTGATGGATATGGCGCAGTGATGTAATGTATTCAGTGTTTCTGCTGTCTGGTACCAGTGGCTCAGTGAACTTTTTCAGACTCTGTTCTGAACTCAGTGGTGGGCCTTTGAGGGATTGTCAGCATGTCATGCTTTATGCACATAAGTGTTCTTTCCTTCCCTTTCGCTCAATAGTGGTCAGTCACCTTATGTCATAAGTATGTAGAAACCCTTATGAAATGTCTAAATAACTGATTATGCATGGACAAGAGCCAGAAAGAGGAGTGGATGTGTGAACGTAACCCCAACTACAACTGCTAGAAAAACAAATGTGACCTGGTGCCAGTAACACTCAGGCGTTAGTCTTGTGAGTACTAGAAGCTGCAGGCTGTCACATGTTGGTGTTATTCTCTCGTAATTAGACCAGGGTCAGAAAGTATCTTCTCAAACCAGGCTCTGAAAGTGTGAAAAGGTCAAACATGAAACTCCTCATTCAGTCCTTGAGGAGATTTTTTGTTTTTGTCTTATTGCAGATGCATTTGAAGCATTATGATATGCTTACACTGCTTTACTTTGTACTCTTTGTTAGTGATGCAGTAGCTAATGAGGCCTGTCCTTCCTGTCCTCAGTGACTGTGTGTGAACCCACCACCATGTCTGAAGCTGTGGTGATGGAGCCTCCCAGAGCAGACGGCCTCCTGAAGTCCTCCTGTGGCGCGGGAAACAGCGCAGCCTCCCTTGATGATGACATTGTGGATACAGCAAAGTACGTCCACACACACACTCCTGTCCCAACGTGTTTGAAACATGTTGCTGCATCAAATTCAGAATAAGCAGATATTTAGAAAAATCAATGAAGCTGATGAGGTCAAACATTAAATATATAGTCTTTATGCTTTTTTCAGTTGAGTAAATATCAAAAAAGATTAGCAAATCATCACATGCTGTTTTTGCTGTTGTTCCACACAGTGTCCTAAATTTCTTGTTATTGGGGTGTAATTGTGAAGTCTCACAGTGTACAGGATTTCACTCCTGTCAGTGCAATCAAAGTGGTTTTATCACTTTTGTCTTTGCTTTAATTTAATGCACTAATAATATAAACTTTACTTGGAAACTGTTATTGTGAGTATTTACAGGATCTGCCGGCAAGATGAAGGCATAATATTTGCTTCCAGGTGGATAATGAGGTTAACAGTGTGTTTTCTCCATGTGACTCAGTGCAGGGTCAAGTTTCTGCCTCTGGTTTTTCCCCATGGATGCAACAGTCGCTTTGGTAATCCACTGTGTGTTGAATGACTTGTTTTTTTCCTTTCCTTTGCTGCAGTGAGTCTTCAGAGGAAGAGTCCACAGGGGAAAGGGATGAGGAGACTGGAACACATAATGAAGTCACCTGCAGCACTGTGACTGCTGAGGTCCCTGCTGCACACACCTCAAACACACAGACAGGTGAGAGCCGCCAGGTCGAGTGTGTTTACTCTTGCTTTGTCCCTCCCCAAACTCTAACATTTGTGAGGGTGGTGCAGCCGGATTGAAATTATGATGTGCAATACACAGACACATATGTGCTGTATTCTGAGCTGGAGCCAGTTGCTGTTGTTGGCTCGTGGCGTTGAAGTCAGCATTGGTGAACTTTTGCTGCTGAACTTTCTTCCTGAGGAAGTGGACCAAAGAGAAGTTCCCACATTCTTTGGCAGAACAGTTTGGCTTTCCTCTTCCTGCTTTCAGTCTCCACTTTGACATTCCTTCCTGTCTCAATCACTGAGGGTAAAACTACACATACTTCTTACCCCATCACATTTTTTAATGTTATGCAAAGTCTCACTTTGACTATGAAGTAAGGCTGAACTGGTTTCTTAAAATCCCAGTGAATCAAAGTTCATTTCAATTAACATGCACTACTTACTGGCGCTTTCAGAAGTACTGTCAAATCAGTGGAGTGGTAAATCTGTTAAAGATGTTATTATATTAAGATAAGATAAGATAAAAATTAAAACCCTCACGCCGGGGAGGTTAAAAAAAAAACAGTGGCAGAATAAAGAGGATACAGGATAAAGAAGAAAAAAACAACTATGTATGTGTACATTATGTACAGATGCTAAAAATTGCCATAAAAATACTACATGGGATTTCATGGGATTACACACTAAATTTATCTTCTCATATCTCAGTTATTCTCAAAGATTTACTGACTGAATGAAATATTATTGAATTGATTGGTCATACAGGCCTGCTGCTGGTCTGCTACAGGTCTTATCTGCTCTTTGTGCTGTTCATCAGCTGTTTGTGTTTGTCATAAATCCACCATCATTTAGTTCCTCTGTCAGCGATATGACACTGCATACTGAAGATATCCTGCTGCAATGTTGGGTCAATGACACACACTAATCAACAAGAAAATCCACTGTTTATTACAACTTAGGTTTTATTTTTTGTAGCTCAAACCATCAGTTCTGTCGCTATGATCATTTTGGAGTCACCAATGCATTTGCTAAGGTCTCTAAATGCAGCAACCTAAGAATAGGTTCAGTTTAGTTGCTTTATTTAAAAGTGAAATCAAAGGTTAGTGCGCTGAAAGTGGTGCCGATAATCCCTCACTGTGCAGGAAGCTGTGTGTGCACATGATTAACACAGCGTGTCTGTTAGAAGTTGAACCAGGAAGTCGTTCCGTAAATTGAAACAGACGTGTCAGTGGACAGTTGCGGTTGTTATTTCACTGTTCACTTATTCAGTCTGGCTGATACGGCTCTGTGTTTTATGACCTGTATGAGGATCTCACTGCTCATGTCTTTGACATTACAGAAACTGCTGACAATGTTTTTCTTTAACAAGAATTTAATGTTATTTAAGATGTTAAACTAGGTTTTTTAAATTTAGAATAATAATTATAGTACACTTTATTGATAGAGTGTTTTTCAAGATAGATTTCACATGTCAAATTAAATAAAAGAACCAGGAAAACTAAATCAAAATACAGGTGCAAGGGGAGCACAGGACATTTTGTGTGTTAGAGTTAATTTTTTTTTACAGTTAAAAAGCCGAAGAGGTTGCTTTAACGGTGCAGTAATGTTGAATTTACTGTTTCAAAGAAAAGTGTTTCCAGTTGACCTGAAGTAACAGCATTCATTTGGACATCACTGAGCCTGGTACTGTTCCCAAGGTCTGTTTGCAGCCTTAATGTAGTGCCAGACGAACAAATATGATACGACAAATACAGGGTGTGTGTTGCAACTCACACAGAGAATGGGGGGGTTAGAGCAGAAAGCTTAGTTCTGCTGGAAGTTTGGTGGAAAGAGCATCTGTCATTCATATTGGGAGACAACCCTTTGCTTATCTTTCTAAATGTCTTCTTCACGTCTTCTAGTGAAAGCCCAGCGCCCCAACTCCCTGTCTGTGCAGGCAGCAGGAGAGCCCGGCCTGTGGACATCACAGGGGGATGCAGAGGTAAAACTGAGGATGGGGGACTCTGGCCTGGCTGCTGAGACCCCTTTGACCGTCAACCAGATGTTCACCTCAGCTGTGGAGCGCTTTGGCGACTATACAGCTCTGAGCTGGAAGGAGGGTGAGCAGCAGAAGAGCCTGAACTACAGAGAATACTACCAGACCTGCCGCACCGCTGCCAAGAGCTTCCTCAAGGTAGTTTTTCGTCTTTTGAGTTGTCTAGTATGAATAGCAGTTGTATGTGAAAGAATCAGTTAAAATTACTAATTGAAAAAACAACTAGTAGATGAACCAATAATGAAAGTGATTATTAGTTGCAGCCCACATACACACATACAGCGATTAATATGTAGCTTTTCTAATAGATCATATTCTACGTGGAAATGTCAGCATGTTATTTCAGATGTATCACTTATTGCTTGCACTGTCAGGTTAACTGGAAACCAAACCCACAACAGCTCAACATTTCAATGCTGGAAGATTTTCTGATGTTGTGCAATTAGATAGATTTATCAGTGTAGTGCCATTACGAAATATATAAGTCTCACTTGCTCAACGCCCTAAAAGTAAAGAGAGAAGTATCTGTGAAGTGAAATTCTCTTTTTCTGAAGAGAAAAGCACTTTAGTTTTTATCCACCCTCAGCAACATTCCTCCTTCAACATCACAAGGCCTGAGATGCCTGTTTTGTTTGAAACAATCGACGTCTGTTGTCAGTGTTTCAAATTCTTGTGGCGGATGATGCATTTGATTTCACGCCAAATCGGTCTAGACAACACACAACGCAGCATGAAGGCGTCGGCCTGAAATGTCAGCGAGGCAGCTCAGCCACTGAGCACAGGCCTCAGCTGTTCATACAGGACAGAGCACGTTACTATTTGTTGTGAAACCCAGTGCAGTTAGTCAGCATGGAGACTCAGCAGAGGTCATGTACACACACACACGTGCACACACACTCACACAAAGACATGCTTACACGTCTCTCTTTATCTCTGTACATGCACATTCAAACTGATCTGGACTTGATGCACCTGCACATGAACTTGTTATAGGTCCAAAGTGTGTGATGCAAAGCTCGCAGCTGATTTTAGTGCATGTATGATAATGTAGTTCGTTTTGTCTTTCCACAGCTTGGTTTGCAGCGCTACCATGGTGTCGGCATCCTGGGCTTCAACTCCACAGAGTGGTTCATCTCTGACATCGGAGCCATTTTGGCAGGGTGAATTTCATCTTCCTCTCTGCATGGATTTGTTGTTTCTGTGGCTGTCGGTGATTGCCAGCTGTGTGTTATGTGTGCTCGTTCTGTACGCATGTCTTTCACACCTGAGTGGTGCAGTCCATGACTTGAAATGCGAGTGCACCAGAGCACAACGTCGGTGTCATCCAGTTCAGCATGTAGCCTCTTTGTTCAAAGACATCTTGATTGATTACAGTACCATGCTTAACAGTAAAATGCAGGTTACATATGAATGCATTAGCCTTAATATCTAATTATATAATGGAATATTTATACATTGGTTTATTGCTACTTTTATTGAAGTAGTTTTGAGTACTTCCACCACTGATGAACTGTGTGCAGATCACATGACAGTGATCACTAACCTCTCTTCTGTGGTGATAGCAAAATTTTTAGTGTGGCCTAACAGAAATCAAAGAAATTGACTCTATCTGAGGCAACAAAGCCCCTTTTAATTAAGAACATAACCAATTGATTGGTCACAGCCAGATTTGCCTCAACTGAGCTCCTTACATCACCAAACATGTATTACATGACATGTGGGTTTTTCATGCTGTGTGCCCAATTTGAGCCACTGTTACATCAACATTTTCTAAGTATTGCGCTTCTTGGAAGGCTGATAACAAGAGTGCATTGAGGAAAATGAGTTTGGTTATACAGAAGACCATTACATGCAAAAGTACATGTTCCTCTTCTGTGCCAAGCCATAAAAACTGTAAGAACTGGAAGGCACATGCTGCTACTCTTTCTGGATTCCCCACGTTCCCACGCCATCAACTTGTCAAGCCGGTCCTGATGAGCCATATCACAGGTTTAGTTAAGTGAACTCAGTAGTAGTCACGTTTGCTGGAAATCAAAACCAAAAAACAGTTGAATCAAGTTTTGGTTTTCTCAGTTTCCATTAGAAGTGGATGTGAGGTATTCTGATGAAATAATGCTGCTTGGTCAGGTAGCTCCTATTGTAATGTAATTTAACGTAGTACACAACTCATCAAAACCTTAAGCGTTTCCACTGACTGTCTCCTGCCGGGCAAGGCAATGAAAACAGTGTAAATGAAAGTGGAAAGAGATTAAAAAAAACACACCCAGCACAGATGACAGAGCTGAGAGCATCCACAGTGGAGATGTTGTATTTGTACATATGAAAGAGTCTGATCTGTACTGTGTCTGTTGCAGCGGGTTTGCTGTGGGCATCTACACCACCAACTCTCCTGAGGCTTGCCAGTATGTAGCAGAAAACTGCAGGGCTAACATCATCGTGGTGGAGAACCACAAACAGCTACAGAAGATCCTTCAGGTGAGGATGCATAGAAGTACTGTGGACGAGCATGAGGGGGAGATGTGAATGCAGATAAAGCTAAAATGCCACACGTCACGGAGGAAATCCTCGCTGTGGATGTGTTTTTGCAACTTTTTACACTGATGTTGTAGCGAGGCGGCGATAATAAAATACACAATACACAAGTCTCCTTGTCGACTATTTGCTGCAGTTGTGTACTCATTAGATTGTACTGTGTTTGTTCACAGGTTGAAGACAAGCTGCCACACTTGAAAGCCATTATCCAGTACAAAGATGCACTGAAAGAGAAGAGACCAAATCTGTACACAGTAAGCACCCAATCTGTGTATGAGGAACATGAAAAGATTGATTTAGCCCAAGAGGCATCATCTGAGTGATTTGGTTTGTGTGCCGCAGTGGGCTGAGTTCATGGAGCTTGGACGTGACGAGCCCGACGAACCCCTCGATGCCATCATCTCCAGCCAGAAGCCCAACCAATGCTGCACGCTCATTTACACCTCAGGAACCACAGGCCAGCCCAAAGGAGTCATGCTCAGCCACGATAATGTAAGTTAGATGAGCACAGGTGTGTTTGTACCTTTGAGAATGGTTCAGTGTTACATGTTTGGCTCCTGACACTGACAGCAGAAACACGTGCCCGTCTTGTAATGGGAGAATGGTGCAGATGCAGCTGACAGCTTAAAGTACTGTGCTGCTGCTGAAGTGCCCCAAGGAATTCAAATGACTTCATCTTCATCACTGTGTGGTCAAGATGATGTGTGACGAGCTGTGATTGTTAAACCACAGACTCAACTGGCCACTCTGCCTCCGTCTGAAATAGTAAAAACTTCCATTTTGCCCAAAAATACACTTAATAACTTTTCCTCCAAAGTCTTCACTACATTTATTATATGAGCGTAAACAGACAAGGCAGTAATTGTAGTTTTAATTGAATTAAATTTGCTGTTGTGTCTGTGCGGTTCTCTGTATCTCGAAAAGTGACTCCCACAAATAAAACAACGAAGATACATCATATCAACTGCACTCCACTGTCCTCCCCCTCAGCTCACATGGACCGCACTCTCCACCAGCCGTCATGTACGTCTGACAGACGCCACTCAGGCTCAGGAGGTGGTGGTCAGCTACCTGCCGCTCAGCCACATCGCCGCTCAGATGGTCGACATCTGGCTCACCATGAGGGTCGGAGGGGCAACATACTTTGCTCAGCCAGATGCACTGAAGGTGAGATACATACATTTAGTATAACTTTGATGTGTTTACGAGTAACAGGAATAAAACAACGCTTAGTTGAGAACTTCAACTAAAACAAACAGTAAGATTCAAATGAAATAATGTGTATGGAATGAATTAGTGCTGTCAAAAATATCACGTTATTAACGCATTAACGCAAATCGATTTTAACAGTGTCATTTTTTTTTTATCACGAGATTAACGCTCTTTGTGACGTAGTGAACTTGTAGTTTTTTATAAGCTGTGGCCACTGCTAGTAATGTTCGGAAAACTAAAGGATCTGATTGTAAACCGGAAACAAAACAATAGGCACGCCCCACACACGTGTTTGGTCTTGCCTGCTCACTAGCTGTCAAAAAGTAGCCTACCGGTTTGTGTGGATGTCAAGCGCAAAACGCCAAAGTGGATGCAAACAAGATTCTGAATGGAAAGTTTCAAAAAGTTGCCAGATGGGTCGACTGACAAGACCAAAGTTATCTGTGTGTATTGTCGGTGTGAGCTGAGTTATCACCGTAGCACATCCAGTCTGAAATACCACTTGATGGCCAAACCCGCCACCTCCTTGTCAAAACCAGGTGACGATGGATGGCTTTCAACAGAGGCATATGGATACCGCAACTAAGAACAAGCTTACTGCAGCCATAGCCAAGTAATGTTCATTCTTTGTGGAGAGAAATAAGAGGCTGGGTTGATAAGCCTCTGGTGAATAAACAGAAGAGCAGTATAGTCTGACTGCTTGTATGTTCAAAGAAAACTTAAGAAAGGAAAGTTTAAGCCTGGTTTAACTGCACTATAGGCTGAGTCCTAGTTTACAATGATGTGCACTTTGTAACTTTATCTTGTATCACCCTGTTTTGATCTCTTAGAAAGGGTTGTTGAAGGGGCTTTTTTGTTGCCAAGTATTTATTTTTTGTCATCTGTTTATTGACAGTGTTAAATTGTGTGAGATTTTGCTTCATATGTGAATGACTGCTCAAAGTGAGAATGTTAGTGTGAAATAAAACACTGCAAGTTGTTGTTTTCAATGAAAAACATTTGCACAAAGCAAGCCTATCCACTTTTCCATGTTGATAAGAGTATTATAAATAATAATTAATGGGACATTTAGAATAGATAAAAATGTGTGATTAATATGCGATTAATTGCGAGTTAACTATGACATTCATGAGATTAATCACAATCAAATATTTTAATCGATTGACAGCACTAGAATAAATAGCAAACAATACAAATAAGAAACGCTGTCACATCTCAAAAGATGGGTCTTTAATTTCCCTCTTAAAATAAGAACCCAGTTTGCCCCTCTGAGATCAATAGGGAGGGTGACTCATAGTTCAGGGCCATTAAAGCAGAAAGGATCGATTCAGGGTGTCATCATGAAGCTGTAGTCATCCAAAACTTATCTCTGATCCTTGTACCCTCCACCAATCATGTGCATCTTCCGCGACAAGACCTTTCATGGGAATTGCAAGATTTGATCTGCGGTGTAAAAGCACATCTGGTATGTTGAGCTGCTGCACACAGCGCTCAGTATTTTTGAGGACTTTTTCTTCATTTCACCATCGTCATCATCACATGTTGCTTAACACGTTAAGTGTGTAATGTAGTTAGGAGGAGAGAATAACCAAGAGTTTCAGTAAAAAGATAGAGGGATACCCTGAGGGTGGACCTATGAGCATGTTGCCATGACCTTTGCCTCACGCTGCCATCTCCGTTTTTCTGCTCTTTTTCTTGCCATGTGAGCTGGAAGCTGCATGTGACATTTGTGCTGAGAGTTGTGCTGTCTTTTATCAGGGGTCTCTGGTAGACACCTTGAAGGAGGTGCGTCCCACAGCCTTCATGGGCGTCCCACGTGTCTGGGAGAAGATGCATGAGAAGATGAAGTCTGTCGGAGCCAAGTCTTCGACTGTGCGCAGAAAGGTCGCCGCCTGGGCCAAAGACGTCGGCCTGCAGACTAATCTGACCAAGATGGCTCAGTATGTACCTGTTGTGAAATCACAGCTTTATTTAGACATGGTGAAATCAGTCCTCGTTCCTGTTTCGCTTTTACTGAAATGTGATTTTTTTCTTCCCTCTGACATGAGACCAATGAATTTTTTTTTTTCATTTTTATACGTAGGCATCCAGAGAGACTTACAGTTAACTCATGACATTGTGTTCCTCATTTATTATCTGTTATCTGATATCTATCCCATCCTGTGTTTATATGAGCCTGTTTAGGTCGCTGTGCAACAAGACTAAGACTCCACAGCCATTCTTTGAGGCTGTGTCAAGTGTTAATGTGACCATGTGGGCATGCTTACAAAGACCGTGCTAACATACTGATGCCGATGATCACCATCTTCATTCAGCATGTTAGCATGCTAACATTTGCTAATTAGTACTAAACAGAGTACTGTGCAATCGCGGTTGCTAGTTTTGCAGGAATTCAAGCTGATAATGGCACCAGTAATAAAGAGAAGTGATCACCAAAGTTTTCAAAACTGATCCTGTGAGGAACATGAATGCACATATCAGTACTGTGGCTGTCAATCAGATCATAGTTGAAATATTTCATTTGAAACCACAAATGTGAACCTGATGGTGGTCAGGGGATCACCACAGCCAGCAGGAGTCATCCTCTGGGGACCGTGTATTTCTGTATAAGATTTCATCCAAGTTGCCAGCATGGCTCAAACCGCTCACTTTTATTTATTTTTTTATGGTTTCTCCTCAGGAGTGGAGCAGCTGGCCGCACACCATTCAGCTATCACATAGCCAAAAAGCTTGTGTTCAAAAAGGTGCGTAAGGCCCTGGGCCTGGACCGCTGCAGCAGATGCTACACAGGCGCTGCTCCCATCACCAAAGACACCCTGGAGTTCTTCCTCAGCCTGGATATCCCCCTGTACGAGCTGTACGGCATGAGTGAGAGCACCGGGCCTCACACCATCACCATCCCTGAAGCCTTCAAACTCACCAGGTACATTTCTGCTTTTGCTTCAACCTGATTTGGTCCAAATTTCCTTGCACTGACAAATCAAGAGCCAAGTCAAAACACGTGCATGGTGGTGAATAAGAAATACATTGTTTTGTTCTGCAGCTGTGGTAAAGAGATCCTGGGATGCAAGACGAAGCTGCACAACCCTGACGAGGAGGGAAATGGCGAGATCTGCTTCTGGGGCCGTCACGTCTTCATGGGTTACCTCAACATGCCCGACAAGACGGAGGAGGCTGTCGATGCAGAGGGCTGGCTGCACTCAGGTGACCTGGGCAAACATGACAAGAACGGATTCCTCTTCATCACTGGAAGAATTAAAGGTACATATTCTATATTCCTTGTGGAGCTAGATGAGACTCAGACAGGTGCATCTATGGATCCTGGAGAGAGACTTCTCCTTTACAGCCTCCACAAACATGGATTCAGTGTCCTGTCAGAGGTTATTGAATCTTTGTAAGCTTTAGAACATTTTCTGTCAATTAAACCTGCGTGTTCCCTAACCTGTGTGTCCTTCTGTTTGATTTTAGAGCTGATCATCACAGCAGGAGGTGAAAACATCCCCCCTGTTCCCATTGAGGATGCGGTGAAAGAGGCCGTGCCGCTGATTAGTAACGCCATGTTGATCGGAGACAAGAGGAAGTTTCTGTCTATGCTGCTTACCATTAAGGTACATGTGAAGGCACCGCAGAGAGTAGAGACACTGTAAATGACACGGACAGACGGAGTTCAGGGTATCTGATGGAGACCTGTTAGCAGCACTCTACCTGAGATGTGCTTTTTAAAACATGACCGGCCGTGAGCTTTGTAAACATGCTATCTTTATAGGTTTTTATCTAATCTCAAACAAGACTCGTATCTGACTACTGATAGCAGGAGAGAAGCACCTGACAGCTCTATTCAGATGCTGCCATCTAGTGGGCTTTTAGGAAAACTGCAAGATGACGTAGATAGACCCAAGTTCATTCATTCATTCATCTTCTATACCCCTTGTATCCCTTTCGGGGTTGGGGGGGGCTGGAGCCTATCCCAGCTGTCAACGGGCGAGAGGCGGGGTACACCCTGAGCCGGTCGCCAGCCGACTGCAGGGCAACATACATACAACCATTCACTCTCACATTCACACCTAGGGACAATTTAGAGTCACCAATTAACCTAATGAGCATGTTTTTGGTCTGTGGGAGGAAGCCGGAGTGCCCGGAGAGAACCCACGCAAGCACGGGAAGAACATGCAAACTTCACACAGAAAGGCCCCCGCCTGACCCCGGGATCGAACCGGGAACCTTCTTGCTGTGAGGCACGCGCACTACCTGCTGCGCCACCGTGCCGCCTTAGACCCAAGTTCTTCCTTTTAAATGAATTAAGTACTTACAGCTGCATGCAAGAGAAGAAAATTCAAATGTTTGGCAACAAAATGAAACTTCTGAAAATGTTTTCCTCTGCAGTGTCATGTAAACGCAGACTCAGGCGATCCAGAGGATGAGTTGACACCAGAGGCCGTGGAGTTCTGCCGGAGGCTGGGCAGCAACGCCACACGCGTCTCCGAGATCGCTGGTGGCCGAGACCGGGCCATCCACGCTGCCATTCAGGAGGGAATCAACAGAGCCAACGAGAAGGCAACCTCCAACGCTCAGCGCATTCAAAAGTGGGTCATTCTGGACCGGGACTTCTCCGTGGCAGGAGGAGAGCTGGGTGAGTGGGACGGGGTGCCGATTAGGGGATCTGCAGGTAGAAGAGTGCAGATGTAATTACATATGCGTAAAGTCTGCACAGTGCAATTCACAGTGAACAGGCTGATGGTTGAAATACTCTTTGTGAGTCTCTTCTGTGATGAAACGGCATCACCTCAACCAGTGTTTCCAAACCTTTTTTTAGCTTAATACCAAGTGCCCATGTCTGTGGGCTGTGAGCGGTTAAATCAAACAGTAATTTATCGTGGCATGGCGTGATTAAAATCTAAGAGCACTAACAATTAGTTGATAGAAACTTAATTAGCAACTATTAAGATAGCAATTAATCATTTCAGTCATTTTTTAGCCGCAAAGACCAAACTGTCACTAATTCCAGCCTCTCAAATGTGGGATGTCTGTCTGTCTGCTTTTCATATATAATCATACACAGAATATCTTTGGTTTTGGACAGTTGACTGGACAAAACAAGCCATTTACTTTAGGCTCTGGAAATTACAATGGGCATTTTTTTACGGTTTTCATTTTTTTTGGGGGCAAAATAATGAATGCACAAATCATTGTCAGACTAAATCCATGAAATAACCGCTGCTGCCTTAAAAACTACACCTCATCACAAAAAAGGCAAAAAATGTCAGAAAAATAAACCAAATTTTGTTGAGCAGAACTATTTTTCTTTATTCCAACTCTGCAGGAAGTTCAATTTAAATCTCAGATACAACCTCAAATGCAAAAACAATGGGGCACTGTGTGAGACATAAATAAAACAGAATGTGCTGATCCTTTCTCACATTCACTCTACTGAAAACAGCACAAAGACCACATATTTAATGTTTGACCGCATCAGCTTCATTGATTTTTATGAATATCTGTTTATTCTGAATGTGATACAACAACATGTTTCAAACACGTTGGGACAGGAGCAGCTTTAAAAACTTGAAAAACTGAGCTCATGCCTCAGCAACAACACCAATATGTTGCACAAGTTAGTCTCTTGTAAGTGTTTCACAGTATGAATTCTTTACTTGTTCCACAGGCCCGACCATGAAACTGAAGCGGCCGGTGGTGGTGAAGATGTACAAGGACCAGATTGAGAACTTTTATAAGGAGCTCGCAACTCCGACGACCCCCGACAACCCACTGCCTCCCAAATAGACCTGCTCCTCCACCTGCAGGGATATCCAGACTGCCTCCACCTCATTTATCCAACCTCTCCCTGCTGCCATTCTTCTCTTGTAAAAATGTTTTCATTGCCTTAAGTTTTGGTCGTTCTGTCTCAGTTTACATTTGTGGGTGTTGTACAGAAGGAAAGCAGAAAATAAGAAGCCATTGTAAAATAGCTTTATGATTTCAAAGAGGAATTCAACTATTTATTTGGGTGAACAGTAATATCGGATGGATGAAGTAGCTGCAGCTGTACGTTAGAAAAGTTGTTTATTGCACTGCTTTACTTGAGATCAAGAGAATCCAAAAAAATAAGATGTTTGCAAAGGAGTCGTTTGTATTTTTTGAACATGTTCCTCTTTATTTATTTTTGGTTTTGCCAAAGTTTAGGTGGGCCAAACAAAGAACCGTTTGTAGAAAAGACTTCATGTGAAATTCAGCAGTCATGTCCAGTGTCTGCTGGCTGCCTTCAACATGCATTTGGTGATTTTCTCTCGTCTTTGTCAGCCTGCTTTCAGAGAAGATGATCGTTTATTTTGTACACTTGTTCAAAAAGTCAAAGGAGTTCTGCTTAGGCCATTGCAAACGCAGAG
Organism: Chaetodon trifasciatus; assembly: GCA_037975065.1. Taxonomy (NCBI): domain Eukaryota; kingdom Metazoa; phylum Chordata; class Actinopteri; order Chaetodontiformes; family Chaetodontidae; genus Chaetodon; species Chaetodon trifasciatus. The sequence continues at coordinate 2,498,273 of JBBMOE010000046.1, read as the reverse complement.
GTGTCTTGGGATGTCTCTCATAAGTAAGCATCTGAATCTTGTGTTTCATGCTGTATTGAAGCCATATCTATTGCCTTTCGTAATTGTACTGTCAACCGTTGCCCTGTAAGAAGACTCTGCAGCCTACACACCTGCCTGGTCCTGTTGACATGTTTCCCAGCAGTCCTTCTGTGTGCAGACAGCTTTGACTTTGTGTAATATTGTAAATATGTCTTGCCTTTATCATCATCATCTTTTATTTGTCTTTATTTGATTTGATTTTTGTAGTTGATTTATTCTGCAGCCCAGAAATCTCATACATCTTTTTTTTTTGCACTCAAACATGGCCGAAGTGTAACAGGAATGGAAAATGTATACAAGTTAGATTATATGTAGGTTTATCGCAAATATATCGACTACATTAGAGGTGTCTGTTTCTATCCTTTATGCATCACACACAGAGACGCTTGCTGCTTTGATCTGGCGACCGCGTCTCTGGTCGACGTTTCACGCATCTTCAAAATAAAACATTTTGAGCAAGTGAAAGAAGCTGTTACACTCCAGAGAGCCAATCTTGTGTATGAAGTAACTGTATATAAGCATAGCGTAGCTATTTGTAGCACTCACAGATGAGAGTGAAGGTTTGGTAGCCATGGGAGGACAGTAAAATTCAAGTTCAGGTTCAACAGAGCAGGGCAATTTTGACGTGTGTATAAAGTTAACTAAGGAAATGATGGTGATTCAGTGTGTCAAGGTGCCTGAGATCTTCGCTGCCTTCAATTTGTGCAACATCAGCTTATAATGTTCACCCAAACCATCAAATTCAAACATTTCAGCGAAAGCTCACGAGCCCCCGGACAGACCTGGATTTACCTGACCCCAAAGAGCTGCTGTTGTTTTGAACAATGTCAGGGCTGAAAGGTTGAAATATGCATGACGTTGCAGAAGAAAAGTCGGCCTGTGAATGTTTGTGTGTTTGATCAGTTACAGAATAAAAGTTGATTAAACTGACGTGTAGAGCCTTGACGTTCTATCTTTACAGTGAATGTTTCCAATTTAATGTCCAAGTATCACAGATTAGTGAGTACTCAGATGTTTTACTAAAATTAGCATCAAAATATACTTTCAGTACCAGAGGTGAAAGTGCTCATTATGCAGAATGAGTCCCATTTCTGAATAATGTGAATCACTGTATTTAATTACTGATGCATTCATGTGTACGTCACTGTACGTCACAGCTGGTAAAGATGGAGCTCAGGAGTAGTTTGTGAGTTTTTCTCCAGGAACCAGTTTTAGATAATCTACAATGATACATTTGTTGATTTTATATTGTATCATTATTTCAAATCTAAAAAGAGACTAATTACTAAAGGTACCTGATGTGCTAATGAACCAATCAATGTTTCAGCCTTAATTGCAATATTGATATTTTGTCCTGAATTTTTCAGGACAGTCAAGTGTTATGAAAACTAACCAGATGCCTGGAGACAGGGATAGATTACGCAGTACGTTGAAAACTATGATAATCAACACATTTCTGTTGTCTCACAGTATATATCGCCCTCACCACACCACTGTAATAGCTGTAATGTCAAATGGACGGTATAATCGGAATAGAAGAGTTAATAATGGAGGTTAAAGCGGCCTCACGGTTCTCACACTAAATTCTCTCAGTGCAGAGCTCTGTCACACAGCACAATTTATTGATCAGCCTCTGCCAATAAACATCCCTCGCTCTGGTGACATTTCCTCGATAGATGGTCAGTGCATCCTGAGCGTGACTGGCCGGCCTGCTGCTTGTCCTTTTAACCCCACAGACTGCAGTCACATGACCCTCAAATGAACCCTCCAGACGCAGCCACGGCCGGGTCACCCAGCGGTCAATGATGGGACACACGAGGACAACAGTACTTAATGACTTTATTAATAATATGATTTCAAAATAAAAAATAACATTAAAATAACATGTTTTGTCCTCATTAACAACTTGCATCATATGGCCACATGGTGGCATTGCAATGCCAAGTTTTTCTTTTCAAAAATACCAAATTGTTTTGCCACCCAGTTCATCATTTGTTCTGCCGGTCGGTTGTTTGCAGCTTGGACCACATATAAGGAACACATGTGGGACTTCACCCCCCACCCCTTTTACCCCCAGTTAAAAAAAAGATCAAACCTTTATAAATACAGGCAACCCTGTCCCCTTGTCACAGACACATTATGACGACCACTGACACAGGAAACATCCCGTCTGCACATGCCCCCTCCCACCCCCCTCCACATATTAGCAAGGAAACATTTGCTCTATATTTTCACTTCTTCTTCCTCGTCCTCTAAAGATCCACACAGTAGATATTCTACCTTTGCTGTATTATACACTTAATATATATAATAGTCTCAGCTGAAATGCTCCACTCCCACAGACCCCGTCACGGTTGTGAAGTGGAAGAGGCCGCTGTTTTGTGTTGCCTCTTTCCGTTTTTATTACGGTCTTCAATGCTGCTTCACATATAAAGACAGGACTCGGATAATTACTTTATTATTTTAACCCTGTTTCTGAGAAATCATGTTTAGTGTGTCATTTTGGCACCAAGGGCAGCTCTGAGTACTACAATACCCATGAGCCTCAGAGCCAAAAGGCCAATTCAAAACAATTTAAGCTGCAGGTTTTAAAATGATTTTTCCAAGCTTCTGCTCACCGTTAGTGTGACAGAATTTTAAGATCACGTTTATTGCTGCAAAGCTTCTTGGGAGTTGTGGTTTATTAACCATATATGTTCTGTATCTTTTGTGATGACTGAATGGGGAAGAGTTCCTCTCTGATCCAAGCTCACATCATGCTGCCTGTGGGAAAAACGAAGTGCACCGTTACTTCCAGCACCAGGGGCGCCCAAAACAGCTCCATCCCACTTCACAACCCCATTGTTTCCTATGATGTGTTTCTTCAGGCTCAAGTTATCACAACACAATAAAATTCGGCGTTTGGATACAGACTTCTATGAATGAGTAGAAAAGAAACACTCAAATCATAACTGGACATGACACACACACACACACAAAAAAACATTTTAGCTCGACAGGTCAGTTCCCTGAACCAAAGTGTGGACTCGTCTTCGTCTTCGTCGCGGTCCAGTTATTCCTACTGGAAGCAGAGGGTGATATCAAAGTTCAGCTCATCCAGCAAATATTTTCCAACACCTGCTTCTTGGTGTTCAGCTGTCATCAGAATCATGACACACAAAAACATACAGGGAATATCCCCCATAACATTTTCTGCCGAAAATTGATCCAATGGGCACGTTTGTTTGTGAATAATAGTGACAAATCATGCCAAAATAAAGACAATTAAATAAGAAACAAACAAAAATGGTTGGCAAAGAAAAAAAAATCAATTCATATTGTATTGCATGTAAATATTGTATAAAATCCTTAAAAATACAGTTTAGGTAACTACTTAAGTACTGAAGTCATCACAGCCAAAAGTGCAGAGGTCCATAAATAAAACATTGACTGTGGGTAGACAGTGGGGCTTCTCTAAAGTCCCCGCGTAACCTCCCCTCTCAACCACCGCAACAAGGGACTGAATGAGAGCCTGGTCAAAGGTCAGAGTTCATGAACTAGGACTTAAAAGTTCCCACATCGATGCACAGAGAAGAGGACAGGAAGGTTGGTTTTTAAATCTCTCCTACCGCTGACAAACACACGCACAGACGCACAAACGGCACTCACACAGTTTCAAAGTTCATTCTCAGTAATCACGGCCTGAAGTTCTGTCGACAGAGGCACACCTAGAGAAGATGAGGGTGGGACGGGGGAGGAAGTGAGGGCGGGGTGGGGGTGGGGGTGGGGGGTTACTGCAGGGCACATAAGGCGGCAGGGATCCTGGTTTTTCTTGTTTTTGTTTGAGACACATGTTCTGGCATTTACTAAGGACAGAAGGAGTGTGTACGAGTCGCTGAGCCAGGCAGGCAACGGAAACGGTGAGCCAAGTATTAAAGCTATAGAAGGGTCAGAATAAAAACACTGTCGGCAGGAAGCAAACAGAAGAGAAGAAGAGGGAGGCAGGGAGGGGATCGCTCATTGGAGGATCTACCACAGTGGGTTGGTGTGTGTGTGTGTGTGTGTGTGTGTGTGTGTGTGTGTGTGTG
>JBBMOE010000046.1:2462716-2494062 GCA_037975065.1 Chaetodon trifasciatus | reverse complement strand
GTGTGTGTGTGTGTGTGTGTGAAGCCTGGAGGGGCCACAGGAACTAACACACCAGGGGCCTGAATCAAGAAGCAAGTTCACCTCATTCTGGCTCTCTCCGAGTTTTCTGGAAACTGGTCCCACAAAGCTGGCTCCTGGCTCCCCTAACCCACAAGTCACATGTCCCATCACATCCAGAGATATTAGAATTACTACGGCTGATCTCTCGGGGGAAATTCTGTCAGTGCAGCAGCAAAAGGTAATATTCAGTGAGTTAAAAAGATATAAAACAATCAAGAAAAGTAAGCGATAGATGTAGCAATATTTACACATATAACATAAAAAGTGAAAAAGAATAGTCAAATAATGGATCATCAAATGCTAAATGAAATAGGTTAGAGCTAATAGTGGGCATTATCATGGAGGCTTCCTTAAATTATACACTCAACATGTTGGAGAGTGAGAAAAAAAAATAGATTACTGACATAAAACTTCTGTTTCTCGATGAACAATTAAAATGAATAATACTAAGAGACATAAACCCTGAAAGCTAAAAGTGTGCATACAATGATTTCAGGAAAAGAAATCTTAATTATTGCTCTTCATACAATGCCCACAGAGAGGAAAGCACTGTTTGGCTGGCAGGTGTCCATGGAAATGAGGATGTATATCTGGACACCTGAAACAGTTCTGGTCAGCAGTTTAATTGCAGTTAACTTGTTCTAAATCAGTGCACAAGGTGTATTAAACTGCATGTAACCGTGGCAGAAATGCTTAACACTAGCTAAAGCAGCTAACTCTGCTAAAGCTAACCTAACCACTGATCACTGACCGATGATGTAAATGGTCTACTTCTATTGGTGGCTGTGACAGAAGTGTGAAAACGCGAGGCGACCTGTTCCTCTGAGCTGCAGGACTGGGTCATTCATGTAAAACAGACTAACTACGCTGTGCCAATTAAAGAATATCAGTGCAGCTAAATGCAGCTGGAAATGTCATTCAGTATTGACAACTATGGCCAACTCACAGGTAAAAAGTGCGTGACAGCAGGCCTCGTGGCTTCAGGGTTAACATGCTGGACTGTATCGTTGTTAGTTGCACATCACTCCCCCTGTCCTCCTCTCACCTCTCTACTGTCCTCTCCAACAAAGCCAGAAAAGAGCTTCTTAAACGTCGGATACGTAAAACCAAGTGAATATACCGATGTGTAAACATGTTGCTTTGTGCTCATTATTACGACTCGTCCAGGTTTTTAACTTGATCCTCTAAGCTGAAACTGGTCTGAAGCAGGTTAGCCATGCTGGCACAGATGCAGTGGTGTACATTGGCTTAAGTCAGCTAGCTTGTGAGAGCAGCCAAGCCGGGCTCAAGTTATCTGTCTGTGATCTTGCTTCATGATGCAGGCCACTGGGAGACAGGTGTCAAACATTTAGGGAAAGAAAACACAAGGAGTGTTTTGTTTAGCTTATTTTTCTGCCTATATGCCCTTTGTTGATGCTCTTCAAGTGCCTGGTAACTTGATATCAAAGGCTTCAGTATTAGTTCAAATATTACAAACCGCTTGCAGAGGGAACGCAGACCGTTCAACAACAACCGTCTCACGAAAGACACAACGCGGCTTAAGCGACTGTGACGAGAGTGAATTCCCGTGAGTAACTACCACTCAGTCACCTGACGCTTCCTCATTAAAACACTGAACCTAATCTCAGAAAGCAAGAACATAAAGACGGGATCAACATCAGTGAAAAAAGCAGCGGCCTTAAAATTTCTAGAGGGCTTAATTAACAGAAACGTGTGATGATGACAGCCTACCAAGACACTGGAAAAGGAGGAGCAGGGATGGAAGCCATTAAGACAATACTGGACACGTGTTATACTTGTTTTGGGGGTATTTTTTTTTGGGGGGGGGGGGGGGGTTCAATCTGTGTGACCATGGCTAACAGAGCGCACACCCCCCCTCACGCTGCAAGTCGCAGAAAAAGGCACTAGAGTGGGGCTGATGCTAGCCGTAGAAAAGTAAAAGCGATATACATTCATAGCTTACAGGTTATCTTAACCGCAATCTGGGAATAAATACACAAAACGCACTTGTAGAAAAATAAAATGTAAAAAAGCGTGGCCCCTATTTTTTTTCTCTTATTTTTGGATTCTGGGAGACAAGTATGGCTACTTTTTCACGGCTTTGTAAACCCCCATCCCACCCTACCCTACCGAACCCACCACTTAGAAGGCAATTCAGGAGTGGTCCTCCACTGCTCTGGCTGCGAGCAGTCGAGCCCTTTCATGCACGCCAGTATGGGAGTAAGGGAGGAGGGGGAGGGTGGAGAGGAGGGATGGAGTGAGGGGCTGTTGGTAGGAGGTCAAGGCTCAGCTTTCAGTGCGAGGAAGTAGAGGGGAAACTCAACAGAACATATGTTATCAAATGTTCAGACAACAGAGAAACCTCATCCAAAACACAATCTCTCACACACACACACTCACACACACGCAGCACACGTCTCAGTGTCTTCATGTACAGTGTTGAGTGTAAGGACCTGGGAGACAAACATGTGCATGAATCTGGGTACAACTTTACTTTGAACCACCCATTCAGCATTTTTAAGCAGCGCAGATTAAATAAGTGGTTCAGAACACACTATAATGCAGCTGTATGCAGCTTTAAGGACATTTAAGTGTTTAATCATGTACAATACTCGTCAACAATAACACATATTTCATATTATTACAAGTGTCTCACTGTCATTCCCTGTTTACAGACCAGCCTCCACTTCTGCATGCCCACAGGAGGCATTAAAGCTGTATTAAAAAACACTTACATCTGCCTCTGACACTACAGTGTGTTATAAAGCATTTACTCAATGTTAATATGCTGCTTGGAAATGCTAAATGTCAGGGTTTGAAGTCAAGTATCACCTATTATCTGTATCTGTTTGCCGTGTGTGTGCGAGAAGGAGGGAAACCAGCTGTTGTTTGTGCTCGAGCTTCACCAACAAAGAGAAGTCAGTTACCACAAAGACAACATCTCTTAAACCTCAGCAGCGCTCGCATGCACACACACACACGCGCACAAACAACACACACACACACACACACACACACACACACACACAAGAGTCAAGAATATGTCGGGAGAGAAATGAGCTCCAGCTGACAGCAGGGGGAAGGGAACTGGAGTGTTCTACCAAGTGAGGAGTGTGCGTGTGAAGGGGGAGGAAGAGGAGGGGGAGGAGGAGGAGGAGGGGAAGTATTGGCTTTACGAAGGCGGGAGCAATATGAGTGCAGGAGGGTGAAGGAGGGGTGTGGGGTGCATTCCACAGCTCTGCACAGACTCAAAAAAAAAAAAGAGAGAGAGATGTGTAGTGAAAATCCTGACTGTAGACGGAGTTCAGCTACTCCGCTCCTCTCCCACCCCCCCTTCTACACCTCCTCCTCCTCCTCCTCCTCCTTCAGTTTCCTCCCCAGCGTCACCTGAACGTGGTGTGTCTTCATGTGTGCTTGTGTTTGCTCTTGTGTTTCTGTTTGCGCGGTAGTTGTTTGACGGTTCAGTCAGGCCTGTGAGACAGCTGCGACAGATGTGGCTTCTCTTTAAGGAGAAGACGTGGTGGCGAAGTCTACTTCCGCCGCCATCCACACGCCGGTTTCCCCACGCCAGGTCCCACTTCCTGTCACGTGGCGGTCGCCTCCAGGTAGCTCTGTAGTTTGCGGACGGTGGACTCGTCCAGTGAAAAGAGGTCAAAGTCAAAGGTGGTGTTGGTCACGTTGAAGTGACCTGTCTCCTCGATCAGGTTGACAATCTGACGGAGGAGAGAGAGGAGGGAGCAGTCATCAGCATCATAAACCCCCAACTCCAAAACATGTAAAAACAAGTTTACATGGTTCACCAACTTACATTTTAAAACACATAGAAGGCAATGTAACACCTGTTTCATGATCTTATCTGCCAAAGTATGGAAGTATGACAGAAACAGTGGGGACGATGTGGCTTAGAACTACTGTAATAACACACTTTCAGTACTTTCAGCAGCACTTTTTTTTGGTTATATTGATTCAATGCTCCTAATATATTTTCCAAAACTCAAGTAACAGAATTTGGCATGACGTTCATCAGAATGAGAGACCGTATTCAGCAAAATTAAAGGCATGAACACACACCTGCTGCAGGACGTTACGCTCCCTTAACGCCATCAGTCTGCGATGGAGGTCCACCAATTCTTCTGTGTAGGCCTGCAGAGAGGACAGTGAACATGGTCAGTACAGCATCAACGCTAAGTTTCTGAATGGAAGACTACTTGCCATTTGCTGTAATCTTAGGCTCTGTCCACACTAATATGTTTTCACTTTAAAACGCATATCACTGACCATGCACGTACTTTGTTGTCCATGCATCCATGAGTTGACCGCTGCGAGTCAAAACTCATTGATATACTGCACACAAACTCATGTTTTCTCATTTCCTTTGGAAAAGGGTCATGTGAGAGGGGCATGACAAATCAGAGAGGGGCACATGGCTGATAAGACCCAATCAGGAAGTGACTGCGGGAGTGTGCATAATCGTTTCCTAAAGTCTGTTTCCACTTGTCCAGACTGCAACACAATCCGAGAGTTCTCAAACTAAAAATGGGGTCAGTAATGTTCGCTAAAGTCTCTGTCTCATCTAAAACGCTGGAGTAGTGTGGATGCTGTCTAAATGTAGTTCTGGGTTTTAAATCCAAAACATATTAGTGTGGATGTACTCTTAAATTGTCAGTGAGGCATCAGAGGTGAGTGAATATCAATGAAGCAACTTGTGTTAGGACAGATTCAGCAACATCTGAATTATCTTGAATGAATCAGGTGCCAGTTTGAATTAGCTCAAACTCGATTTCTGATTTATGTTGTTCTGTGTGTTTGTCGTTAATATGCCTGCATCCTTCATGAGGGTGTCCAAAAGCTGACTGACAATCTTAAACGCCAGGAGAGAAACCTGTGGAAGTGGCTCTCTGTAAGAAGTCCAACTATCACTATATGTTGTTCAGACTGTAAAGCTCACTGAGACAACTTTCAACGCGACTTGCCTGACACCAAAACATATTGTTGGCAGCTTATGTGTGTGTGTGTGTGTGTGTGTGTGTGTGTGTGTGTGTGTGTGTGTGTGTGGATGTGGGTGAGAGTTAAAGCATAAAAAGTTTGATTTACCCTTCCTACCTTGTCGTATCCCTTCTTCAACACCTTCTCCGAGCGAAACGAGGAGTCTGGACTCTTTCTGCCCGAAACCTGCAGAAAGCAGAATGGAGAAGAGGGAAAACAGAGAGAGGGGAATGAGGAGAGACATTATTTAGAAACAGGATACAAGGAAGAGTGACAGAGGCACTGACGTGAGATCATGAGACTATCTGGGACACTGATGACAGTTAATACAGCTGAGATGTAAGTGCAGCAGTCCCAAAACACTGCGGTTTCCATGTCTGCTGAATGTCTTTGGGCGACTCTGTGTTGGGTAGGAACCAAGACATTAAAAATACAGCACATAATAAAATCCCAAATGAGTCCTCTCTGTCTGAACTAATGCCTTCAGCCATTCTTTAATATTGTTTTTGATATCTTCACTCATACATTGAGCATAAAACAAACTCTTTAAAGTCATTTTTTCTCATAAAACCACAAAGATACTCAACATAATGCTTAAGGAAGTTCCTGAACATGGCAGCCAAGGATGATGTTGACAGCTGAACACTGAAGAATGCTCGTACTGGATGAATAAAGAATAAATCAGACTAGAATCGCTACAGACAGCAGGTCCCACTCTGACTCACACTGGTCTACAACAGTTCATGTCCATGTGTGGTTTTAGTGTTTGTTTTCTAGTCAAACTGAGTCACTCCCTGTCAATACATCAGTGAAAGCAGGCGGTGAAACGAGGTCTGTGTCACTCACTTTGTTATTGGAGGAGTTGTGTTTCTGCGGGGGCGGGGCGGGGTCTCGACTGGGGCTGTGCGAGCCGTCACTGCTGTCACTCTCACTGTCCAGGCTGAGTCTGACAGGGGGACAGGGCAAGGTCAGAGGTCATCACACACAAGCTGACAGACAGAACACGGCGTCACACTGCTTAGCATTGTACTTGGATGGAGGGCGTCTGAGGTAACAATTATTATTTGCAGCTAATATGGAGTTGGCAGTCAGTAAAGAAAGCTCTCTTTAGCCATGAGGTGAGCCATGAGTGGATATGTTGGAAATTTAAAAAAATAAAACCGCAAAACACCAAACTCTTTTCCAGGGATCATTTTCCAGATCAGTGATGATCTCGATCATAAAGCCGTACACTCATACATTCCTCTGTATAGAAGCCTGGTTTCAAAGAGTGGACCGAGTAGATGTTTTACTTTTACTATCTCCCCTTACTGCTTTTTTTATTGCTTGCCTTTTCTTTAACGCTCTGTTTTAATATACATCTTTTATTTTCTATAGTATTCTACCACTGTATTTTACTTGAAAAGCTCTTTGTCTTGTATGCTTGGAAAGTGCCATGTAATTAAAAGTTACATTATCATTAATTTGTAACCTGAATCCTTCTTTCTTATGATTTATATTAACCATTCCTGCCCGTACACCAACAACTGAATAGCCTTCATACCAGTGACACAAATAGTAGCCTACTGTTCAAAAGAAGTTGGGAAGAAAGCAAAGTTAATCTATAACCCTGATAAAAACGACCACAGTGACCTGCCAGCAGTGACTAATGTGTGCATCTGAAGATAACGTAACTGACATTATTCAGACTTTCAGCCATTGAAGTCGTAATGTCATACAGCCTGCATGTGCTGCCATGTGACTTGGGGGTGTGCTCAAAGCACTTGTCAATAAAGTACCATTTAGATGTCAATATGATCATATGAACATAACTTTTCATCCTTGTCAAAAATCAGACAACTGTTTTCCAGGTTTTCAAGGACACGAGGGAACCCTGATGTGACTTAAAAAAAAATAACGGCAGATGAAAAAATCAGATCTGTACGGAAGGACGGGGAGACTAAACTGAATTAACACATGAAACAAACTTAAATATTTTCATCATGTTTGCCACACGCGGTCTGACTGGTGCTCTTTTGATTCCATCAATTTGTCACACCTTCTTCCTCTGAGAATTAGAGGCACCATCTGTTTATCTCGATGTGCTCGACTCCTAAAATTTGCATATTTGCATAGTGAATGGTAAAAGTATAGTTCATTTTCTTTTGCCAATTTTCTTGAAACTCGTTTAAAATTTGCACTAAATTTGGATGAAAGCTAGGCTAGAAACTCATATCATCCATCAGCACCACTCTCATGTTTGTAGCACATGAATGTAACAAAACAAACTTGCAAAACAAATCATTCAAAGGGGACCTTTGAAGGGATGCAATACACAGAGTGAGTGTGAGATAAACATGTGTTTTAGCAGTAGCATTAAGCTAGCCCACCAGTGTATTTGATCCATGAACTTGTTTCACTGTCCTAAAACCACGATCAAAGATGGAAAAGAGGCCTTTAGGGAGACTGACCGAGAGTCACGGTTGGGGGGGTTGGTCTTGATGGGCGTCTCCTCCTCTGAGCTGCTGTCATCGTCATCTGATTCCTCTGACTGGATCTCCTCCACCATGGATCGAAGGGGGCCTGGGAGACGAGGACGGAGTCACACAAACTAGAATACTTCTGACCTCCACCCTGTAACTTCAAAGAGCTAAAAATGACATGTTACACTGTTACATAAAAATCGCCTGTGACGAAAGAAGACGAGCGGACTCTCTACCTTGCCCTTGTTTCTGTCCGGGTTCAAAGTCTGAATCTGAACTGGAGTCAGAGCTTGAACTGGAGTTGGAAGGACTTGAAGGGGCCGACTGCTGTAGAAGACAAAGCAAAAGACAAAAAAGAAGAATGGGATAGTTAGTCTTGAGTTTAGGATGACATCAGGTGATTTTTGTGCCTTTTTTCCAGACTTTCTGAAGGCAAAATGATTATATGATTAACAGATTAATCAACCAGTAGAGACTAACGTTTCTCATTTGTGAGAGTTTGCTGTTCGCTGTTTCTTTTCCTGGATTTTCTTCTGTGATAGTAAATTCTAAATATTTTTTTGGTTTTGGACTGTTAGTCAAACAGAAATCTGTAGATTTTACATTGGGCTGCAGGAAACAGAAATGGGCATTTTCACTTATTTCTGACATTGAAAAGACCAAACTATTAATCCACTACATGAGAAAATAATAGAGGATACTGAAAATAATTCAGCCCTGCAAGAAATATACTGATCTTATTGATGCTATTTTTGAACTGCATTATATAAAATCCTTTACTGAGCATTTTTTTTTCACTTCAATAAAGTCTGAAGAATGCAGCTTCTTCTCACATTGAAGTTAAGCTCCTGTGAAGCCGACATACCTCAGACTTCGACGATGCTTCGTCCTCTGAATTCGACTCTTCTGACTCTGGAAGTTTCTTGGGCTCCTTTGGTTCCTGTGCGTCATTTTTGCCTTTGGCCCAGCGACCTTTCTCCTTGGGAGGTTTCTTCTCTGCGTAGGGCTGGCTGGCTGTCGATGAGGAGGAGACCCGCGGAGATGTTCCTGTGAAGGGCCCGCTAGTTGGCCCTTTAGGCCCCTCTGAGCTGCCCTTCTTCTGCTTCTTAGCACTGGGTTTGGGAGACTCGACAGTGGAGGGTCTTTTCCCTGGGGCTTTGGATTCTGCAGGCCCTCCCCCACCTCCTCCCCCACCACCCCCTCCACTGCCTGTCCCCCCTCCTTTAGGGGACATGCCCTCCATCTTTGACTCCTTCATGGTGAGTTTAGGCTCCTTGAATGCAGCCTTGGGTAGGACCTTGACTTCATCTTTCACTTTGATCTCTGACGGCTTTTTCGAAGATGAGGATGAGGAAGAGGAAGGATCGCGGCCACTCTTGCTGCTTCCGTCTCTATCGTTGTCTCCTTTCGATGTGGCTTTGCTCTCAGAGTCCTTTCGAGGCCGTTCACGGTGCTCCTTGGTCAGCTTGTGCGGTTTGGGTCCTTTACTGCTTCCACCACTTCCTTCTTTGTTGGGTTCCTGGAGAGAGAAAACAACAGCACTGTCATGAACAATCTACTCTGAAAGCCCTCAGCCAAAGGCCCCTTCAGAGGATACAGGCTCAGCCGTGCAAAGACCTCATCAAGGCGTGGCCAGTCTAGTCTGTTCTGCAGTACAATTATTTACTATGAACCTGTCAAACTAAGCATTTTGATCAATCTGAGCTTCAGCAAAAAATAAGCTAAAGTAAGCATGCTAACATACTAATGTTGAGCAGGTACAGTGTTTATCATGTTCACCATCTTAGTTTAGTGCATTAGCATATATTTGCTAATTAGCATTAAACACAAAGCTGAGGCTGATAGGAATGTCAGAAGTTTTGCTGGTATTTGGTCACTGACCACAGTATTACACCAAGTAAAATATTGACCAGTTTATGGTGCTAGATGAAAAGTTGCGGTTAGTTCAGTCTAGACCAAAGTGGTGGACTGACTCATAGCCTTTGCATCCCTGGAGCGTAGTGCTAGCATTGCCAAAAACAGCAGAAAAATATATACAAAGAAAAAGGTAGTTCACTGTATACAGAAGTACAATACGACTCTACGCTGCAGTATAGACAGTATTTACTCACTGTTCCTGCTGTCTGCCGCCAATCCTGGCTGGCAGTCGTAAGAACTACATTGGACTACATTATACTGCTGCCGATACATCAGATCTGACTCTTAACTTTAAAGGCAGTAAATGAGCAAATTTAAACTTGTTGTAAGACCTTGAGCACAGCAGACAAAGTAAGCAAGCATGTAGTGAAGGTTTTATGTATCCACCGCATCCACAGGAGAGGCTTTTAACAGGCACAGTGGATGGTGTTTCCAAGCTGTTCATCCGCTTATCAGCAAACAGTTGTACAAGTTTTTAAACACTATTAAACTTGATATGTACACAAGAGCCTGTATTATATTCTTTCACTATGAAAAATAGACTCAATACAGACTGGAAGCTTTGACAAAGTGGCTGTGCGTGTATGTGCATGTGTGTGTGTGGCGACTTTTTCTATGTCAGCAGATGGACACAGCTGGATGAAACCAAGTCCTCTATCTGTCTCGAGCCGCTGCTCAACACACACCCACTCATGCCACAGTAATAACATTTGAAGCAATTGCAACATGTATCTCTATGTTGAAAAGAAGGGGACATTTAGTTTGCAGGGTATATACGCCTTCGCCATTAGCACAGCCTCAAGTTAGTCACCAATGTGGGTCTTGACATTTTGTAAATTACCAAACATCTGTAGAACAACGCACTTAGTGGTTGTAGCACACACAGAAGCAAACCTCATCAAGAGACAAGAACTATGCAATGCTACGATGGACAAACCAGAGCCTTTTCATTTGAGTCAAGCATGAGGACACTGGACTGGTCTGTGAAAGGCTGACACTAAAACAGTGGCCGAAATTGGAAAATGTTAACAGGACTGGCTTCCTGTTTCTCCTGATATGTCACCTCTCATGGCAGATATGCTGTCTGCATACATACATACAGATGCTCAAAACTTGTGAAATAACTAAGATGTTTTTTTTGTTGCTGTTGTCAATTTAACCAACCTTTGACACATGAGAGGTCTTGGTTTTCTTGGGGTCTGAGAAGGCAGAGAGGGGGATGGTGGGGAGCATCGGATAGTCTGGACTAGGCCTTGACACAGCTTCAGCCCCCTCTGGAACCACCAACACCTGAAATGAAAGAGTGAGGAGTTATGGAGTTTCTGTGTACACCTGTACAGCTTATGTAAATTGTATATATACTCAATTCTCAAATAGAGTACGGGGGCTTTTATTTCCTTTGACTGAAGAGAGAACCAGGCCTTTATAGAGCAAAATGCTATTTTAGGTGCCCCTGGTTCCCTATGTAAAAGTCCAATGCATGTTACGTGACTCACAGTTGAATCATTGGTACAAAAGATGACCAAATGAGTTAGGATGAATTCAGCAACTGCGGCAACGAGTCAACAACAGAGCGCTTTGAATTCACTTCTGCTCTGACTGTACTGTAGTTTCTTGAGCTGTCATGCCAAACTGACCTCCTGAACCAGCAGCTCTTCCCACTTTGCAACCTTATTTAAGAATTGATGGTGAAGTACATTATGTGCAAGCTGCTACTACAGCACTATTGTACAGTATCTGCTTCTGACTGTAGTCACTCATTTAGCCATCAGTCCAGTCAGCCTGGCAATCATCCAGCGTGTCAGGCAGCCTCACCCCTCCAGCTTTGATCAGCTTTCTCCTGAATTCTTTGGTGGGGTTGTTGAAGGTGAGCTTCTCACAGCGCAGGTGGTTGACCGGCGGGTTGCCCTCCAAGTTAAGGAATAGGTCATAGTTGAAACACACCTTTTTTGGCTCCTCCTGAGGGAAGACAACAGGATAAAGTGTGTTTTAACTCTACTCTCACAGTATGCGTGACACAATGTAATTTGTGTTTGTCTTTCTGCATCGCTGTCGAACATACACCCACCTCTTAATACCTACATATTTCACAACACAAGATAAAAGCTGAATGAATGAACTATCACCCTGGAAGTCAATAAAAGAGACACACAGAGCTGGAGCCAGCACACTGATAAGAAACAACTAACATTCCTGAGAGAACCCGTGGAGAAGCTGACAATTAGAGCTGAGGAAAATGCATTAAGACACTCTTGAGAGATTTTCTAAACAACAATATTCTCTTGTAAAAGCAAATGGATGAATGGCTGCTGCTGTTTACACTCCTCATGCCAGCCTCCAAATATTCCCTTATCTTCTTGACAGGTTTGTCCATTGTGTACAAGTTAATTGCATAAGAGGAGGAAGGAACATTTTTGGGTGCAGTCTAGAGGTTTATTATGTCGAACTGCAGGAGCGGATGGTACATTAATGTGCACGTACCTCTAAAGCATCATCCTTATCTTGTACTGAGAGTTAAGTGGTCCTTTCTGTTTTTCATCAGTCATTCAAATGGCTTCAAATGGAGAATTAAAGGTTTCTGTATAATATTGTGTGCTTGCTCACTTAAAGAGAGAAAAGTCCCCTTAAAAACTAATGTTTTACTGACACAATCATGCATTCTGATTGGCTGAGAGGATCCTATCTGAGTCCTATCTGACCTACTGGAGACTGTCATTGCAAGGCTGTCCAAAGCAAAGCCATTCCCAAAAATAATTGGTCAAAGCATGACTGCATTGCACTTAAACAACACACATGCACTTAAGTAATCTGATTATTCTTGGCTTTGGGCAAATAACCTGATTTCTGAAACGTCATGTAAAAGGAACAGACATGTTAAGGAATTAACTTCACTAACAGGGGTAGATTTCTGCTGGGAAGGCTTGATTTCATCCCATTAACCCAGAAGGCAGTCTACACTCGGTCTGCTTCAATCTGGAAATATTTCTGTGCACTTTACAAGTACTATATATAACACGCAAAAAGCCATTTACAAACCTCAATCTATATTGAAGTCTAAAGAATTACATAGATTGTCACAGCAAATTTTTTTTTTTTTTTACACAGCCTAAATTTCTCGTCTATAAATACGGTGACTACAACAGCCTCCAGTTCACGATGCATGTCCGATCGCACTCACCTTGTTCTTGAAGTAAACCTCAATAGGCATGAGGAAGCCTGCGTAACCCGACTCCTCCACTTTGTACGGAGGCTCCTTGCATACTGCAGGCAAAGACAATTATTACAGTTATATTACTCTTTTCAATGGGATGGCATGTTGAAATAATGACTGAGTTAAATCTATCAAAAAAATATGACTGAAACCCAACTTGCTAGAATTTGATCAATTCCTGGGGAGAAAGACCACAATGAAGAAACGTAGCATCTACATAAATCCTTGTGTTTGTGTTCAAATACTGTGATGTCTCTGTCATACCTCTCTTGGGTTTGGGGAAGCTCTCATGCAGGCGGAAGACAACCTTCTCTACAAAGTGCTGGATGTCGCCAGTCTCTGGCCCTCGGACAAACACCATCCAGTCATGGGTGAAGCCTTCTGATGTCACTTTCTTCCTTAGCTGGGCTCTGTGACCCAACTCCAGCTTCACCTGCACTGTGCACTGAAAATGAGCAGAAAGAAACCAAACAGTCATGTAGTGTAGTCTGCTATCCAAGACATGTAGACAGTGAAGCACAAGGGCAGAATGTGAAGCAACAGATTTACTGAGATCAAGAAACTGATGAAGAACCAGAATGGAAACATTTGTTTCTCTTATCTACACTTCGTACATCTTGTGGTGAGCAAAGTAAGGTCAAATAAATGCCTCGAGATCTTCCTCGCCTTCCGTTGAGTCTTTTTTACTTGTATGTGGATTTTTTTTTACAATAGAAAGATTTAAATGCAACTTCAAGTTTTTCTGTTTTAAAGTGCACACTCATATAAACTGTTTGAGATATTACACATGATGATGTATTCTAAGCATTTATACTGCAAATTAAATGTGTCAGACTGGAAAAAAAGACACAAGGTGGTAACCTGAAGTGAAGCAGGATTATTCTACATGTTTCCTTGTCTATGACAAAACAATTAGGACTGAAACTAACAACTAGTATATTGGAATTTCACTTTTTTTTCTTTTTTATTTCTATAGCCCAAAATCACAAATCACAAGTTTAGCTACAACCCAGATAAAAATACAGACATCCTCTATCCTTAGATCCTTGATTTGGAAAAGGAAAAACATTGCCCTATTGCTCTTGTAACACAATTTGTAATCATTTATTAATTTGCTTCTCAATAAACAGATCGTTAGGTCGATAAAAGGTCAGATAAAATAGAGAAAAATAACTATTTTTTCCCAATCATGATTTCTTAAGCACAGTGACATGTTCACGTGACTTATTTTGTCCAACCATGGGTCCAGAACAGCTTACCATTTCTAACAGTTAAACATCTTCCCAGAACCAATGTAACAAATAAATGTGTTGGACTAAATGAAGAGGAAACAAAAACCTCAGTCTAAAAGATAAAAAGACTGTTAACCTGAATTTTAAGTAGGTTTCCTCTGCATGACTTCCTTGCCTGCAACATAACAACTCTAAAATAATAGTCTCACTGTTACTGCTATGTATAGCTATTAATTATGTAAATAAAGAAAGTGAAGCAATTTTATCGCTTGCTTTGTACTGCTAATGCGTAAACTCACTGTAACATAATTTAAAAATGAGACCTTCTCAACCTTCTTGGGCGTTACAACAGTTTGGAGACTTTTTCGTAAAAGCCTCCGGATGGTTTCCACTAAAATTCAAAATATGTGACATTGATGTGCGTTACTGGCTATAAGCTAACATAAGCTTCCTTGCTAACACAAACAAACTGCTAGCTAGCTAACATAGTAAAATATTGTCTAGAGTGAAGAGTCTCAGCTCCTTAGTTAATTCATCCAGATGGCTGATATGGATATCTATCCATTTGCAAATTACCAGCTAACCTTACGGAGCATCCACCACTAGATCCATGATCCATGACACTAACTTCTGGATTATGACAAATGGTTGATTTTAGCCAATGGCTGGACCGATAACGAAAATAATCGTTAGAGCCTTGTGCTACAGACTTCCAATCCTGGTTCCCCCTCAGTTCCAGATCTTGGCGGCTGAGACCTCTTGTAAACTGAGGTTGCTTGAGAAATACACAAAAGCAAAGCAAAAAGTGAGATTAAACCAAGAGGCCATTATTCATTGCTTTCTGATTCCACCTTGAACAAAACCGCTGATTCTCTATTTTGAGTGTGTGGACTTTATACTTAAGAAAAAAAGGCTGAACACTTGGCCTGGACAAACACAAAGCTGGACCGGTGTCGGGACGTTCCCTGTGGAATGGGAGTGATTAGCTGCCTGAGCTGACTGATCTCAAAAGATTTGTCCAGAAGAGAGGCACATTGTTGGGCTACCTCTCTCTGCCAAGAACAATGACAGCAACGGGACAAGCAAATGACACCGTGCTGGCGGTGATTGGCATAGCAAGTGAAGAGGCTATGGAGATGGAGAGCAGAAAGGGAGCAAGGGGGGGGGGGGGGTGAGAGGGGACAGAAAGGCACTTTATGTCCAGGGAGGGACTGAAGAATGTGGGGATTTGGCCCCGGCAGAGAGCAGCCCGTGAGCTGGGACTGAGTGGGGGGATTAGAGGGGACAGGATTGAGATGAGCTGGTCTGGCACTCTCTGGCTCACTCTCACTCATACTCACACACAGTCTCTCTCTCTCTCTCTCTCTCTCTAACACACACACACTAACACACACACACACACACACACACACACACACACACACACACACACACACACACACACACACACACACACCTCCCCTTCCTGGCACTCTGCCCGGCCATTCTGTGGCAGTAATGCCCTTAAACTCCAGACTCCACCACACCCACAGCAAGCAGCCGTGGAGTCCCTCCAATTAGCCCCACCGCCCGACTCCAAAATCAAGAACGTGATAAGGACAACATAAAAATCAGGATGATAATGAGGTAAAGAGGAAGACGGTGACTCTATTACGAATCAAAGGGAACAGTCAACTCAGAGCATGGAAAAAATTAACATCAAATTTCTCCCAACAATCACAAAATTAAGCCCAGGAGGCAATATGAGGCAGAGAAAAAATACAGCTGAGACAATTAGTTGATTAATTGATGAACTGATTCAGGACCTATTTTGATGCAAAGGTACCAAACATTCACCGGTTTAAACTTCTCAATTGTCTTTTTTTTGGCACTGTAAACTGAGGATATTTGGGTTTTGGACTGTTGGTTGGACATAGCAAGGCATCTGATGACATCAATTTGGGCTGCAGATTATTACACCCCCCATTTTTCACAATTTGGCAAACAATTAATCACATAATCAATGGCAGATGAATGAATCAGTAAAACAACTGTTAGTTGCAGCTATAGAGAAAATACTAGGGCTATACCTACCAATGGCTTTCACTATTTACTGTTGATTTCTTTTTTTTTTTTTTCCATAAATGGGTTTGTCTTTAAAATGTCAGGAAAACAGTCGCATTTCCCACAGCTTGGATAAAATGTTTGTCTTGTCTGACCAACAGTCCAAAACCCAAATCTACTGAATGTACGGTGTAATAGAACAGGAAAAGCAGCAAACATTTAAGAAGTGGAAGAAAGCAAATGTTTGTCATTTTACAAGCAAAATGACTCAAACGATGCATTTAACCATTAATAGTCTGTTGTCCAACCCCTAAAATAATTGACAAATCTTTTCAGCTCTATAAAATGCAGACACAGGTGATAGACACATAAATGTCTTGAACTGCATCATACTGTCTAAAAATATGAGAAAAAGACATATATTCAACGGACTGCTAGCTATAACTTCTAGCAATAATCAGAAAATGAAGGACCCAGGGGGCAATATTAGGTTCAGAAAATACAAACAGACCAGACTGATGGAGATGGATATTAATTTGACTGTGTGACACTGCCTCAAAACATGAAACACAAGTGACATACATCTACAAAACTATGGTTGAATATCTCAATCATTCACTTCTACTAGCGTCTGATGGACAAAATGACTTTCACACATTCATTCAGCTACCCTCTATTAAAGGCAACATGGGGATAAAAAAAACAAACACGCACACAACACAAAGCCACTAACATTGAGATCTCATAAACAGAGCTCCAATTGAGGGAATGAGAGGAAATACAAATTTTGGTCGACACACTAGCTCCAACAAAAAGAAAATGAACTCCCAGCTGGCATGTAAATAACACCCCTCATGACCATGTTAATCTCTTCCAGCTAATGAACTATTATAATGAAAAGTCAGAAAGTTTTCCTCGGAGGGCTGAGGGCACAAACAGTCGCGACAGCAGCTGTGTTTTGATGGAGCTACAGGTTCCAGTTAAACCCTTCATCGCACCTTTTAAACCTAAAGATGACACGGAAAGAGACGAAACAGTCACTTGTATTGGAAAATTGTCAATCCCGGAAAGCCACAGGAGAGTCACAAATAGCCTATCTGCAGCGCTAAGGAAAACAACTGAGTATTGGAAATAGGGTGTGCGAATGTGTGTGTGGGGATTATGAAAAGCTGCATGACCACTCATCCTGTCATCCCGACTGCAGTGTTCATTACATGCAGATCTCACTAAAAAAATAGCAAGGATCTCAGTATTTGCACACAAAGCCAGGGCCACACATCACTGTCCGTGGGTGAAGCAATTCAGCCAATCGACCTGTCATCCACCTGTGTCATGATTCTGTAATGTGCAATAAATACACTCAAATACAACATTTACAGACTGAACTTGAATCTGTTCTTGATCTGACTCTACTGCAGATTGAAGATGTCCACCCTTCTAAAACAAAGGCCGCACAATACAGTGACCCTGCAACATATCTTAATATCAATAAAGATATAATGTTGATGTATATCAGTGAGAGCTGACAAATTAGAAAGACTGTTGAGTACAAAGCAATACCATAAGACCAGGACCTACAGCCTGCATGACATTAAAGTCGAGTCAACACATCTCTAAAACAGTTTTAACAAAAACTAAACATTATAACCTTCATGGCCATCTGTTCCACTGCAAGGCTGCTGTATTAAACCATTACTTTTAGCTACATGTACCAATAAACTGGCAACTGTGCATATATTAGAGTAATAAGCATGAAAAATCAAATGCAGATCTCTCACATGTAACATAGTTAACATTCATCACAGAAGCACAACTACACTCTTCCTTTAACTTGTGGCAGAAAAACACTCACACACTAGTTAAAACTTCAAAGGGGCCAACGCTGAATGGGGACTAGTTCCAAGAAAGTGGCTAAGCCATTTTCCAAGGGTGTGTGTGGCCTAACCATCTGAAATATAGTCCTGAATAACCTCAGGCATTTAGAGAGTAACCCACTTTTAAGCAATATCTCCCTTCTAGTTAGCAGATATGTAATTTCATTTACCCACTTTTCTGTTTTCTGTAGAATTAATGATGAAGCTTTAGAGACTGACATAAATCTTAACTGTGCGAATTTGTACATGTAATCGTATTAAAAGGGAAGACATGATTTTGCAAGAGCAAAGGGTTTACATGCCGGTCCTTCAAATTATATTGTGTATTTTCGGTTCTCTGTAAGGTTTAGCCAAGGCATGGGTGGTCATGACTGGACCCAAGTTCAACGTCTGCCACAGAGCTTTTCCACCATGCTACATGCATTTTAGTCTACAATCATGAATGAGGTGAGCATTAAACATTAACCAGCTGTTGGATAATAATGCAAAGATATTACAGAAGTTGTATGATAGCTGTTGCTTTTATTAGCCTTGCATGTGAGGTTTAAGGCCGCTGGCAGTGGAGGCACCACCCCGCCTCTACCGTCCAACCTGGAGAGGACAAATCTTTTCCCCGGCGCCTTGTAGCGGCTCCTTAGCCTTTAGCCAACGGCCGACATTCTCCTGATAGGTAGACTAGCTTAGCTTAGCTAGACACAACCTCGGCTCAAATTGGTCTCAATGGCGTTTAGCAATGTGCATGTGCGTTTTAAACACAGCAGAGCGGAATAAACACTAGGTGTAAATCTCTTTGTGTGCCTGGTTGTGGCTACAGCTATGCAGCGGTGCTGAATGGTGTGGTAGACTGAAGCTAGCTAGCGGTAAATACCGATGTATGAGTGCCCAGCTAGCATAGCTCCAGAGCCAAACAACTACGAGTTCATTAGCAGCAGGAGCATTTTTTTCTTCTGACTAGCAGAACAGAGGATTCATTCCTGTCCTGCCAGCGCGCAGCCTGCTGCTATTTTCTCTGTGAAAAGTTCAGATTCCACAAGGAGACACATAAGCCACTGTACCTGGTTCTCCATGTTTCTCTGGCCTCAGTGATTGTTGTATTTATTTACAGCGGCGTTTGTGGAGCGTCTCCCCAGCCTCTGCTCCTCATTGTGTGTCAATCCAGCCCAGAAGCGGAAGGCAGACGGCTCCCCTCCCCTTCCAGACGGCTGCTGGCAGGCAACCAAAACAGAAAGCTCGTTCAGCCAATCAGCAAGCTGTAAATTTAAGTACTCTTGAAAGAAACCAATCAGCTCACGGAAGAGGCGGGGCAAATGCTGAGCTGCAAATACAATTAAAGCATTTTCTGGTGGTTTTCTCGAGTGACAGCAAGCTTGTCCCAATGGCTACAGCTCTGTTTCAATTGTAAAATGCACATGATGCTAATTGATTAATCGGGGTTTGATTGTATGGGTTTCAAATTTTAGCTGTTACTATTACTCTGGAAGATGTAATATCAACTGGAAAAACTGTCTTTCCTGAGGAAAATGCAGTGTGAATGCTGAATGCTGAAATGAATTTGACAGCATTGCTGGAAATGTGAAAGAAATTGCCTGAAATTTTGAAAGATAAAATGCATTGTACTGCATTGCTCAAAACGAAATTAAGGTGAAAGAGGAGAAGAAAAGGGAAGAGAAAGGAGGAAAAATGAAGAGGAGGAAAGAGAGGACGAGAGAAGAGAAAGAAGACAGAAGAGTGCAGGAAGATGAGAGAAAGAGGGATGAAGAGACAAGAAGGAAGAAAGGGAGAGGAGAGAAGAGGAACAAGAGGAAAAAGAGAGAGAACAGGGGGAGGAAGAGGGGGGAAGAGATGAGAACAAGGAACAGGAGGAGGAGGATGAGAGGAAGAGAAAATGGGAAGAAGAAACGGGAGGACAGAAAGGAGGAGGAAGACAAGAAGGCAAAAGAAGAGGAGAAAGAGACATGAAGGATGCAGGGGACGTAAGCAAAGAAAGAGGAGGAGAGGGGAGGAGGAAGATCTGATGAACACAGTGTGTGTGTGTGTGTGTGTGTGTGTGTGTGTGTGTGTGTGTGTGATCATGGTTTGAAATTATTAACAGTTAGACATGACATAGGTCTGCCAACTCCAAGACCTTGCTGTAGATGTACATGTGGAATTTGTCTGAATAAAGTGAAAAATTAGCAAGAAATCACAGTTTCAAAACTCGGAACATTTGTGTTTTTGCTTCAGATTTGTTAAAAATAACATGACAGTCAATGAGAGAGCTGAGGAACACTCTGACATCTTTGAAACTCCAAATACGAGAGCTTTAAGTTCAAATGTTTTAAAAGTTTTTACAAGATTTTACAACTTCTTTCCACTCCAGCCATGATGTCACCCACTCACCCATATATCTCCTATATCTCACATATACTCATATATCTCTCATACAGCAGTGAATATTCTGTCAATATTATCCCATTATAAACTCAGAAAAGGCAGGAAATAAAGCATCAAACTAAAACTGTGATACTTCGAAAAGTATAACATCTTTCAAAAAGTTGAAAGCAAGTTTGAAAGATTAAAGTATTGTGAACATTTGAAATTTAAATGATGTCTGTAGCTGAACGTGTGCCTAAGAAGTAGCATTTCAAAGTGTAGTGCATTTGAAGAGGATTTCAAGATTTCCCCATTTACTTACACTAAAAAGTTGAAAAAAGCTTAGTATTTTAAAAAGTAGAAAAGGTTGAAAAATAAAATACAGGGAAAAATGTCCTTAACAAGCTTTTCAGTGTTTGAATGATTTCTGCAGCTCAGCGTAGAAGTGAACCAAAAAACATATAGATTAATAATAATACTAATCCTACCATTAATAATAATAACTGGAAAAATTGCATTTCCTGAAGAACATGCAGTGAGAATGCTGAGAGCTGAAATACATTTGACAGCTTTTCTGGAAATGTAAAAATGGCAGATAAAATGGGTGAAAATTTGAAAGCAAAATGCATTGCACTGCCCTGCTGAAGATAAAGGAGGAGAGAAAGGAAGAGAGAGGAGCAAGAAGAAGAGAGAAGAGGAGGAGAGAAGAGCAAGAAGAGAGAAGAATGGAGGAAGAAGAAGTAAGGATGACGAAGAGAAGGAGGAGGAAGAAGAGGAGGAGGAGAGGAGAAGCAGGAAGGGGAAGAGTGGGGTGGAGGAGATGAGGAAGAGAGAGGAGGATGAAGAAAAAGAATAAGAGAGAAAGGAGGAAGAAGAAGAAGAAGAGGAAAGAAAGAAAGAAAGAAAGAAAGAAAGAAAGAAAGAAAGAAAGAAAGAAAGAAAGAAAAGGAGGAAGAGGTGGGAGGAGTAGGATGAAGAGAGTAGATGAAGTGGAGGAAGGAGCAAGAAATATGTTTGTGTGTGTGTATGAGTGTTAAGTTAATATATGTTTGCAACTCATTTGCATCAACCAGTTCATTTTTTTAAAAAAACTCATTAACCTTCTGGAGCTCCCCTGCTCCAATATTAAGACTAAATTGTTAGAAGGTCGCTCTGACAATAACTTTGAAACAAAAAAGTTCAAGTTTAGATTTCATACAACAGTTTCAACACCTGTAAATGACAGATTTCCCAATGTCAGTGAGCATCATTCCACACAGTGAGCGCCTTATAGCAACAGCTAAAGAGCAAGAAAACGCATATAGCACTTTATAAAGATAAATGTCTAAAGGGATCAAATTCATGGAAGTTAGGATGTACTGTGGAAATGCTCTTAGTACCAGAGGACTCTAAGGCTGCAGCACTGCATGTCCACCTCCAACACACATTAGGTGAAATAAACACACTACACAAGTTTTGACTACAGAAAACACTTCTAAGCCAGCCACATGTATGTTAATGATTTTTTTACTTCCCACAGTGAAAGATTTTAATGTAACACGCAGAAACAAGTATTTTTTACATTTAAGATATTGAATGAAGAGGCACAGGTTTTACCTATGCTTTTAAAGTCTAAACATTCAGCCCTAAGGCCTATAATATTCACTGAGGCATCATCCCCACACTTATTTTTCCATAAAAGTATACATATGATGTCAGTGAAGTTTCTCATCAATTCACAATTTAGTTGGAAACACAGATGTTTTTTTTTGTTTTTGTTTTTCTGGATGAAAACAAAACTTAAGTGCATCATGTTGTTTGTGTTTTGAGTCTGGAGGCAGGAGCTCAGGGCTGGTGTGGACATCACAAAATGATGCATTTAAAAATGTATTTAGAGAAAAGGAGCGAGAGATTGCAGGTGACGCATGTGGCATGTTGTTTGGAAAGCCTCCACATGATGGCAGTATTGTAAGTTCTTTCACTTTTTACTTACTGATATACTTTTGCCAGCAGATGGCACCACAGTCTCACAGTTTATGCACTGCATCGCTGCAAATATGATGGTTTTTGTCTCATCTCCCCAGTTAATGGAAACAGGTCTGCGGAGGATTATGAGGCCATTATCGGCCCAACAACAACCCCGATTCAGACGCTGAAAACATGTAGCAAGAGCTTATGAGACAAATCCAAATTATGAGTGAATATATCAATGAGTACATCAAAGTGAGAGGAAAAAGAAATGTGTTTGTACGTTTCCCTATGAATTCACCTTGGGAAGGACGTGCAGTTCACAGTTTAACTGGATATTCTTTTGTCTGTCCACAGTAGGAACACGAAGACATATTGTTATGTGCTGTGACAACACTTTCTGGACAACTGTAAATGTTCGTGGAGCAGTGTTGTGTCTTGTGTTCAAATAAAGCTGTAGACTATCTGGTGGAATAATGGACATGCAGGTTACAATTTATCAAACTTGACTAAACTTCAGATTCAGAATTGATCTCAGACTGATTCAGACAAACATTTTCACAGCACACTGTGAGTGAAAGTGCATCCTCAGCTGCTTTGCAGAAAATATGTTGTTGTCTTGGTTTCAACTAAATATATAGAGTTTACAGCCTGATTGTTTTTCTTTCTTGTCAAATAATTAGTGGCTGTGTTTAAAGAGCTGCTTGTGACAGCTCTCAGCAGATGACAGAAGCCAGATGCTCTTTTTCCTGAGAAATTCATTTTGAAACAATGATTCTGTGATTTCAGACACAAGAGGCCAAAAGCAAAAGCTCCTACTGTCTGAATGAAAACTGTCTCTGGATATTTTCTGTTACTTCCAGTTGCTTTGAAAACTCCTTACCTCCATGTTTCCAGCTGACTCTTGAAAACGAAACCTGGCACAGGACTCCGTGCCTAGCAACGGTTGCTGGGTGGCTTGGGGGCGGGGCTTAGTGAGCAGAAATCCTTTGGTCTTTGGTCTGCTGTATAATTAATTTTAGTACAGAAACTGAATTGATCCTGTTTACACGTTGTACTAGTATTGATATCTGATATTAGAGAGATACGTTAGAGAGTACGTTATAATTGCAAAAAGTCCTTCAGACATAATAACAGCGATACAGAAGCAGGTTTAATGATAGAGCAGCACCGTCACTGATGGAGGAGTTACCAAAGATCGAAGTGCAGGCTGTTAGCGTGCTGGTTCAGTCCTTTTGCAAAGCACTGAGCATGAAACAGTGGTGGTTGTTGACAGCCAGTTTCCCTGATACTTCCACCAAGATGATGATGGCAGAATTGTTAGTGAGCTTGATTTCATTAGTGAGCAAAGTATTCCTCACAGCTCTTCAGACCAAGAGCGCACAGGTGTCAGAGCAGCATGTTCTGTCCAGTCTGGGCGACACACTTTCCCAGAGCTTTTCAGAGTCTTTGGGGATTTCAGAGGAAGACTGGTCTAAAAGCTCAGACCACCTGTCAAGCTTGATAAGTAAAGAGGTCTCAGAAAATGTCAACTCTGCCCTCTCCACTTCTTGGAGTTCTGTAGAGTCTATACAATATCATCGGCTCACTCCCCCCAAAAGACTAAACGTTATGGTTAATCGTGCCTTCGAAATGTTGAAGGCATTCAAGGACAAGATTAAAATATTCTGCTCACGTCAAAAACGTAGACAGAGGTGGGGACACACTGATGATGACTTTGAGTCAACCCAGGAAACAATTATGACTGAAGTGACTGATGTTGTGGAACCTCTTTTGAGTGACTTGTCAGACTCTCAGTACAAGTGGCTGCAATCTCAATCCTCTCGGGAGATTGAAGATGTTGCAAGTGACATTTGCCAAATGATTCATGAAACAGTTCAGACTGTTCAGACTACAGAGGAGACAGATACTGGTCATCAAAGATCAGAAGCAAGACGGATTCCTGATACTGAGCCTTTCTGACTTACTGACTTGTGCGTCATCTGATCCTTTTTACTCCAGGTGCTCCGGTTTCTCCAGCGTTCTTCGAAACCGTCCTGGAATTGGGCACTATCAGTGGTGGCTGAAAGCTAATTGGTTTGATGATAATAAATGAATAAATTAACAAATTCATAGATTAATAAATTAATATTTATATTTACATATAATTTGTGCTTATCTCTTATCTTTTGCTGCCAGAGCTGTAAATATTCAACATGGACTGAAGTTCTGCAGTCAGCTTCACTCATGGATTTCACTTGAGTAGAAAACACAAAGAAACTCAGTTTTCAACAGTGTTTTTTCATCGAAGAATTGCTCACGTCAGCATTTAAGTTAGTCATGACCAAAATTACTTTGTAAATAAGTTAGGGTTAGCAGTTTCAACATCAACCAATTCATTTTTTTTTTAAGTGAGCGCCTTATAGTAACAGCTAAAGAGCAAGAAAATTTCAGCTCATATAGCACTTCATAAAGATACATGTCTGAAGAGAACAAAAATTCATGGAAATTAGGATGTACTGTGAAAATGCACTTGCACTAAATTTCGAGGAAGACCATCCTTTTAACTGAAGGCAGATTCATCTTTCCTTTGGCGTCATGCTAGTACCAGATTATTGAAAATTTGAAGCACACACACACACACACACACCCACACAAACACATAAACACAGTCGTGTTTCCATCATATTTGGGGACATTACATAGACTTTCATTCATTTCCTGGAGACTTCTCCAAGTCTTCATCCTAAAATTTAATGATTTACATTATGGGGACCTGCGTTTTGTCTTGACTATTAAAACGGATTTTTGTCCCCACAATGTGAGGAACTTATAACATTAAACATGTTTTATGTTCAAATAGCTTTTATTGTTGAAATGAAATGTCAGTTACAGTGGCAGCATAAAACAGGAAGAACTTTTCTCTGAGTATATCCTTCAGTGTTTCAGTCACTCTGATCCAGATGGTTCACATGCTTGTGTTTGCTCCAGCTGACACAGGCAGGGACAGAAGGTAACTGAAACATTCTGCAAAACAAGGCTTCAAAAGGATTTTTACATAACTCAAGACATTAATAATATCATCTAGCCTGAATGTCAGGTGATATTTGCCAAACGCGAAAAAGCAACTCAGAAGTGATGCAATCTCCTTCTTTTAAAAGAAAAATCAATAGAAATGATGTGTGTGTCAAACTCTGCACATTCGTCATTCTGCACAGTGAAGGTCAAACATGAAGATGTAGTAACAGTAAACATGTTTCTGAATAGAAGGCAATTTTAAATGTCCAGAAGTCGTCTATCACAGTCCAGCGTATGACGCTGGCACAGGATGGAGGGATGGGGCAGGATATTCGATTTATCAAACAGCTCCTCAAAGATGGAGGAGGTCCAGGTTCAGGAGAAAACAGTAACTTGTTAATTCTGATTCTCCTTCCCACAACTGTTTCCATGGTGGCAACTGTGAATGCCAGGCTGATTACATGGTAATAATAATGATTACAGATGCTTGTTTGTGTGTCTGTGCACTCTCCAAGTCAAAGGCAGAATTTGAACAGATTTTTGCTCATAAAGGCTTCGATTTAGATGATGCAGAACTCCCCTGTAAAGTAAGGTACGTGTCACATGCTGATAAATGTCCTGTTTAACCCCTTGTTAACCTACTTAATTGCTTACTGTCTGTCTTAATTTCTGGCTCAAAGACAGTTTAATGATGAAGATGAATATCCGGACAGTCAGGGACAAAAATGAAAAGGTTGCCTGGTGTATTGTGAAAAGGATGAACGAAAGCAAAGACAGCAGCGACCAAGCCTCAAAGTTCTGTGAAATCAGTGCATTTACATTGTAGGAGCATAGATGGGAAATTGGGGCCTCTCACGAGATGTGACACTGAATACAAAGGATCATAGGATCACAGGAGAGCCTCATTAATCCAGAGTTATACCTTCCTATTCCCTCCCTCTCAGATGAGCTCTCCTCAGTTATTAATACCTTTGTTACACCTTCACTATCTTGTAACTCTGGTTCAAAGCATTATTAAGCTATTATGCAGGGATTTAATGATTCAGTGTGCATTATACTGTATTTTCTCCATCTCAAACTGAAGACAAGGAGCCACATTCTGGTATCCAGGCTCAGTGGCTCTCACACCATATCAGAAAGAGTGACACAGTCCTGATTCACTTGACATCCTGAATCCTGCTTTTGACGTATTTAAGGCAGATGTCCACCCCTGTTTTTAATGCAGACTACCCCACTTTTATCACTTATTCCCCTGAGACACACTTGTACATTTAATTAGTGTTTATACTGTAGCTGAAACCCTTTTGCCTTTCTGAGCCGCTTAATCACAGTTTGATTACAACTGTATTTCCATTCTTAGTCAGCTTCTCTCTGCCACCCTGAGAGAGTGTGAAAAGCAACTCTTGAGCTCTCTGGAGGCCTTCTCTGACTGCAGATTGCACCACTGAATGTCTCTTTGTACTGTCTGTGTGTGCAATAGGCCAATACTGTAGTGTAAATGTGCAGGAAATCAGAAAATCTTTACAGAGCAAATTCACCAACAATTATGACTGATGGTGTTCTTGCAGGATTTGTACAATTTGTTTCATCTCTTTCTCAGAAAATGTCATATATCTATCTACCCCATAATGGATATGAATTGGGATGTTTAAGTACCTTGTTAGCCATGTGTCTTTCTTACTTTGCACGTCTGTATGAAACAATCAGCAGATCGAGATTTGTAAGCAAATTTTAAAATGCTCTCTGAGCTAAAAGGAAAATGTCAGGGGGAAGTTATGCTCACCGAATATTCTAAGACCATGTCTATTTCCACTGACAGAAGCATTTGGTTTGGGAGCCTCAACAGCTGATCCAGAGGCGTTAGGACACATCCAGGCCAGCATGTCAGCTAAACCTGTGCAGGATGCTCTTCAGCTGAAGTAATCCAGTGTATGAAAGTCTGTCCATTTCCAGCACCTCGCACAGAGGCTGCTACAGAGTCAATGAATTGCTCATTCTCACATCTCTGATGCAGCGTTGTTGCAATCCTCTTTTCAAGCTGTGCAATTCTGTCAGTCAGTCGCTCACACTGTACAGCTCACAGATGTTGCCATATCGTCTCTGCCCTGATTGCAGGTTTCCAGTCCCAGACACAGCAACAAGGCTTGTGCTGTGTGGAGGTCACACAGGCACTTAACCGAGGAATAATAGTGATAAAAAATATGGCGCAAGTCTTCTGTTTCTTTCATTAATTTAAGCCCCTGTGATTTATTAAGTATCCAGGAGCCACTTTCCAAAACTTTTGTCAGAAAAAAACAAGGAAATCAACAAAAGAATGTAAACAAAGCAGAGTGTAAGCAGGAGAAGCGTCTGCACTGTAGGAGAGCAAGAAGTGAAAATATATCATATGGAAAGATATTTCACTGAGGAGTTGATGGAGACCAAATCAGTGTTAAAATGAGGCTGAATATGACTTATTTGTCAGGTGGACAGAAACATGACTCAAATAAATGCTAATGTTGGTCAGTAACTACTGGTGTGCGATGTGCAGCTTGCTAACATGTTTGCCATACAAACTTTATAAGATGATATGTTAAGAGTGTGTTTACAGTGTGTCATGCTGCCCCCAAATGGCCAAAAATATCAATAAATGCAGGATTAATCAATCATTTTGACTCAGTGAAACAATGAAGAATGAAGCCACAGAGAATCATCAGCTGACAGCAGCTCTCCTCAGCTCTACGTTCCTTTAAGCCTCTTCGCATTGTTTTGGTTCACAGGTCCAACAAACTCCGCACAACCCCTGCTGAACAGGCAGCAGCTGGTGGAGACCAAAGCAGAGTTTAAAATGGGGGTGAATACTGTCCAAGAATGAAGTCCAAATGAATGCTTAAGTTACTCCTCATTTGCTTGTTTGATGTGCAAACAGGCAATTGTTTGCTAACATTCACCATGTGAGGTGTTAATGATGTGTCTTAGAATTGCAGAACAGTGCAGCTTTAAAATGTTCTGCCATTCAATGTATTTTTCTAAAAACAAGTTAAAAATCAACAAATACGTTTAACAAATTTAAAGAAATAAACTTTTTTCTCCAGTGTAAATAATATCATTTCAAGTATTTTTTTCAGTTAAGATCATTCTTCATTGTTGTGCAGCAACCTGCCTTGTTCTTTCTTGTTTCAAGACACACAAGTCCTGTATTCAACATTTTACTTAAGAAATAGTGAAAAAAGTATTATTGTAGTAGATAGAAAAATAGCCATATTAAAACATTTTGTTTGTTAACACACTGTGATTTTGTATTTGGTTATTGACATGTTAATTTATCAGTTTATGTAGCTTTATTTTGAAGGAGTTGCTTTATTTTGAAGGAGCCAGAGCTTCTTGTGTGGGACGGTATGTTGCTGGTCTCGTTCAACACAGAGCTACATGAGAATAACAGCGTGTTGTAGTCTTTGTAATGACTATTTGCCCCTTCACAGGTAAGAAAGTGTTCAAATGCACCGTTGTGATTTAGTAGTAGTTTACATATATTATTAAGCTCACGTAAATGATTATTACATGCAGCGGGAGTTGTTAGAAATACTTAAATTTACTTTGAGCAACGTTAGGCTAGCCGTTTTCTGTGTCTGTAAGCTAGCATCCTCTGTATCGCGCGATATTGGCCAAGCTACGTTCAGCCAAGGCGGGAGAATGAGCCGTTGTCCAGAGATATTCCTATCTAGTAGTATACCAAACGCAACTGAATGTGGAAGGTAATGGTATAATGTGTGTTATTTTCTTGTTAATGTTTAATTTATATGTTGAAACAGTAGACAGTTTAAAGCTGATGTCTTGCTGCAGTAATTTCAGAGTTAGGAGATTAGTGTGTAAATCTAGTAAAATGGATTGTTATTATAGAAACTGAAACTGATTTAAATGTATTCATAATTAATATTACTTCATGTTATAGAAACTGGAGTTAATTTAAAGGTATGATGACATGATTTTCAGTAAAGCATATTTCTAATTGTTGTTAAAATGAGTGTAATTGTTATAGAGATTGAAGTTTATTGAAAAGTTTTGAAAGTAACATGAGTTCGTGATTATAGTTAGAAATGTTGATTGTTGCAGGACGATATTTCCTTTGTCTTTCATTGATAATGTGTTTATAGTTCATGATGTATTTTGTTAAGAAAGACAATATAATTCAGTTTGTTGTAATTCAGTTGTAGAGAGCAGTGGCAGCCCCTCCAAACCGAGCAACAGCATCGGGGAGGACTGGGTGACAAGGACTGAAAGGAAGTCCTGCATAAATTTTGAGTCACCCAGAAAAAGGCATTGAGGTGCCAGTGCAGGCTGTGGTGATCAGGGGGACCAAGAGAAAGTCCAGCATCAGAGAGACCTCCAAGAAGAGGCAGAGGGGTCCCCACGATAACATCAGGGAACCCACTGAGGTGCCAGTGGAGGCTCAGAGGAAGGAGGAGGCCAGTGCTGAGCAGCTGCCAGCAGCAGGGACTTCCAGGACGACAAGGAGGGAGAGCTGCTGTGAACTCTCACCGAGCTCCAGCAGTCCTTCAACCTCCAAACAGAACAAAGGGAGCACGTCCTGCTCAGATGAGAGACAGCAGAGGTGAGCTGACAGTGTGAAAATGAGTGTGAGCTGTTGTTTGTATCTGAACACATATGCCACTCCTGTCCATTGTTTAGTCAAGATAAAGGCACATAACCACCCAGAAAACTACATGTTTTTTACACTAATCGATAAACAAGATGTAACAGTGA
Source organism: Chaetodon trifasciatus (assembly GCA_037975065.1). Lineage (NCBI taxonomy): Eukaryota > Metazoa > Chordata > Actinopteri > Chaetodontiformes > Chaetodontidae > Chaetodon > Chaetodon trifasciatus. The sequence continues at coordinate 2,464,238 of JBBMOE010000046.1, read as the reverse complement.
GCTTTAGTGAGCTTTAAAGGTACTACTAGGTGGATTTTGTTAACTTTGGACAGTGCCAGGCTGGCTGTTTGTCCCTGTTTCCAGTCTTCAACTAAACTAACCTGCTACTGGTGGAAGCTTCATATTTACAGACACAAGAGAGGTATGAATCCTTGCCTCTAACTCTCAATAAGAAAGGAAGTAATCCTACTTCCTAAAATTTCAAAACACTTGAAGCAAACTGTTATTAAAAAACAAACAAAAGTTTTGGATTTTGTCAGCTGTAATCCACAACAGTGGACGAAGATTTTCCTAACCCCAGGTTACCAACCAGTGTTTTCAAGCATGGCATCCGGCCTACAGAGGGCTTCAGATTAGATGTTCTTCATGACTCCAGTGAAACATAAATCTGTGTTTGTGTTTGCAGACTTTGAGGCCAAGCACCTGCTGGGAGCAGAAAAACTGATAATTTACCAAAAAGTATTCCATATGTATTCTCACATCACACATGCACACACAGTCATCAGTCCATGCACTAACCAAAGCACTGCTGATTCTGTCCTGTAGGTGGCGATCAAACACATCCCCAAAGATCATATGAGGAGGAGAGGAAGGGTGACTGATTTGATCGGATATGTCAGCATCATCTGTTAAAAGCATTGCTTGTTACCTTGATGATAAAGGTATAAATTTAGCCAGGGCTAGAACTGTACATTTTGACCAATCTGCAAACATGAAACGACGATTTCAATCCAATTTCACCCTCTGCCAAGCTATGGAAATGGTCACTGCCCCTGTTGCAGCTTCTAGACCCACTCCCCGTGGACGCTCTGGCCACCCCACGCAGTGCACTGCCCGTACTTTCAGTCTCACTCAACCTGGCCCCTCCAGAACCTCTGCGACCCTGCAGAACCCAGCCCACACCGCCACCCAGTCCTCCTCAACCTCTGTGTTGGAGGATGACAGCAACCTGGTCTCCGACCGGGAATGGGAGCTCCCTCACCAGGACGGTTCCAGCTCTGAGCGAGGGAGGGCAAACTGGTGGCTATTTGGTAGGTATGGGAGAGGTGGGCACTGTGGCTCCTGCAGATGTGCAATCCAGGAGTGGAGCTATATGTGGGTGAGCAGCTGGTGCCATTGGGGGGTTGCTGCTGCTTCCGCCCCAGCAAATCCCCAGCAAACCAGCCCACTATGGGATGAAGGTCTGGGTTGTCTGCGATGCCTGGACCTCGTATGCATGGAGGACGTCCGTGTACACTCGGAGGACTGTCATCAGTAACGAAGACCACCGAAAGCCCCAACTAATCCTGGCGGTGTTGATAATCTTGATAAGGTAGGGTTTTGTTTTATTATTATTTATAATTATTCATACATTATTTATATTATTATTACTGCACTGGAGCTTCCAGGGGGAAGGCTGGGGTGTTATGCGGGCATTGGAGGCTCCAGAGCCCGGCAGACCCTAGCCGTCTGCCCAGGGCAGAAAAAGCCCAAATGTTCATTATTATTATTATTATTATAATTATTATTATTATTATTATTA
>JBBMOE010000046.1:2146458-2462369 GCA_037975065.1 Chaetodon trifasciatus | reverse complement strand
CCTCCTCCATCAGGTTGTTGGCACCCACAGCTGCCAGCGCAAGACCTAGAGGTGGCCACTGAAAATGTTCTGCAACATCTTGGATGTTTCAGCGTTCAATCCCACATCTTGTGGATGTCTGTTGATCCACTGTGGATGGAGGGAGCCACCCACAAGCAGCGACTGTTTTTGGAGGAGCTGGAGAGAACCATGGTGAGCCCCCTAATGGAGGAATGTCAACGGCTGCTGCGAAATTCGAGTGCTCTGGTGGCTGCAGTGCAGAGAGGGCAGGCCGAGGAGAGCAATGGCAGGGCGAAGGCGACAGTGCTGCTTTTGCAGTAAAAGGATCCGCAATACCTGCTGCAAATGTGGACAACACATTTGCAGAGCCCACACCTGCATGCTCTGCAACACCCGCTAGCCCTGAGACTTGAACCGAATGTGGTATTTCTGTTGATCAGTTTGTTGCTATTTTGTTTGTTTTTATCATTTTTTTTTCATTTATTTCCATGTTTGAAATCAGGCTCATTTGAGGGTTCAAAATGTTAATAAAATAATTGGAATGTAATATTCGTGTTTCATGTTTTTATGATTTATGATCCAGTGACCTAAATGGTCCTTAAGGGTAAGATGGTTAATTTATTGTATTTTTTGTAATTCCACAAAAAGTAATAATCTGTCAAAATCAGTGTTGTTGCTAATCATTGACATTTCCCAGACTGATAATCCACAAAAACATTTTAAAAAAAATCCACATGGCACTCATCAAATAGAAAATAATTCATTTTTTGTGTCACAAAAAAGTGGCACCATGTGAATCAACTGGCATTTAGAGGGTTAAAATTATGAAAATGAATTCACATTTGCTATACATGATGAGGACTGGAGTTAATGACCAAAAAAATATTTACAGTGTATGCTTTAGTGACCTAAAAGGGTCAGGAGGTCAACAAACTGTGTTTTTAAAGGATTGCCTGAGGGTGAAACACACACACACACACAAAACCTCATCTATTACATATCCTCTTTCGTTTGGTCTTAAATGGGGAGACGTACATGGTCCTCACTGAGGTGCTCCTGATGCTCAGAGTGGCAGCAGTCTGAGGCTGTGTCATTATTGGACTGGTATGATCTGGACCAGGAGGCTGTCCTGGTCAAGGAGAGACCAGTCCCCTTGAGCTGGCCACTCTAAGACCTGGATACTGTGCTCCTGCAGCCAAGTTCTACTGGCCCTGGATGTGTGGCAAGGAGCATTATCTTGTTGAAACATCCAGTTTTGACCTTGACGGAACAGTGCACATGCAGAAGGGAGCATGTGGATTTTGAGAATGGCACAATACTTGGCAGAGTTCAATGTGCCATCACAGACAGTGAGATGACCAATACCAGCAGCACTCATGCATCCCCAAACCATGATACTGCCTCCACCATGCTTGACAGTAGGTACTGTACATGCTGGAGATAATGCTTTGCCTGGCCTTCTGCGTATCCTCACATTAGGAGGAAGATAAAGCTGGAAACTGGACTCATCTGACCACAGAATCTTCTTCCAGTTCCTGGCTGTCCACTTCTTGTGTGCTTGGGCCCAATGACGCCGGGCTAACCTCTGTCTCTCATTGATCAGGGGCTTCTTGACAGCCTTGTGGGACCTTAAGCCATGATCTAAAAGTCAGCCACGTACAGTGCGGGTGGAACACTGGACACCAGTTTTGTTTGACCACTGCTGCTGAAGCTCCTGTGATGTCATTCGGCGGTTTTCCCTGCACATGCAGATCAGGATGCGGTCATTTCTTGCTGAAGAAACCCTTGGACCCCCAGATCTTGGTTTGTCTTCCAAGCTGTTGGTTTGTCTGTATTTCTGCAGAGTGTATCCAACTGCTGAAGGACTGCATCTGCACTTCCTGGCTATCTGGCGGCAGCTGTACCCTTCCTGGCTGAGAATCTGTATCTTCAGGCGTGTTTCCTGCGTTAGGTTTCTTGTTTTAGCCATTTTTGTCTCTGAAGAACTTTCAAATGTGCTGGCTTTATATAGACATGAAGCACGGCAACAAAAATTGTGTCTTTTAATAAAAAGCACGACCTTCATTAGTGGATCACTGGTACCAAAATGACCCAATACTCAAAATTTCTTTTTTATTTTTATGGAACCAATCAATTTTTAGTTTTTAATGGCTTTTTTAGGATTTGTTTAGTATTGTGGCTGTGACTGTACTAAAAGAAATTGCACTTGAAGACCTAAGAGTGATTCTTAATGCAATATTTCACAAATGCATGGGGTGTCGGAAAACTTTTTTCCACCACTGTATTTGCAGCTGTGGCTTCTCATTCAGTTTGAAAAAACTCCTGTTGCTGTTACGACACATGATTACAACTTTCTCATTTCTTGGCTTGTTATTTTAAAAATGTACATTGTCTGCTTATCATCAAGGAATTGCTTCTTTTAAATTTCACGTTTTGAAGACATTTTGGAAAATGCTTAATTACTTTCCTGCTGAGACTTAGATGAGACAATTGACACCACAGCCAGTTAGCTTAGCGCAAAGACTGGAAACAGGTGAAAAATCTACCCTGACTGTCTTAAGGTAACAAGTGAATGCAAGACTATTCTTTGAGTTTGTTGTATAAGGTAGAACACAAACCGACCTTTATGTATTGAACAACTTAAATGCAGTCAGTCTAATAAACTTAAACATAAAATTACACACACACACACACACTCATTTATTCCAACAAGAGAAAGTTTACAAAGAAAAAAGGTCTAACGTCTCCTTCAAGGACAACCTAGCCTATAAGAAACTACTTATTAATATACTACTGATATATTTATTAATACTACTACTAATTATCAACAAATGGCTGTCATCTGTTCTTTTCTCCAGTGTTCAGTTGTGCACAGGTGCAGGTTTCATCTGCTGACATGCTGTCACACCAAACTCAAGTTGAAAAATCTGTCAGTTCAATGTAGTTCTGAGGTAAAAAAAAACAAAAAACACAAGATCAGAAAACTTGACACTGGAAAGCTAAAACAACACGACAAAAACAATACGGCAGAGATCGAGTGCAGATGGACCAGTATATAAACTAGGGAGCTAATGAGGGAATGGGAAACAGGTGAGTGAAGAGAGTGAGCAGGTGAGTTGATTCTATTGGTGGAAGGGCTGGCAGACAGTAGAGGAAGGGTCTGAAATGACAGCAGAGTTATAACATGGATGAAGACCACCACCAGAATGTAAACCATCTGGATCAGAGTGACTGAAACACTGAAGGATATATTTAAAGAAATGTTCCTCCTGTTACATGCTGCTACTTTAAATGACATTTCATCTCAACAGTAAAAGTTAATTTGGACATAAAAATGAATTCATTATCAAAAGATAAACATGCAGCTGCATGCTGAGCTGTTTACAGAGCATGTAAACAACAAGAGGAGAAATGCTGCTGCTCTGCAGAGTTGAACAAAAGCAAACATTGACTGTGAATCCTTGTTATCCTGCAAATCACAATACTATCTCAGAAGATCAGATACACACACAATGACCACATTTTTGTCTCTGAATGCTTTTGCATACAAATCCAAACTCTTCCACCAGAGGGTGAACTTGTATTATGATAAACCAGATTGATGGTGGAACCAAATGGAGACATGTTTAATGCTGTAAGTCCACTATTGTATGAATTGTCTCTATGGGCTCACAGAGGCTCAGCACGCTGGAGACCTTTGGAGAGATAATTCAAAGATAGATGAACTCTCCTCTGACTGCATAGGCGCAATAATAGCTGTAGACGGGAATAAATCAATTCCTAAAAAGTCCAGGAGGATTATAGTGAGTGAAACTTAGCTCCAATGAGACAAATATCAGATACATTCAAAGAAGTCCCAGGATGTACTGTGAATTTTCAAGGATTCAAAGAATGTTTTGTCATTTGCATCAAAATTCATCATTCATTTTAACATCAAAAGTTCTCACCTGAACACAAGATGTGTCCTGCCTCAATTAAAAATCCATTTTATGTATATGTGTGTATACGTGTGTGTGTGTGTGCACGCACATTGGAGGTTTCATTTTTCACACTTGTGTAAGTTGCATCAGGGTCCTGATTTCTGAAACTGAAATTTAAAACGTTCTCTTTTCATCAGATGAATATGTGTGTGTGGCAAACATCATTCTGCACAGCAAAGGTCAAACATCAAGATAAACAGTAAACAAGACACATTTTTGAGTGGAGGGGGATTTTGGATGTCCAAAAGGATGATGTTCGTAAAATCAAACAGTTCCTCAAACATGGAGGGGGTCCAGGATCAGGAGAAAACAGTAGCTTGTGAAGAGTGAGTCCTGAAAGGGAAGCAGTTTGCAGGAAGAGAACACAGCTGGCAGCAGTGGACCATCAGCTCGCAGAGCGCACGGGTCAATGGGAGGAGGATTTCAGGTACCAAACATGCATGTTTTTCATGGGGTTAGAAACGGGATCACCTGGAGCACACCCACACAAATATGAAGAGAACATGCAAGCCCACACAGATGTTCAGTCAGGTTTGAACAGTGCTGATCCACCTATGCTGCCCCTGAAACACAGAAAGAGAGAGTTACCGCCAGAGCGTGTTCCATAATGTGTATGGAGTGCTGCAGATTTGCCGCCTCGTGGGCAGACTTTCCTATTTGTACCATGTGGGTGTACAGAAATCTGAAAATTTTCTCCTCTCCACAACCGTTTCCATGGTGGCCACCGTAGATACCAGGCTGATTGCATGATAACATTAACATTAACAGATGCTTGTTTGTGTGTCTGTGCACCCTCCAAGCCAAAGGCAGAATGTGAACAGATTTTTGCTCATAAAGGCTCCGATGTAGATGACATATTTTACATCCCAGCAGCCAAGAGACAAAACAGAGGTATAATGGAAGACGTTGACCCCTAATAATCCCTGTAGCCTTTACAGTACGCCCCTGTAAAGGAGGTTTAGGATATGTGTCCCACATGCTGATAAATGTCCTGTTTAACCCCGTGTTAACCAGCTTAAATGCTTTGTGTCTGTCTTAATTTTTGGGTCAAAGACAGTTTAATGGTGAAGATTAATATCCAACCTGGTTTCCAAAAAGGTTGGGACACTGTGTAAAATGTAAATAGAAACAGAATGTGATGATTAGCAAAACACTAAAACTCCATATTTAATTGAAAACGACAACATATCAAATGTTCAAAGTGAGAAAGTTATATGATGATATCCTCGTTTAGAATTTGATGCCAGCAACACGTTTCTAAAAAGCTGGGACAGTGGCAACAACAAAAGTTGAGAAATGCTGAAAGAAAACACTTGGTGGATCATCTCACAATGAATTAGATTAACTGGCTAAAGGTTAGAAACATGACTGAGTATAAAAAGAGCATCCCAAAGAGGCTGAGTCTTTCTGAAGTAAAGGTGGGGAGGAGCTCACCACTCTGTGACAGACTGCGTTGGCAAATAGTGCAACAATTTAAGAATAATCCTCTGGCTCTTATTCTGAGCCACATCATCATGTTTCATTATGACTGTATTTCCATTCTTAGTCAGCTTCTCTCTCTGAGAGAGTGTGAAAAGCAGCTCTTCAGCTCTCTGGAGGCCTTCTCTGACTGCAGATTGCACCACTGAATGTCTCTTTGTACTGTGTGTGCAATAGGCCAATACTGTAAGAAATCTTAGCAGAGCAAATTCGCCAACAATTACTAACTAACGGTGTTCTTGCAGGATTTGTACAATTTGTTTAATCTCTTTCTCAAAAAAACGTCATATATCTATTCCATCATGGATGTTTAAAGACCTTGTTAGACATGTGTCTTTGTTACTTAGCACTTGTGGATGAAACAATCAGCAGATAGAGATTTGTAAGCAATCTATTTCCATTGAAAGAGGCATTTAATGGCCTCAAACCGTTGTCAATACAGTATGTCAGCCCACCAGTGTCATAACAAAGAGCTTTAACCTGATGTATTATGGCAGCCACAGTGCTCCTGGTTCCACATGAAGAGGTCCAGGCCTGTTGAGGAAAGATTTGCCTGCACTGAGTCTGTGTACGATGGGAGATTGTCATGTACAGCCACAGGATGTGAGTGTGTGCCAGTCTATTGAAAATAATGTGATAGTTTTAAGTAACACAGACATCTGTCGTACTTCATTAGACTGATTAGACTCATCATCCATCCCAGCCCACGGGGGCTCTACTGCATCTAAACAGCTTTTCTGTCCAATGATCTGAAATCAGCTGGACTCAAGTTGTTATTGTGTTTTTGCCTGTTATTATTGCCTACATAGAGCCTTGCTTTGCCGTCGTAAGTACGCAATCGATTGAATTACCTACAGTATGTCTGTTCATGCTGTGCCACTGCATGACAATATGTAATGGATTAATACAACAACAGTTTGTGCTGAGGACTATGCATTGGTGTTCATGATGAGAATTTGAGTACAAAGGAGTTCACATGGTGCTCACACAGTGATAGATGAAGTTAAGTTTATCAAAATTGCAACAAACACCTGGCATACATACACCCATGGGCCAGGTTCTTCAGAAATATCCAAAAGAAAAAAAAAGGACTGAAGCACATTGACTGATATGCAGCCTTTAATTTTTTTCCAACATGTGTGTATGCATGCATGTGTGTGTGTGTGTGTGTGTGTGTGTGTGTGTGTGCATGAAAACATTTCAACACAGTGTCGTCATCAGCCTCAAAAATGATTTTGTCTCTAATGAAGACAGAGTAGACACCTTTCAACATGACTAATGTTTCAACACTGCTGTGTCTTCAGCTAATCAGAGTCTGAAGACACAGCAGTGTTGAAACATTAGTCTGCTTATACAATTAAAAGCTGCAAATCAATCAGGGTGCTCCAGTCCCTTGGAAGTAAATAAACAAGTCAAAACATGCTCCATCTTAACCTGCTACAACAGTAGCATGTTAGTCACAAACTGCTGTATCACTGTTAACAATATAACAATGTAATATAACACTCACAGGGGCCATTTTCCTCACAAGTACTTACTTTCACTTCTGAAACTGTAAGTACATTTTGCTGAAAATACTCCTGTACTTTTACTTTCTAAATGCAGGACTTTTACTCATAAATGAATATTTTTACATTGCTGTTTTTGTAGTTTTATTCAAGGAAACTTTTCACTGCTCAGCTCACAGGAGAGCTACTATTTTTATGTTGGTAGGTCATACTCAAATCTAACGTGTTCCTGCCCGCCTGTTTTATTTTGAAGGTCTGACCGGAAGCCGTTTGATGTCACTGCAGGGAATTGACAGGCCAGGGTTTCCTCTCGCTCTGCGGCTGCTGGTCGCTGTCATCATGCAGGTGGAATCTGCGCAATGTAGCTCAGGTTAGGGATCTACAAGCAGACACATCAGCCTCCGCCGGCCTCCAGTGATCATACACCGGCCTCTGGACATCAGACTGTGGAGGAACCAGCCGACAAGCCACGGGAAATAATGAGAAGATTTCTTTTTAATTTGCTTTCGGACTGTTTAGAAATGCGGGCTTCATTAATTTGACACCAGATGATAGTCCAGTTAAAATACAAATTCCCCTGAGCATCATGCTGCTGGGATAACCACACGTTGATGTTTGTTGATGCTGTCAGTGTTGATCTCTCCTGGCGCAGTCGAACTCAGCTGGACTCTCATAGGATGCCATACAATCCTGTTGGAAGTGACTCTCGCAGCTTGACGGGCAACAATTTCCAAGAAACGCAAAGGACATAATCTCTGTCCTGCAGACCTTTTCGGTTTAAAACACACGAGCACGATGGATGAAGGCACTGCGAGCGAGACCATCCCAGATGTGAAAGACATAGAGGTGAAAATTGGCCGGAAGACCCCCGAGGGCTTGCTCAGGTGGATGCGGGAAGAGGCGTCCTCTCAGCGGGGAGACTCCAAGCTGAGCACCGCGCACGACACCATTAAGGAGACGGGGAAGAAGAGCTTGGATGAAAAGATTAGGAAATTGAAGATGGAAATGGTAAGTGCGTTAGTCGACTCTCTCTCTCTCTCTCTCTCTCTCTCTCTCTCTCTCTGTGTGTGTGTGTGTGTGTGTGTGTGTGTGTGTGTGTGTGTGTGTGTGTCTGTGTGTGTGTGTGTGTGTGTGCGTGCGTGTGTGTGTGCGCGCGCTTGCTTGCATGGTGGCGCAGGCTGCTGGACGTGTGGCAGGCGCTTGTTTTCCAGGATGTGGCATTAACTGAAGTCACCACAGTATTTAGATGTCACACTGATGCCCAAGGTGCTGCTCCAGTGGGCACTGTTGTGAATATTTAAACATTTGTCTGCAGATGAGTTTGATGGTTGAAAACTATGCGTACAGCACTATGCAGCACCGTCAGGTGGCTGTACAACTCCTGAAAGTGTACATTAAAATGATAATAAAATACAAAAAAGAGTACATAAAAATTGTAGGGGTAGTGATCAAATGTCTTTATGTTCCAGCCTTTCTTCCTCTTCAGGTACATTGGAACTATAATCTTTGGCTGACAGTGATTTTTACATAAACAAGTAACAACAACTAAATATCTTTAATAATACAAACTAATATCAGCCAACATTGTAAGACGGTGTGATTTATTGGTCTACTTCTAATTGGAAGTCCCTGTAAAATCTAAAAAAAAAAAAAAAGTTTTTAGAAAATGTGTAGAAAAGCTTCCTTTCGGCAGCAGAGGTACAAATATTTTAAGAATTTTAAATTTCTCGCTCAACTCTGCCTCTTGTGACATGCACACCTCAGGACTGCCCAGTGTTAAGACGTGTCTTGGCACCTATAGCAGCTGTTAGGCTTCCAGTAATCTCACAAAGACACTGGGTTTGATTTTTTTTTTTTTGATTTTTTTTTAATTTCTTACTTGGTGCATTTGTGCTAGCATAATGCTATGTGTTGATTAATGCATATGAAACAATTAACAAAGCAAGCGAAACAATGGTACAGACTTTGGATGAATAAATGGATGATTGATAGTGACATTACCAGGTACTGAAGTGTGTCAGCGCATCAGTTGACCAGTGGCACCATGATTGCTGCATCTCACTGTGGCTCTCAATGGACTAAATAGTAAATTTATGATATTCTTTGGTTCTCTTCTTTAAAGGACAAGTTTAACATTGTAGGAAATCTGCTTTTTATCTTTCTTGCCCTAGCTAGATGAAAAGATCCACACCACTCTCACGTCTGGACAGTAGACATGTAGCTAAAGCCAGCAGCTGATTAGCATAGCTTAGCATAAAGACTGTTAATAGCCTGACTCTCTCCAAAGGGGATAAAATCTGCATGCCACCATATCTGTAATTTACTAACTGGATATATCCTGTTTGTTTAATCTGTACAAGAACAGAAGTGTAAAAACAGCAAGTCATGGTTTTTATTGAGGGCTGACGTGCCAGACTATTTCTTGGCAGGTAGCAGTGACTTCCTGAGTTTTGTCATCACTGTGAAGTTGCCAAGCAACCAGCGGAGACTGAGTGCATAGTTGTGCATTTTCTCCCATTCACATGCCACTGTTCCCGTCCAACAGGACAAAAGTCTGAAGACTTTATCTTCATGAGTGAGAATTAATTGCAGATAGGTACAGTCATAAATTCGGTATCTAAAAATCAGATAAACAGTTACTGTTTGTAACTGTAAAGAATCTTGAATTAACTTTGAGTTTGCGACTAAATAGATGTTGCTGCATGAAATGTGTCACTGATATTTGGAGTTTGAATCGTCTCAAGTGATCCTCAGTCATCCTCAGTTGCGAATTCAAGCTGCTCTTCACCATGCCAGCAGCTGCAGACAGATTTGATTGCTCAGGAATGAGTTGACCACCAAAGGCCTGTAGAAATGTGATGGATTCATTGTCTCTAAATTTGAAATTGTTATCACTCTTGGCACCACATCGTAGTTCTATACATTCAGGGTGAGATATATTGGTACATCATCCCTGTAAACATTTTAGGATTGCGTTTGTTTTTTCACTAATTAAATGATTGTCACATGTAGAAGTTTACAAACTGCAAAATCCAATGTTTTCTCTGGTCCAGCCGAGTCTGTTCTTTGTTTTGACAGCAGATTATTTCCCGTTGAGCAGCAGTTGATTTGTTCCATTAAACAAATATCTCTCCCTCTTCTTGTTTACATGGACCCCACCACCCCCAAGCAGTGGAGGTCTGAAGCAATAATAATGCACCTCTCTGCAGTTGTTTTTCCCCTGCTGTGATCACGTACATGGCATACGTTCCTTTGGTGGTGATACAGAGCAAATGCGTCGCCTCCAAACTCCCAAACAAAACAAGCTGTCGTCTGAGAGAGTTTCTCCAAAACACATCGGTTACATTCAGCCATTCAAAACAGATTATCAGTTTGGTCACATTTTAGAAATAGACATGTATTTCACTCCAGGACTGTAGCAGCAGGAGCTCACAATGCTGGCAGCACAGATGCACTTTAGTGGCCTGGCAAGTCCTAAAGAGGAAATAGTGCTCTTCCCTCTGTAACTGAACACTTCCTGGAGAAACACTATCAGCTCTACTTTTATGAGCCTTTAAATACTATTAGGCACTCTTGATGCTTACCAATATCTTGCATTTAGATGGTGCTTATGTATGTGATCAGGTTGTAGTATGCGTCTGCTGTAAACCAGCATGGGTAGTTTTGGCATGTATACTGCATGTCACGTTATTACCCCCTCTGGGCACAAGACGTACACATCATATGTCATATTATTAAGTGATTCATTGATGTATAGTACATGATACAAATTCACATTTATCTGTCAGCATATTAAACCCTAGAATTCTATTATTTTTACATTAAAAGCTGTATTTGTTTGAAGGGAATTTCAGAAATCTTGGAAAATCATCGAATCTGCATATTCAGGAGAACATGATGAGATGTCTTCTGAGCTAATATGGCATTGTGTTCTTTTATTGAATGCATTTGACTCATCTGATCCATGTGGTGTTTTTCACAGCTGCTGTGATGGTAGAGGTGTGAGTGGCGCATGGTTACATGTACCTTTTTGTCTTCTTATTCTTTATTATTCGTTTCTGGGATGTTTTGTTGACAGTAGAAGAAGTGAAAGCAGACACAACAGCGTGTATTTCCCCTTAGGTGGCATGGTGGAACAAGTGGTAACACTGTCGCCTCACAGCTAGAAGGTCCCTGTTCGAATCCTGCTGTGGGCGCTGGTGGCGTGTCCTCCACCATGCCTTTGGTGCCTGCTGCTCGAGGAAAAAGGGGCCTTTCTGTGTGGAGTTTGCATGTTCACCTGGGGTATCCTCCATAAAAATACCCCCACTAAAAACATGCAAGACCAATGGTGACGAAAGAGATTGGGTCCCCGGGCGCCAGTCGGATGGCAGCCCACCGCTCCTGGTCTGCTGCGGAGGAAAGCAACCAGGATGGGTTAAAGGCGGAGAACAAGTTTCAACAATTTGCATGGCGTATGATTGCATGTATGTAATTGTGTGACGAATACAGGAGATTGTCCCTCCGATTCTTCTTCTTAGGCCTTTTATGAAGAAAAACTGAAGATATGATGTGGAAGAAAATGTGCATTTTGAGTGTTTCTGCCACGTTCAAGGCCCCAAGTTAATCAGTTCTTCAGTGATGAACCTTCAGCCCTTCATCAACATCCACTTTAGTTGATGTGGTCATAGAGCATTTACATCAAAAATGCTTTATTGACCACTGCAGGCACCATGATGGCGCGCTGGCCCATTTGACAGCTCAATATGTTAATGTAATGGCTAAGTAAATTAAATACCACATTAGAAGAATAAATATATTTGAGTACAATATTGGTGGAGTTGCAACAGGCCAATATTGAGTCTCCAAGCTTTCCATCCACCCATTCATTTCAGAGGGAACGATATGAATTATTAGGCTATGAAAATGGGAATGTTATAGAGAAATTAACTGTTGTAACCTCCAAACACTGATGTCAGCCCGTTCCCGAGTGTATAGTTCATCAAAGCATCCAGTTTGGATTCACAAAGCATCCAGAGATTTTCTATAAATCTGTTGAGAGCAGAGGGTCAGACTGACTTGTTAACAGCCATTAATCAGGGATGCTGCAAAAGAGGGAGGACTGAGAGAGAGAAGTGATAAAAAGCCGCCTCCTAACTGGAGGGGAGGGAAACTTCCAGCACAGACTGCTCCTGTGTGTGTGTGTGTGTGTGTGTGTGTGTGTGTGTGTGTGTGTCTTTCATTCATCTATGAGAGTGGTATAGTGTAATGGGAGTGTAGAAGAAGAGATCTCAGCATTGCACTTTCATCAGAAATCTGCTTAGTAAGATGTGCAGTAATGCGTGTGCAGAGGGTCTGCAGAGTAATGCTAAATGGAAAAGCTCACATGCACACACACTCGTGCACACATACTTAATCTGGTCCCTGCATGTGTGTTTTTTCCTCACTGTTTTCTGATGCTGAACATTATCTGTCATACTGATAAGCTCATAAGCCCCACATCCATAGTAAGTAGATGGCTAATATCTGCTACTCTGCTACTTACTTCTCACTTTTTTGCGTTTGTGTGTGTCTGTTTTCTCTTGTGTTCCACAGTCATCTGTTACTCGCTGTATCAGTAACCGCACAGCATGGTGATGGTGGGCTGCAGCATCTGTCTACTGTAAGATCAAGGATGTGTGTGTGGGAGATGTTGTCACTGGGTCACCACCAGTAATGAAACACCACTCTGCTTCTAGTTAACTGTCAGGGGAAACAGGATGTTATCCTGCATTTCTAATACTCTTACAGTGTATGTTAGAGTGAAGCAAACTCTGCCTTTAACACGTTCATCAGCCTGAGTGACAAAGTGAGACTCCATCTGAAGTTTCTGATAAATGAAGCAGTTTTTCTCTTTACATGTATGGCTTATGGAAAAGTCCCTATGTTGATGGCACCAGTGTTTGATGAGCGGCGTGCAGTTTTGTTTGGGCATGTGGTGATGTGACACATTCTTGCCAATGGTTTCATGTTATTTCAGTGACCAACAGCTGATGTTGGTAATGCAAAGAAATGTAGCAGTGCACAGGCAAAATGCAGGGGAGGAGAAGAACAGTGCAGGTTTTTAAATGCTTTGCAAATGTATGAGGAACAACTGTTTGCTGTTTAAAAAGATGGTCTGCCTCAAAATTTAATAATTGCCACAGCTTACCAGACTGATTTTCAAGTAAATGGTGAAAAGCGTTTATCACATTTTCCAAGGGGGACATCTTCAAATGCTTTGTTATGTTTGACTGGCTGTCCAAAAGGTATGCATGACATGAAACAAAGAAAGCAGCAAATCCTCATGTTTGAGAAGCAGGAACCAGATGATGTTTCATGGGTGAAACATTTGGATTGGTTATCAGAAATGTTGCTGATTAAATTGCTAATAATATGTCTACATTGGAAGGAGGAGATCTGAAAAGATGACTGACATGTACACAAAGTGTCCTTCATCAATGAAAAGGCTTTTGGTGTGATAGCTGCTAACATATACCCTGCAGACTGCACAGACACACACTTTCTCAGTGCTTATGTCTCAGTATGGTTGAGAACATTGTACCGCCCTGCGAGCTGAAAGCAGATAAATGTTATTAATGACTATACTGCTGCTGTTCATCTCTGTGAGAGCGGTTTTAAAGCTTCTGTCTGTTGTCTCTAGCTGTCTAATGGAAGACACGCTCACCACTTCTCTAAACAGACGTACTGGATACAGACACTCCTTTAAAACCCCACAAGACTGGCAGTCAGCCACACACACACACACACACACACACACACACACACACACACACACACACACACACACACACACACACACATTAAGGCCCTTTGTGTTGTCACTGTTTTGTGTATTTTCTACATGATCAGCACCAATATTTCAGCTATCATAGAGGGTGACTGCAGTGTTTTTGTGCGGTGCGTTTTCTTTTACTGGCCATATGTGCTGCTCTCTCTCTGTAACTTTCCCTGTCGCTCTCTATCTCCATCTTCCACCTCTGGGCAGATGAATGACAGTGCAGAGTCAGCCTCGAGTGCAGAGCAGAGCTGTAGGGAATCAAAATCTGTGGCTGGCTACTGGCTCTGTCTCCTCAGAGACAGTCAGGAGAGGATTTTGTCTAATTAAATCAATACCGAGTGGCTTGAGCTCCTTTATTTATCCATGAAATTTTGTTTTCAACCCCGTCTCTGAGAGATTGTTTTTATGTACTCATTTGTTTTCCCAAATGTGTTTTAAAGGAAACCTGATTGCTGCTGGATTGTCTTCACAGGTTTCTGAAGTGGAGGAAGGCAGGGGTGGAGGAAGGTGGGCGTACAAATCAACATCACCACAGAAATGTTTAATACCACTGTAGCTGCTACAAGCAGATATTGAAGGAAACATCACATGAAAAAGAATGTAATCCAGCTGACATTACAATTCGTTGGAAACGCATTGGAAAAGTCATTTCTCAGAGACAGGGTTGTCTCTTGTGTTTACTGTGTTTTGTCTCCCCTCATCTCATCCCCCCTTATTGATGCATTGAACTGAAAGGAGGGTGGTGCAGTGGTAAGCACTGTCGACTCACAGCAAGAAGGTTCTTAGTTCTGTGTGTGGAGTTTGCGTGTTCTTCCCATGTCTCCACACGTCCTCCAGGATGCTGCGACTTCCTCCCAACATCCAAAGACATGCAGGTTAGGTTAGCTGGTGACAATATATTGCCTGCAGGTGTGAATGTGAGTGTGAATGGCTGTTTGTCTCTATGTGCCGGCCCTGTGATGAACTGGCAACCTGTCCAGGGTGTAGTCTGCCTCCCGCCCAGTGTCAGCTTGGATCAGCTCTTTCCAAAGGATAAGTAGATATACATAATGGATGAACTGAAAGGACTTCATGATTTCATGGCAACTGGAGCATCAGAGTTCCTCAATTACACCACAGGAAAACAAGATCCCTTTGCTTCTTATGCTCTTACATATGTTTTGTAATGAAAATAGGTGGTCGACGGGAGTGAAAGGGTCAGTATCGGTTGAGACTTTTTAAAACCTTCTGATATCTGTTGCTTTTTAAAGCTGCCACTTGCAGTTGTTTGTGAAATCAGGACAAAAACGCAGCAGAATATTTTCCAGCCGGTATTTTAATCATGTGAAACATTTGTTTTCCTTTGGTCTGACTTGTACTGTGCAATAACAATCCTGCATGTCTGCTATCCAATACGTGTCTGCTGCTTAGTCTGAAGAGGAGAAATGGAACAAAAGACAGGGACAAAGATGAGGGAGTAAAAAAACTGTTGGAACAATGCTTTGATCAGGCTCAGACAGAAACACAAACACGAAACAAGGATGAGTGGATATTTTAGAGGTGGACACAGACAGATGGAACACTTGGAGGTTTGCCGAGAGACATGGCTGACCCTCTGCTGTCCATTGAGGCTGGAGGGACTCTGCAAGGTCGCCGTATGTCTGCAGAGGGCCTGAGTAGGATTGTGAAGGTGAAACGACAGACAGTGACACCAGGAGACATGAGAGAGAGAGAGAGAGAGAGAGAGAGAGAGAGAGTCTGTGCAGATAGAGACGGGTGTTTATTTTGCTGGTGTGTGAGAGAACCAGTGTGTGTTTGTGACGTCCCTGCTGGCAGTGATTCAGCAGGCTGTTGGGTAGCTGTGTGACATTGGGAGGCTGTCTCTGCCACATGGGAGAGTCTGCGTCATAGAGCATGCTTCAGCTGCGCATACGTTAGCAAAATGCATTCTAACACATTATCCCAAATAAGTGGCTGATCTGATTAGATTGTGGAGCTCCATGCTGCCTCATTGTGCATATTTATTAGGGAAAAGTGCTTGATGATATCATCTCATCTCTTTTATTTTAATGGTCATTTTTGGTTATGATAACAGTATACTCACCAAAATAATTGATGACTTCATTGCTACCACAAAGACAGATGGGGCAAGAAACATGAGCTGTCAGCCAAGAGTAGTTGTCAACAAGCCAATGACATTATTATTACAGACTGGAATGGTCAATAGGCAAAACTAAATTGTATTATGTCAGTCCTTTAATGTATGGAGTTCGTGTTTTCTTTCTAAGTTATGCTGCATTTCATCACGTGTTGCACATTTGAACAGTGAAGCATGACGGGGCATCTGGTGTCACCTCCTGGTTGTTGTTCTGCAGAGAAATGATGATATACAATCAAGTTATTAAGACTTTCTGTCTAAAATGGGTCTGAACTTTGCATCGGTTGTAGCTCCAGCTGCCTGCATGAAACCCAGGTTCATGGTCCAAATGTGTGATCCAAAACACTGCACCACAATTTGCTCCACCACAAAATCCACATTTTGATGAATAGAACCTCTAAGAGTCCAGAGAAAACTCCAATCTGACCGAAAACCTAAGTCCAACAAAATATCCATATAGTAAACTTGCCAAGAATCAGTTCTCACTGTACAGCATGAAGCTGTTGAAGGCACTTGTGATGTGTTTGGGAGTCATGGCACGTTCAGGGTCTCACTGGTTCCCTCTGAATTCAAAGAGGTAGAAATGGGTCAGTCCAAATCAGGGATAGAAACACACCTTCAGCTAAATTCCCTCATGGTGAGAAAATCCTGAAGTATTACCATTAGTCATCTTCTCCCATTGATGTTTGGATTCAGGCCTTTCCTGAAGCACAGCTGTGCTCCACGTACATGCACACACACATATGAGGACCACGACTACTTGTTTTCAGTTTATCTATCGTGCATTTTTGGGATTAAAGGAATTGATTGTTTCTTCTGTGCAATGTCAAAAATCATGGTAAAATTGTCCTCAAGTTGCTTATTTGACCAAACACCCCACAAAGAATAATTTTAAAAGTTAAAGAATTAGACAAATCCACTACTTTAACTTGGTAAAGCTTAGCTTGGTAAATGACATCTCCAGTTATCCAATGGTCATTCATGATCACTTACTTCATTCAATAGACTAATTGCTTTGACTTAAACATATATTACATTTAGTTTAATTTACTTGTCTAATCATATTTACCTTAAAATTAATGGAAAACACTGAAAATTATCTGCATTGTTTCACTTAATGAGTTTTGAATAAATAGATGTCATGAAAACAAACTGCTACAAAAATGAAAATGTCATTTGAGTCATTTGAGAAAAATCTCACTTAGCATGTTTATAAAGAATGATGTTTAGCTGAATATTGTTTGCAGTGCACGCACGCGCACACACACACACACACACACACACACACACACACACACACACACACACACACACACACACACAAACACACATTGTGTTTTTATCACTTGTGGGGACATTATATAGACTTACATTCATTTCCTGGAGCCTTACCCTAACCCTAACCATAACCACTATCTATCTATTCCTAACCCTATACCTAATCTAACCTTAAATAACCAGTAACCCTAACCTCAGTCTTCACCCTAAAATTTAACGATTTACATTAAGGGGACCTGCATTTTGTCCCCATAACGTGATAAATACCTGGTCACACACACACACACACACACACACACACACACACACACACACACACACACACACCGTTATGTACCAATTCTAAAAGGCAGGAAGATGAGCTTTCCAGAATCCTATGGATCAGCCAGACGGTGCTTGGCCTCATGCCTGAGTACGAAAACTGGAATCCGTCTGGCTGTGTACCGACGATAGATGATAAATAGTATTTCAGTTCTGAAGGCTGCTTAGTCCTGGATGTCCGTTCCCTGCTCACATTCTGACCGCTGTCGCATGAAAACCTTTTGACCCTTTTTTCATCTCCTCCCCGTAATGAGTACGTTTGACTTCATCGTATAATTAGAGGCTGTAATCTGGAAATAATGAAATGATGGAGAATTTCCTCCAGGAACAGCAGCATAACCCAGAATGTATGACACAGTTGGCCTGCTGACGGATTCCACTATGGCACAACGATGGACATGTGGGCATTTTTGAACTCTAAGGAAGGAAACTATGAAACACAATTTGCGTAAAGGGCATATTTACACATATTTGTTTAGTGACACAAAGTGAGGTCGTCTTTGTATTTGACAGTGTTGATTTGTCGATTGATAACCTCCTGATTTTATCAAGAGAAACTATTGCTGCTAATAAATCTACAAGCAACACGTGTGTTGCATTTCACATAATGAAAAGTACCAATCTGGTTTGCATTTCTGTTTTTCTCTTGTTATTTTATTTGATGTTTTTATTTCTCATTCCTTCTTGGAAACTGTTCTGCAGTATGATTAACTATATGCCAGGATATCATGTATTTTTGAAATTGATTGAAATTGAAATTTGATTGAAATCTATATTTAGGGCTGCAGCTAATGATTGAAGATAATCTAAAACAGTAATAGTCTGTCATTCTCTTGATTAGTTGATTCATCATTTGGTTTATAAATGTCAGGAAACTGCTGATCACAATGTCTTAAAGCCCAAGGTAACACTCCAGTACCCAAAGACAATCAATTTGATATCACAGCAGCAAATTCTCACAACTGAAATGCTGGAACCAGGGAATTTTTTGAAAATAGTTTCTATATTGTAATTTCCTTCTACATGTTTACTGATGTACCGCACACTGAATATTACTGCTGTCAGAGTACACCCTGCTGTCTTGTATTTCACAGACTAGTATTATACACCTCTAGTGTCTACGTGTTACTGAGGAATCAAATAACTGTCTTTTGCTGAATAGAGTATGAGGTGCGTGAGCAGCCATGCGTTTAGTGGATGTATATTGTCAGATGGGCCGAGCTCAGCGGCAGAGTGGGACAGACTGGTGGAGCGCTCGGCTTCGTTAGCATTGTGCCACCTCAGCGCTGACAGACATGGAGCTGCTTTTACTGCCACCCTCATTAGGCACTGAGTCTCAGCCAGCTGAAAACCTCAAACCTGAACCCCACCCCAAATGTCTGACTGTGCCCCAGAGCATCAGCGGGTTTACAGCCACACACACACACACACACACACACACACACACACACACACACACACACACACACACACACACACAGAAAGCTGTGGTTGTTGATCTTAAGTTTCTTTGTCTAGCGACTCCTCCCTGCAGCCATGTGACGTGTGCTTTTATCTGAGTTTTAACATACAGTAGAGGCAGATAGATGGGATGTATAGGCCGATAGAGATATCTTTATATTTATCTTCTATTTTATGCCCCCCTTTTATCTCACTGTCTTTATTTCTTAGTCCTTCATCTCATGTTGTTAGATCTGCCAGTGAAATTCAGCGTACAACATAGGGGTGTAACAGTACACAGAAGTCACAGTTCAGTTCTTACCCTGGTTTAGGGGTCACGGTACGAGGTGCTAGGCAATGCTGCAGAATGTGCGTCAGCGTGTTCGATGTGTTTACATTCACATACCCTATAATGGTGGAGTGACGTGGACGCACCCTGCTTGTCTTATCCACAGCTCTCTCTCCGTAGCTGACCTGGAACCTGAGCTGTTCCCAAACAACTGATTTAAAGGA
The DNA here is from genome assembly GCA_037975065.1 of Chaetodon trifasciatus. NCBI lineage: Eukaryota > Metazoa > Chordata > Actinopteri > Chaetodontiformes > Chaetodontidae > Chaetodon > Chaetodon trifasciatus. The sequence goes on along the minus strand of JBBMOE010000046.1, from coordinate 2,442,914 downwards.
TGCTAATGGGTCTTCCAGCATAGTGAGTGACTGGTACGCCAATCAGCTCGTTGTGCTAAACTCAGCCGTGTTGCTAGCTGCATAGGTCAGAGGTTTTAAGGCAGGACTCGCTCTTGTGAACTATGGTTCTGGTTTACGTGCATCAGTCTACACACCATGTCTGCAGACTGTGACCACCAGAGTGGTTCAACAGGAATACACGAACCGTTGCAGCAGCCCTCACAGTGTGACTTGGCATCAGCAGATCACACAGCTAATGCCTTTACCTTATATTCTGCTTTATCTCAGCTGCTCCAGGTGTCTTTTTTGCATCTTAGAAGATGTGTGTGTACTTGTATTTATTGATTTGGGGACAAATGATCGTATAGTTACATTACATTCATTTCACTTACTGATGAGTGCATCAAAGCACATGCTAGTAAGGGGTGTCGAGATGCAGTCTGAAAAGGTTTGTTTCCAGCCTTGTGGGGTTTCATCTCCCTTTTGAGGACAAGAAGTTGGTCCTCACAAGCTTAACGATCTACATATTGGTCACTGCATTAAGACTTTTGGTTAGAATTAAAGTCATGCCTTGGGTTGGGATTAGGCATCTTGTGGTTATGGTTTAGGTTGGAGTAAGCCTCTAGAGAATTAGTGTCAGTCCAGACATGTCACATAAACAACCGATTCAAATACTTCAAGGCAATCAGACTTTTTGAGCTAATGATGTAGGCTCATATTGCAATCAGCTGTGCTGACAATTGACGAATAAAACAGTGGGCTGTAAGTAACAGGAGCCAACACATCCATATTCAGTGGAGGATTGAATATGTTAGGAGTGTTATCCAAACTGATGGTTCCCAGCCTGTGTGCCTTTGGGCTCTTTGACATGTGGCTCTTTGTGACCCCTCATCAAAGGTTATGGCATGAATGTGGACATAGGTTGTGAGATTGTATCATTTGAAGTATTTTTAGAGACCTGAAGAGGTGAAAGTATCCAAAATTTCACACGAAAGAGCAAAAAAATTGCATGTGCATGTAACAATCTCTCCCTCTTGAACACACCGACAGTGAAAGGTTTTTTGTTTTTTTAATAACGATGCATCACTCCACTGGAGGCATAATCATTGATGTTAACATTATGCAGGAGCAAGAAATAAATCACTTGGCAGGTTGGAAGAATCAATATATTTCTCTCCATGCTATTATTGACATAAGCTGAAGGGTCAAAAGGACCCAATATAGGAAATAAGAGAGGTATACCTCTTATTATGTATAAGACACCAGAAGGTCAGAGGGCAAAGGTCTTAAGGTCCTATCTTATGTTGGTGAAACTGCTACATGTGCAGTTTGACCATTTATATGGGAGTTTTGCTTTTGTTACTTTTAGTACGTGTGGCAGATCATGCTTACATACTTTTACTTATGTGATGTATTTTTGAATGCAAGACTTTAACTAGTAACATAGTATTGTTACAATGTGGTATTAATAATTTTACTTCAGTAAAGGATCTGAGTGCTTTGTTAATGGTTTATTAACAGGTTATATAATAACAGATTAAATAAAATGTACATAAAATCTGTGTATAAGTGTAGTTGTGTAGTTGTGAAATGAGGCATAATTTTATGAAACAGAACACACAAACATGATATTCACTGTTTACAAGCTATTCATTTTACAATATGACTCCGGAAAACAGAGCTAAGGTAGCCTTGAGAAAGACAGAGAGACTGACAATCTGTCTGAATAAGAAAATTACCTGTAAGACTAAATGCTTAAAGCTTTGAGAAAGACTGGTTATCTGCAGAGAGGGTGAATATCATCAGGCCAAGCTTTGAATGTCGATGCCATATATCACCTCTTGGCCCTGCGCTTCACCACAGGCCTCTGCTCATGTATTCTGGGGAGGAATTTTCCATGACCGCAGCCGTCTTTTTCCTCTTATTCATCATTTAGCTTTTTCAACCTCCCACACACACAGACATGTCGCATTAGAAGACACCGCTGCCTGTTATTTCTGATTAATCATTATTTTATATACTATACCAGATGACATTATGACTAAATGTTTGGGTAGTTTGCACCATTTATAGGGCATTTATACGTATTTTTAAAGATTTTATGTCTTGATTTTATTTTCAAATGTGTCATACTTTCCACTGTATCAAATTTCCCTTTCTCAACAGCTTCTCTTGCAGAGTTAGTTTTGGCCACATTTCCCTGTTAACACTTTAAAACAGCTTAATCCACCACTTTCAGTGTTCTTCTCTAAACCTTCTTTCCTTTCTTTCACCAGTTTGTCCCTCTCTCTGTTTTCTTTCATTTCCATCTCGAAGCTTTTCCCCCTCTACCGTTACCTTATTTGTTTCCACATTGGTTGCAGTGTATGCTTGCACCGCCAACTTGTGTTATACTTTATTTCCAATTATGGTAATCTGCGAAGGTTTAATAGCATTATAATGGTGTTTGCACTTGTCTGTGGAGCCAAACCTGAATGCTTAAAATAAATATCTGCAGAGTCCTGGAGGTTACCCAGGTTCACATTTTGCCTGGTCCTCATATACTAACATTTTTTTCCTATTACAAACTGCAAACTGTCAGAACACAAATACAGCGAAAATTATCATAAACCTCAACATGAAATTTTATTGTCGCTTTGTAATTTCATCCATATCTCCTTTTCTATTTGTCCATAGGCTCACTTGCGCTCGGTGGACGTGAAGATCTTGCAGCAGTTGTTGGCAGTCCATGAAGGCATCGAGGCAGTGAAATGGTTGCTGGAGGAGCGCAGCACACTGACGAGCCGCTGCAGCAGCTTAACCAGCAGCCAGTACAGCCTGGGTGAGGGCCCCGACACCTCCTGGAGAGGCTCCTGGAGCAGCCTGCAGGACCCCAACGACAAGCTGGACAACATCTCTATTGGCAGCTACCTGGACACCTTGGCGGATGACATGGATGAGTACTGTCCCTCCAGCTCGGAGTCGGTCATCTGCTCCACCACGCCGCAGGTCTCAGAGGGTACTGCTGGGGGCCGGACAGGGGGAGGCCCTGGGGCTATGGTCACCGGAGCTGTAGTAGGGGTGAGGTCTGGCAGTGGGGCTGGAAGCGAGATTCGGGCTGGGGGAAATGAAAATGGAACTGGGATTGGAAATGGGATGGAAGTGAAAGGTGGACCAGCGACTGGGGTTACCAATGCTATCTCTGGCACTGGGATTACTGGGAATGGAACTGGGACACCAGCTATTCCTGTCTGTTCTCCTCAAGCCAAGTCTGAGGGCCCCAAGCAAGATGTTCCGGTCTGGACCAAGGCAGCAGAGATGGGGAAAGGAAGCCCTATTTCAAAGACCCAGACCCATGCTGTAAAGGCTAATGGCGTCCTGGAGAAACCAACCATGCAAACAGGCAGCCCCACCCACCTCAGCCTCAACGACAAACTGGGAACAAGCCAGAGCCCCAAACTCAAACCTTACAAGAATGGAAAGATCGACTTGGACACTTGCAAAATGAATGGTAAAATGCATCTGGAGTACGACGCTCACTGGCGGTGGGTGCAGTCGCAAGAAGATGTGACGTTTTTGTAAGGAGGATAATAACAGAGGGGAGTAAAGCCACTATTGAACACTCCCTCTGTGACATGGAAGACCAGATCACTGAAGGACAGAAGAAGAGCAAACTGCTGTTTGTCAAAATCACATAGTGAGGCTTTGCTTGTTGAACGACACTGGCTTTGAAAGATAAAGAATGACTTTTTCTTGTCCTGTTGTTCCCCCCTGTGACTGCACTAACTTTCTATAAAACATTGATGTCAGTACAGTACGGTGGATGCACATTACAGGATTTTGACCATATTTAGCCAAACCGGGCTGCCTCAAACAAACTTAGGAAAATCAATTTTAAAATCCTGTCATACTTTTTCTCAGGGTCTTTCTTTGCATTCCCTGATTTTTTTCCTCTTTTCTTTTCTAAAGCACAGCGAGACGATCTGCCAGAGAGCTGAAACGTGATTTCAGATCGACTGATGTTGCACATCAACCAGTGTAATTAGAAGATATGAATTGCAATTCATTCCAAAAAATTTAAGTTAATAGAAGACCAAATTTTTTCCCCCATCAACCCTCGAATGAAATATATTGTTTAAACCCTTTGACTTTGACAACATACCTGTACATGTAATGGCTATAGACAGTATTACTTGATAAAGTAGAGTCAAAGTAAAGACAAACTCAACTATTAAACGCCTTTTGATAAAATCTGCGGGCATATTTCTCCCTGATCTCGTAGCTTACCTGAAGAAAAATTAGAGGATATGAAAATAGAAGACAAAGCACCGAGACTAGCAAAAGTTTCCCCATTGAGAAATAATGCACCCACTCTTAGCATTTGTGTCTTTGTGGAGCTAATACCGTCAGTGCTTAACCAACCATCTGCAATATTGTATATTTCACTGAATCGCAATACAGCTACTCTGTGCATCAGGTATTAGTCGTAACTGGTTGTAGGCAAATACTGAATATGGCTGTAATTTTTTCTTTTCTTTTGAACTGTTATGGTAACCTGTGTACGTTTTTCTAAGCAGATGTTGTGCCTGATTGGTGTAAACCTTAACTACATATGCCTGTGCGTTCCCTCCAGAGATGAGTGCACTGTTGTTATGATAATCTGAGTTTTTTGACTGATTATATTTCTGTTATTTTGCCTCTTCTTGGCCTCTGCTTGCGTGTACAAATGGCTAGACTAACTGTCTGTGTGCTCTCACCATGTGAGTGTTGACTGATAAATGTGTTACGTTGGCTGGGTGGATATTGCATGCCCTGTGCTGAGAGCTTTAAATCGTGAGAAATTTGTGGAAGACTTAACACAATCAGAGAAGAAAAGCCGTATTTCTTGAAGCCTTTCTGCTGGCTTACATAAGCAGCCTCTTCTCAGCAAATGAAATCTAATATTATTGTCTGTTCTTCAGGAGTTTCCTAGACTACTGACAGGGAGAGAATGCGTGTGTGTGTGTGTGTGTGTGTGTGTGTGTGTGTGTGTGTGTGTGAGTGTGTGTGAGAGAGAGACAGATGTCGACTGGCTGCCTGAACACAGCTGGCCTGTCAATGTTCGGAGAAGAATAGATGAGTCCCAAAGGTTTTCAAGAGTTTTCAGCTCATTCATCACAGCGTAACTACATCTCCTCCCAGACTGCAGTTAGTCATGTTAATGCTGCTGGGATAGTGCAACACATTTGATAAACAGAGGGGAGCATATTACATAATCAGTATGCTGTGTATGCTACAGTATGAATTGTCACCAAAAAGCTTCTTGACTTGGCTTCCCTCTCATCTATCCTTTACAACCTTCTGCAAAAGATGACATTTGAGTCAGTGTGTGGTATAGCTGTGCACTTCGGTAGCCTTCAAATTGTTACAGGGTCAAATTCTATAACGTCCTTTTATTGCTGGGAATGGTTTGAAACTCTTCAATGCTAGTGATGATACACTATATGAGTTTTGACTCCGCTATCATGACAAATGATGTTTCAAAGACTCGGTATGGGCACGTTTCAGTCATCACTAGAAAGTATAAGGTTTTTTTAACAACCCAACTGACCATTCACTAAGTCCCAGCACCGCTTAGTTTATGCTGCTACACCATCAAACGCTTTGTTCTCACACAGGACACGGCCTGTATGCATTTAATAATGGTCACGTGGCTGATTCACAACCTGAAATTTATAGTAATTTTTTAATGAATGGTCCCCTGATGTCAGACAGAGGTAGGCCTAGACAGAGGCCAACTTCACATTTCTAACCAACGACAGCTGACTTTGCTGTCTGAAATGACAACTGTCACTGGCTGTCCTGTAGCTAGCTAATTAAGCTAACGTTAGCGTTATGAGTTGTCTGAAAAAGGGTAACTCCATCTGACTTTTTGTTCAGCTAGACTTGTTTTAAAAGAACAATTCTGTAAAATTGCTCTTACATATGCACGTGATAACTACATACATCATATTGTGCTATACTGAAGATTAGACTGCATGTTGCAGGCAAAGTGTCAGCATCCCCACTAGTTGACGGTCCATGTAGACAACAAGGAAATTAAGGAGCAGCATTGTTAGATCAGACTGTGCTTTCACTCTAACACAACATTTGGCTGCTAAGCTCAGGCCTACACAAATTCATTGTGAGTTCATTCGATGCGTTTGACAAAGAGCTGAGCACATGTTAGCTGAAACCCTGATAACATTTCGGCCACGACCAGTGGGGAAATATTGCACAGTGGATGTGTCAGGTGTCAACAGGCCTTTTAATATCCCCACAATCACTTTGCCTTGGAAGTAACTAGGTTGCCTCTTAAGATAGTTAGTCGGACAAGCTTGAGAGGCCTGTTGTGCACAGTTCAGGAGAGGGTTTAAATGAACAGTCATTGCTCAGATCTGGCTCTTTCACTCCGTGTAAAGCATTAATTGACTGTTAACTGCTACTTACATTGACACAGTGTGCAGTGCAACCAGTTGTTAAAACGTGGTGACTCCAGCCAGCTCACCTTCGATCAGTTCCCTTTCTGTTACGTCCCCCTGTAAAGAAATTCTATCTTTATAGGAGCTACAATGAGATGTTGAACTCAGCATCGCCATTTGTTTGAGCCGCTGAAGTGTTTCCTCTCTCCTCCTCCTGCCTTTCTTTTCATCCTACTTTCCACCACCATGCTGGTTCGATGGAAATGTAAAATCTGTGCCAACACACACATCATGCACACACAATGCCCTCTCGCTGGAGACAGCACCATAAAGCCGGCACCACAGAAACACGGACTGTAGGCCAGTCCTGGAGACAGGAAAGGAAAACTGTGCTCAAACTGGACCTTGAGCTCTTGGACGAGTTAGAACATTTTAAAAATGTGTCCCCCCTGCTCCCCCTAAATCTCTTTGAATACAAAAGAATACATCCATCCATCACTGGATAAGTATTTTACTCATGGTATAATATCCAGCCCTATAGACATGAAGTCATTTTAAACCTCCTTCCCTTTTTAACATATGTGTTGGCTGTAAAACAATATTGCATGCCAAAGAAACTGTCTGCTCTGCTAGTTTGTGGGGTTTTTTTCCAAATTAGCTGAGCCATATGGGGAAAAAATACATTTTAGTGGAGGGAACAAACCTGTAAAAGATATTACATGAAGCTATAGTGTGTTTTTCTGAAGCTATACTGTAGCCCACGATATTGTAATGTGTTTTCAGTGGGAACATCCAGTTTAAAATTGGAGTCTGAACATTGTTTTAAACTATTCACTGGCAGAGATTTAATGGGTGCTGGCAGTGCCAGGAGAAATCGCTTGTGGCTTGATTGTTTTTGAAAGAGGGATAATAAGTGCTGTGTGCATGGATAAGAATGGAAGTGTCACTAACTGGCACACTTGTAGAAAATACCTTTGAGTCAAAGCAGAAAGCCTCCTCTCATTTTCCAGAATTGTTAGGGTATGGAGGTAAACACAACCGTAAAATCCTTCTGTTTCTGTCTTTTTATGATGTCCAGGACTTATCAGATGCCCAGTGTGTGATGTGTTTGCCTTGGCTGCAGGTGCCAGGCAGCCTTCAGCTATTCTGGGCACAAGACAAACAGCATGATTACATAGACGAGTGGATATCCACACGGTTGCCCTGACAATAGGACAGTGTGGGCTTCAGCTCGAGTGGCTGCATAAAACGATGTTGACTGCAGTGCCAGTGGCGGCATAGCAGTGCTGTTTAAATGATGACAGGTGAGATGAAAGAGATGATAAGACAGCTGGTGATGCATTTTAACAGAGTCAGAAAAATGACCACTAAAATGGTGTTTAACACCTTTACATTACACTTTTGTGATAAATTCTGATTCCAGTTTCGGGAAGCTCTTCTGAATAAGGCACCCTTTATAAAAAGGCTGTTAAACTAAAGGTTTTATTAAAGTTTATTCATTTTCTTTTAATTTTTTTGTTTAATTATAAGCCATTGATAACTAAATTTGGGTTACCAAGTAATGAAAATCCCTTATTTCTAAAGAAAGGGCAGCATTAAAACCCTTTTATAAATGGTGTATTAACATTTACAACGGCAGACTGGATGGAGTTTTACCAAGTAACTCTTCACCATTGATTGATGTATTACCAACATTTAACACCAACCAATGGGATTTTTTTACAACCTCACAAGCCAAAATTTGTTCTACTGAATTCTTATAACTCATCTACAAAGCATTGGTAGATGATTTATTAACCCTTAACAAAGCTATTACTTTATAATCATTCAATAAAGGCTGCTTTATTAGAAAGTGGTACCCATCTTCATTATGGGTTATGGGAAGTTTAAAACCCATGGCATTAGCTATTAGATAACAAAATCTCATTTTAATGTCAGTGACGCTTTCCTGTTTAAATAAACAAGAAAATGAATTTTCTGATTGATAGAATAGAGATTTTAAAGAGAGAGATCAACAATATTAAGGCCAAAATTAACATTTAACAATGGTTAAATATAAAGAACATGTCAGATGATAAATCAGATGATTACTCTGCTCCTTTAGGTATCAGGAATTCAGCATTATAGAAGAAGTTTTTCATTTCCATGGGAGCACAGTGATATACAGTAAATCACTGTACATACAGTCATTGCTTTACTTTTCTTCTCACACTGCTCTGTTCTGCATTAATGCACAGCTCAGCCATCCTCTCTATTAGCCACCTGAAATGCTGTCAAACCCCTTAGCCTGCAAGTTTTGGGCATTTCTGAGAAGCTGGGTGGCTGGTCGAGCCTCCCTGGAGGCAGAATAGAGGGTTAAACAGTGAGCTGAGCAGCATGGCACACAACATGCAGCTAAAAGGAAGCTTCCACTCCCGGTGTCCTGCTGTTTTCTTCCCTCCTCTTGTACATACACAAACACACACAAGCACAATTTATCCCGGGACTGACATGAGGTCTCTAGGTACCTGACAGCTCCCCAAAGAGAGCCATTAAGCATTTCCTTTCCTTGAATCGTATTTATACTTTATCCCTGTGTGTGTGTGTGTGTGTGTTTGTGTGTGTGTGTGTGTGTGTGTGTGTGTGTGTGTGTGTGTTTTGTTCACATCCCAAAACTGCTCAAAGAAATGGAAGTGGATGAAATAAACCCCACTGAGCGCACACTGGGCTCTGAAGCAGGTCCAGAACTTAACTGAGGCAACACAAAGCTTGGAGGATTGAAAGACCGACTGCAGTTCACTGGATCAGTCGAATCAATATCTCGCCTGAGTGAGTGGAATTGTTTTTACTTCCGTGGTACGATGCATTTTTATTATTTTGTTATGTGATGTGTCCAGAGAAAAATGTTATTTTTTCTTTGTAAAATGGAAATGTTCAACAAATAACTGATTATGTTCATCAGTGTGGAGAATTATATTATGCAGTATGTACATTATACAAGCTTATCCAATGATTAAAGATATTTTAAATGTTTTTTGCTTGTGTTTTTATTCCCTCATCAAATGGGGAGGAGGGAGATCACAGAAATGTTTCTCATGACAAATCTTCACAAGAAATGTTTCCCCTGAGAAAAAAACAAAGATGAAACTGAAAACCAAAAACCTCCTCACCTCCTCTTCAGTCAGCAGCTGTTTTAGTCTCCTGACCTCTTAATGCAAACTACTCTGGATGCTTTCAGTGACCCGATCTAGATTTCTAATCAATACTTGGCCCAGCCCTTCCACAAAGGTTTATCAATGCGGATCCATTAGCACTCAAAGCACTCAATGGTCATTTCCCAAAACAACTTCAAAGACGACAGTGTAGTGTTACTGTTGAAGGGAAAGAGAGAAAACCTCTCTGTCTTTCTTGGACTGAGTTGTATTTTATGGATTTGAAAGGATAGAAAGTATCTAATGTATAATATGTATGTGTACAGTGTATCTTTAGCCAGGAGATCGCCCGATATTCAACACACTGTTTAACTCAGGGTTATACCTACAAATGACTAATGCTTCCTTCAGAAGTATAATGTGAAGAATTTACTTTCATTTTTTTTATATTATTGTCCAGACATTATTTTTTTTATGAGTTTTATTATAGCAGTTTGATGTTTATTCATGATGTTTAACATTCACACACAGCACACAGTGGTCCTCGTACATGTTCACTTCATCAGAAATATGTGTTTCGGTTGAATGTTTTTTGCTTGTGCCTGAGAAGGAATACTTTCAAGCCTTGGATTTATTTCCGCTACTGGATGTAGATGTGTGAAAAAGAAATACTAATAAATTATGAGAATGCAAATCATGACAAAGTTTCTCCTGTTTCCCGTATTTTTGCTAAGCTAAGCAAACCATCTGCTGCCTGTAGCTTCATTTATTTCCCAAAATGTTGAGCTATAGCTTTTCATGAGCTAAATTTTCTTTTTTCAGCTTTGTAATTAAACATTTTTTACATAATTTAATGGACAGTGAAATCAGTGATGAGTGAAAAGTTTGATTTCAAAGATGAAATGGAAAATATGGCTTATGGGTTACGCTGCAGCCAAGATGATGATAATAAACTGCTTGAGCTGTCAGCATAATTAAACACCTAAACATTTGTTCTGATTACTTTTGGATATTTTATGTGAAACAGTCTTCAGGAAGGATCAGTGCCACTCAACCAAGCAGCTTTTATTACTGCAAATATTTAGTTTTGGTCATTTCTGTATTTCTGTACAAAAACACATAATGAATATGATGAATATATCTGTGTGTTAGTTAGTTATCCATCTTTTGCATTCATACTTGCAGTAAGGACATCACACCTCCTGACAAGCTCACACCTTAAGGTCAGGAGCTTCTCAAATCAGCAGACATTGTCCCATGTGTGTATTCAGTGTGTGTTCATGCATAAATCCAGTGTTAGTCATGTCCCCCACCCCTCTGGTTACAGCTCAGCAGTATTACAGTTTATCTGCTCTAACAGGGGCAGATAGTATCAGCCTTGTGTAATCCAAGAACAACCTCTGGGCCCCTTTGTCTGTCTGCTGCTTCTATGTCACCCTAGGCTGTGTGAAAACAGGGTGAGGGGATTATGAAGGAGGGGGTGATGGCGGGGATGTGATGCAGTTGTGTGTGGATTTTTTTTACACATTTGAACATAAGCTTCTTGGTTTAACAGATTGAGGTGAGAATGGCGGAGTGTGTTTGTGAAAGGATGGGTGTGATGTTGCCCTGTGGGTGGGTGAAAACCCGTACAGGACACCCAGCTGGAGTGAGGAATACACAGTGTGGTGGTCTAACTAATGAAGCTCAGTCAGAAACTGTACATTTCATGTTCTTGTTCCCTCCACTTTCACCAATCTGACTTGACCGTGACCTTTGTCAACCAATAATCTTGCTGCTGTTAGCTGGAATGAGGTCATCTGTCATTTCACTGCTCCAATGGTACAACAAACCTTCACCCCTCAACCTCTACAGTTCATCATAGTCAGTCCAGAGTGTGATGCCATGGGCTTCTCAACAATCCCCCATAAAACGATCTTCTGATCCTCACTGCCACTTAGACTCTATCTGGCTTCCTGACATGAGTTTGTCACACCATAAAATAGTTTCACAATGGTGTTGAATCACCAAAGACTGTTCAGCTTTCATTATAATACGCACTCAAAAAACATTTAACTACTTTCATTAAGTCCTGTAAGCACGTATTTCTATGTTTATGTGTTTCTGGGATTACATTATTTATCATTAAGGACTAAGCATACAAATTCAGTTCCCAACACATTTCAACAGCCTCTATTATTAGAACTAAAAGTAGTGTTTATACTTGGTGAGCTGAGAGATTAGAATCAGAATCAGAATCAGAAAAAGCCTTATTGCCAAATACGATTTTACACATATGAGGAATTTGCTTTGGTGAGGTTGGTGCATGACACATCTATTAAAGAAGCTATTGAAAAAGTAAAAATATAACAATATAAATATATATATACACAAGTTTTTTGTTTTTTGTTTTTTTCCGGAAGCACAGTCAGTTTTTTCAGAAGAAAGTCCAAGCAGGGCGTTAATGTAACGCATAGGGTTATGGCAATTAGCCAATTAGCATGAAAGTAACAACTCAGAACATTTAAAGACAATCACAAACTGGATGACAGCTTTTAATTGTGCTTCTGATGTTGATACATTAAATAAAAATCAATAAATGTTAGACAATTTGTACATTACCACCTTACTTACAAGTAGTATAGTCTAAAGTTTCTGTCAGCCTCTAGAGAAGCCAAAGCTGTGCTGACAACGTGCAGCTCTGTTCAGATGACGGACTGCTGTGTTTTAATGTCAGTGTCAGACATTGATTTTCACTGTCCAGGAGACAGTGGTTTTGTGTGGTAATGCACAGCTCTGCTAATTGAAGCAGCCTAAGTGTTTGTGGCTGCTGTTGACGCCTGTGTCTTTCATTTAACAACCAACAACCACAAGGAGCCATCAGACCCGCTGATGTTAAACAGACTGTAGCGTAGCACATTTTAACAGGCAGTTCATCAGCTGATTATGCAAATGCCACTGCCTCAACCTACGCTCTATTCAGAGGCCTGATGGGGTATTTTTATTTCCATTTGTGTATGTTTTTTTTCCCCACAGTGGGTGGCCAGTGTATGGAGTGCACACAAACAACGTGGGTAGGCTGTAAAAGCACAGTGGAACAGTGGGAAGGAGGGAGGTTTCCTGCTTACAAGACAGAGTGGAGGACCCACTAGAGACACAAACAATGGGGGGCGACGGATAAAACATGGGCAAAGGAATCATTTGACATTTTGGGAAATGTGCTTGTTTGCTTTCATGCTGAGTTATATGAGAAGATTGATACCACGGTTGCATATACAGTAAATATCAAGCTAGAGCAGGTGAGCTTAGCTTTGCATAAAGACTGGAAGCAAGTGAAAACAGTTAGCCTGTGTCATAGAAGTCACTACACCCGCTGTTTTTACCTTTCTGTTTGTGGATTTACCAACCTACTAAGATATTACAGATTAATTTAGAAAATTAAGAGGCCTGGGTGGGTTGATTTCTTTTTTAACTTTTGACTGAGCCACACTAGTTGCTTCCCTGTGCGTCCTAATGCTGAGCTAAGATAACTGTCTCCTTGTATGAGAGCGGTATGGATCTCTCAGCAAGAAAACAAATAAATGTATTTCCCGAAACATCAACTATTATACAGAAAAACATTGGTTACTTAGAGTACATGAAGATCAGGCTGTGTCTGTATATAAGTATATGTATCTAAGTGTCTGTGTAAAAAGAACTAAAAAAAAAGTAATTTATTTCAATAACAATTCAGACACATACACACATACACACACATGCAGACTTAAATCCCAGCGTTGATCCAATGAAAACATTCTTCAGACCTTCTCTCGTCTGTCAGCTGTCCAATCAGGTTAAGGATAATGGTTGTAATGAGCCACAGACTGCAGCCACACAGTACCACTAATCTCCTCAAGTACCCCTCCATGTCATGACAGCAACCATTCAAAATAGTTTGGGTCTTCCAAACCGGAATGGGAAAACACCACAGTCCCTCGTCCCCTCAGCCTCAGTGTGGTGTGAGAGGAAACCACAGATCAGGACCTCTCTATCCCCAAATGTTGTCTCTTGACCGAACATCACCACCGTAGGGACAAATATTTTCAGGGATGAATCTATGAAAAATATCCATGAGTGAGAGTCAACAGATACTGATTTATCTAAGAATAATGACAGAAGGTTGGAGTTTGGAATGCAAATCTGGAGTGCAAACCATTTCATGGTTCAGTATTGAGAGGATACAGAGGTCTGGTCAAAAGAGAGGAAGAGTGTGAGCTCACTAGGTTGAACTTTATTGATGCAGATGAAATATAATTTGACATGGATTCAGTGAACATCAATTCAAGATCCCCAGATTTCAGTTTCTTCACGGTCTGTATTCCTTGATTGCTGTGGATATAAAGCAATTCTGTGAATTTAACCTTTTCACAATGGCACTTATAGCAACAATTTAGACGTGCTTATGTCATTTGAAGCTGCGTTTATTTCCACCTGTTAAATGTAAGTCCAAACTTCTTTCTCTTTTAGCTCTGTTTTTGGTCTCCACCAACTCATGAGGGAAATATCTGGCTCTTCCGCGGCTAAATGCTCCACTATGTTCACCAGCTAGTCTTTAACTGTGTCCGTCGGCTGTTTGGTGCTGAGCAGGAAGTGTACAGTGGGTGTTTTTCACTGAAAACAGCTTCCTGCTGTGGAAGCAAACAATGCTATGAGAGAACCAAAACAGTGAGGAAGTAAGCCAGACAGTCAAACAGTGAGCTGAAACTCACTGTAAAGCTCCATAACACTGGGGGGAGCTTCTTTTCACATATTATTTCACACATTGTATTATAAAAACACTGGTTATAGCCAAGTTATTTCTAGCCAATTTAATTTTTTTTTGCTAAGTGCGGAGCAGATTAAAAATGTGAACACTTCATATGTGTGCCATCGCCTCTACCCCGCCCTCACATTAATGACTACTTGGATCCTGTGACAGTTTGTCAGGACGTTCCCAGACGGTGGAATGTGCACGACTGTCCCACGAGCCGGCTGCTACTGTTGAGTGTTTTTACTCCAGAGGTCCCTGGGCTCTATGGGACGCAGAGGGAAACAAACAAAGGGGCAGAACTAGGCCGTGGTGTTCCCACCAAGTGACGTAACCCAACGTGGGTCAAGGTCAACAGAGGCCAGGCTTTTTGGGAACTGTTGTTGGAGTTTCCAATGCCTACTCGAAGACTTTGCGGTGAAGCAACTCATCACATGGTTGGGAACCAAGCCATCTGTTTTGTGTTAGCGTGGCTGGGTGTACATGTGTGCGCATGCGTGTGTGTGTTTGTTTCTCAGCAGGATTCCTCAGCTGCAGCAAATCTGCAGGTTGTTGTCACTGAAGGCATTTTGTGTTCACTGCTCACTGTCTGTAAACATATTTGCAGGCAGATGCCACTTGTGTCAAATGTCTCGGCAGGAAACTGACAGAGAGACAAGATACAGCCAATTATAATTACAGACATAGGAAGAAACAGAGACATGGAACTGACAGCTCAGCCTGAGGTTATATTTCCTCCAGTCTGTTTGAAGACTGAACAGAGTGTTAAAGATGTAATCCCTGGCTCCTACAATCATTTTCATTCCACTTGAACTGTCAATATTACTTTGAAATCCTTGTTGGATCAAACAGACCTCTTCGAGAATGCAGTAGGCTTATGGACAATAGTTAAGCAGGAAGAAGGTGTGTATAATTAGACTTTTCTGAGCCAGTATTTATTTGATTTAATTCAATATTACTGTCTGAAAATGTGCCTTTATTAATCTTTTTCAGTCTGAGAAATTAGACCAAGGTAATACTAGGTCTCATCAGACTAAACCACTGATTGGTTAGAAACACAAAAAGATGTGACAGAAATTAACAGGAACATTTTCACTCTCTCTTTTCAGAAGGAAATGATACTATTGCTGATTGATTTGTGTGGGAATTCAATTTAAATCCATGAGTGATATGTCCCGGTGGTATCATCTCTAAAATATACTTAGATAATAAAACTACACTTCAGTGTGTGTGATTTGTATGTCTTTGTATAGTTGCTGTATGTCTTGGGGAGGGAGCCAGCAAACAGAATTTTCTGCCTGGATTGCAATGAATGAAAGCATGAAAATAACCAAACGCATGTAGAAAAATAAAAAAATTTTGTGTAAATTTTATGCCTTTATCCAAACAGGAAATGAGGTGCAACAAAGGTCTCTTTGGTTTCATTCAGACTACAAGCGGTATCTTACGCTGCTCAATACAATCACTGCACCCAGCTGTGCAAGAGAGGTGCTTACAGGCCCTACAAATCTAATGCCCACCCATACACGTGTTTTTACTTATCATGCCTGGACCTCTTCAGAGCAATGTGTGAGCATTTACAGACATGTACACGATGGACATCTCTCTGACTCACATTAGTTTTGTTGCACCTGTTTGAGTGAAGCAGCTCCACCAAACTTCAAGCTGAACAGAGGGTTAATCAGGCAGAATAAGTGAGAACACCTGTGTGGGTGTGCAGGACCTTTAAGCAATGGGCTGCGTGTGAAATCACACTCTTGTTCCCTTATTGTGATCACAGACACTAGTTTACTCTATTGTAAGCGACAAAAGTGAGAACTGTGACTGCAGATCATCATTTTCATTTTCATATCAAAAAGGGACTGATTGCATGTGTTGAAAAGTTTGTATGGATTCAGTAAATGTCTCCAATGTTTCAATACAGAAAGCAGTTTCAGTAGGTTTAAAGAAATACGTCTGACATGTACATACCTAGTTTAGGGTGTTATTGCTGTTGCATGGCTGTATGGGTCTCTGGAGAGCAGTGGTGGAGGTTTCTAGTAATACATTAAAGGAGTCCAACACACCATAAAGAGATGCTCTTCTGTACTGCTGATGCTACTCATGGACATGCTTCACATAATACACATTCATGCCTGCGTGCATATGCTCCCTTGCAAAGACAAATGGATCCATAGCCACAGTCATACGGATCCATATCTGCACTTAACTGTACACCACTCTGTCCTGTGTCCTACCCTCATTACCTACTTCATCTCTGAGCCAGATGAACTGTAAAAATACCAATGTAATTGTCTAAAACTGCTGTGCATGTTCAAAGAGAAAACAGGCTATCAACCCCTTGGCTTAAAACCTACTTTGATTGTGCACAGATGAAAGGAAAATTTCGAGAGAGGGGAGTCAGAAAACAGGGAACAAGTGCATAGAAGCCTGGGGTGTTGCCTTGCCACATGCCTGTTGTGGACCTCAAACCAATTAGGCCTTAATTGAGTGTCAGAGTGAAAGGGGCCATTCGGCTGAGCCTCTTTCACCCTGTTAGCCAGAGACAAGCATGCTTTGTGACATACTTAACTGACTGATCTGGAGGCATTTCATTCATCTGACCCGCTTACGAAAAAAGGCTGCCCCAGGTCCCTTTCAAAGACTCATGTGCATCTCACGTTTTCTCCCACAAACAAGCAGATAAATGGGTTTTGCCATGCAAATGATCGGGTTAATGGTTCTGGTTGAATATCAGTTTGTGCCCTATGAGTATGTAGGCTAATGGTTCTTTTCCCTCCCTCTCCCCAAAAACATTCCTTCAGTCAGCTTCTTGCTACAGTACAAGTGCTGAAACCCCTCATTGACACACACTTTTCTACCAAAGTCAGAAATGTTTTGGTTATTTCACATCAGATTTCTAAATTTGTGTTTTTGGAAAAGGGTGATATGGTGTAGTTCCATCCACCAACGATGATTTAGAGGCACTTCAGTCATTCAATCAGCATTGATTGTTACTTATTTTGTCACAAATATTTCATTTTATCAAGAATGATTCAAAGCCAAGTTTTCAGAGGCTTCAAGATAAATGCTTGTATTTTTATTTATTTATTTATTAAAGTCACTTGACAGAACAACCACAGGACCATAGTTTCAGTCTCTATGCAAAATGTTACAGTAAATAACAATGTGGAAAATACAAACTTTTCACATGGTAGGTAATCTTCTTAGTGACCCCCAGGATGGGGAAAACAACTTTAGGCAGGTGGCAAAGTGACATAAACCATGATTGACTTGCATGTATGTACTATGATTACCCTGGATGAAGTCTGCACCAGCCTGATGAAGCCATTATAGAGGAAACCCTCGTTGAATAAAGCCTGGTGCACAGCTGTGTAACTCAAAACAGATCAAATACAAACACCAAAATGGACCAAATGTTAGAGTTCTTACTCATCTTTTCTTTACCTCCATCGCCTGGTTTGTCAAAAAGCTGCTGACTCCTCATGGAGTCACATCACTGGAAAATTCTTGCTCTGATATATATATCATATTCACAATACAACAGGCATCAGACAGCTCAGATATTTACAACCCTGTGTCAGAGATCAATATGCATGTCTTCACAAATCCTCTCAGGGGCCACAAAGGGCCCCAAGAGAGGCTCCCGGGGGTCAGCACAGCTTCTGTCTACATGCCTTTTCCCCTCTCCCACTCTCAGCTTTGCACACTCCCTCGCTCTGTTTGCTCTGCTCTGTTCCACCTGCTACTACACAGTCTTTTCACCTCATCTGTTTTTTTCTGTTCCTCTCACTGCAGCTTTTCTAAATCCATAGTTTTTATCCGTTACTCTCTGTTTTTCCTTCTTTTCCTTTGGCTTCTTGTCTCTCCTTCTCCTCGTGAATGCTGATGACATCGATTTCCCTACAACTGAAGTGCAGTTCAGCCAAGATTACAGATTACAGGGAGAGAGAGAGAGGCTTTGCATTCCCAGAGAACCCAAATCTGTTCAACTTGCAGGGCTGCGATGCCTGGCAACCAAGCCAAGTTTTTTTTTCTCTTACTCAAAGAGGGAGCACAGCCAATGCAGCGTGCACATGCGGCTCCAAACAGCAAAGGCGGATTTTCCTCATTTTCTTTGTTGAGTTTTGTGGTGAACTTGCCACAATCTGACCTTTACCCCAGATGTTAAGGCCTTCAAAGCCAATGTGGATAAACATCAGTAGCTAAAGCCCTTCATGATTGCTGCGTGAATTAATGCCAGGTGATCAATGGAGGATTTACAATGTCAAACTGCTAAATCTTTCTCCTGATTCCCATTAACGGGGTTGATGGCAACAGCCAGAGCGTGAACAGTGACGTCAGAACATAAACACACAGATGTCTCAGGTCAGTTCATGGAATGGATGGCTGGTAAGACAGTATTGTGAAAAAATCACCAATGAATGTAATAATGTCAATATAACACATGCGGCATAGTCACAGTAGTGTGTCATGAACAAGAGAAACGTTGCATGGAGCGCCAGTGGATGAGGAACATGTGGACGTTTATTCATTTTTAGCCCACAGAGTGATTTCAGCACATCTGCTTTGGTTTACAGAAAGTCACTCATTCTAACCATCGTGTTTTGGGAGGTTGGAGAGGATTTAGGTAAATTATACATGTGACTTAATTTTGCATTCTATCCAGCAGTAGTGGATGTTTTCTTACCGCGGTGGACAACCACAGCTAACCAGTGATGAGCACATCACATTTTCAGGAGAGACAACCCTCCAGTTACATAGCTTATACCATCTTGATCTGCCATACCGGCATGTTTACATGTTTACAATATGTAACCCTCAAAGCTGCACTAATCAATATTTGTATTAGCACTCAACCCTGCAGCTTGCCTCAGCTCTACAGTGTGTTTGCGTCTTCCAGCTCAGGGCTGGGTCCTCTTCTCCTTAAATCGGCCAGATTATGCCACCACCTCTGTCTGCCAATCATATTGTTGCTGTCCTCCTCTCTGTCTGAGAGTTTAGTTGCTTTAGGGCCAGATATTGTCCTCACGATCAAGTGGAGAGCAACAACAGAGCCAAGGGGAAAGTGAGTGTTGGATTTACCTTCATCAGATAGACAGAAATACATTGACTGCAATGATTTTGATATTATTAAGAAATGAATGGACACCTGAACAGGTTTGCAAAATGCCTAATTGTGACATGAGTTGTTATAAATAGGCTAAGACACGCAAAGCCACTGCTGTGCTCCTTACAAGACAATCACTACAGCTCTTATTGTAACCTCTCAGTCACCGGGGCAGAGCTGTGGATCAGTGTTTCCATTTTACTCCTCTCTTTAACCTCCTCAGTTGTTTTCTCCTCCTTTTTCCACAGAGGTGATGCAATCACTTCCAGATGACAACAGCATTGAGCTCAAGGATAAATCAGTCAGGCTTGTTTTTGAAGAGAGTTGTTGTACCAAATATTTCCTGGGAGGTGAGGAAGCTTTCTGTGGAGGTGTTTATGCTGCCAGTCAGGATGGATGGATCCAGGCAGAGATGGGAATGAGGGAAATTAATCAAACCAAATGTAATTAAACGAAAGCCTTATGTATACAGTCAATGCACATGGTTCATATCTTTACTTTTGTAACAATGGCTATCATACATTAATGCCACAATAATAAAGATGATTTGATCAACATATCACATATGACCACTGAGAAAAGGTGGTCAAAAGTTTTGTGTGAACATTACACAGTTGTAGTTTTCATGTATTAGCATTTCAAAGCCTCTGCAGTATAAATTTCTTTGGGACCTCATGGCAAAGTTTATGCCTTTGAACAAAATTGTTTGTGCTGGGTACACTCAACAGCTCAAATGGTCTTCAAACAGAATATTTAAGTTAATAACCTTATTTTTCTCCACTAAGGAACAAAAGCTGTATCTTAAGAACAAGATTACTACATTTCACAGGTACTTAATTTGTTTACACCACCTCAGCAGCTAAGTGTTGTGAGGATTTCATGGACCTAATCAGCTCACAAAATCTCCCACACAATGGACTCAATAAGTTACCATGAAGAAGATTCAGTGTTTTTCTCAAAGTTTGTCTTATATACCATAATAAATATGGTCATTGCTTACCTGTAGTGTTTCTTTAGAAAGGCTGCTCACCGCTCTCTTTTTAAAGTGAAGCTCAGTCTTCCCTTGGTGATGCTAATTCGTCACAGCTGAGAGATCAGCTGAGCCGTAAAGAACTTTCACATGTGCAGAATTTCTGCTGCCGGCTGTCTTATCTCAAGCCCACATGTTAAGCTGCTGGTTTGCACACCAGGAAGCAGGTAACAGGTCTGCTGCCAGGGGGCTTCTAGGGGAGTCACTTGGCTGGACAAAGCATCACTCTGGATGCTTGGATTTGATCTTTTTGATCATGAGTGGGATATAATTTTGCCTGCAATTTAATTTGAAATATTAGTGTTTGATAGCTTTCCAGGCAGGATCCCTGAAGTCATTATCACCTCACAGAAGACCTCTCAGCACAGCTCAGAGCTCCCTAACCACATCCAGAGTGGACAAAGACGCATGGCATGAGGCCTCTGTGCTTTTAGCCAGCAGCTGAAAGTACCATCATGTCCTTCTATGGCTAATACAAGAGACCCAGCACAGAGGGCCTTTAAGGATACAGACATTACTAAAGTAACCGACCAACTGAGCTCCACAAATGTTGCTCTCCTGTCCCCGTGTGGCTGCAAAATGTAAATACATCAGTATGACACTGATCACAGATTCACAATCCTGCACTTTTACAGTGATGGAAGAAGTATTCAGATCCTTTACTTAAGTAAAAGTACTAATACCACACCGTGAAAATACTTAAAAGCATAAAAGTCCTGTATTCAAAATCTTACTGAAGTAAAAATATATGAGTACTACCAGCAAAATAAGTAAGTATGAAAACCGAAAGCACTCATGTGCAATAAAATGGTCCCTGTCAGTATTTTATTATTATATATGATGTTTAATGTTACTGCTGCATTAATGTGTATGTTGTATTTTACTGCGGTAAGTTTTTAAGTTGGGTTCCAGAGCCCAGACTGTGCGTAGAGGTGAGCCCGACTATCTCTAGCCGGTACCGCTCAACCTCACGCACCAGCTCAGGCTCTTTCCCCCCCAGCGAGGTGACATTCCATGTCCCCATAGCCAGGGTCGTCATCCAGGGTTTGGGTCGTCGGGGCCCCCGCCCATGACTGCCACCCATACCACAAGGCACCGGCCCCTTCTGAACCTTCCTGCGGGTGGTGGGCCTACGGGAAGGCGGGCCCACGTCGCTCGTTCGGGCTGCACCCGGCCGGGTCCCGTGGGCAAAGACCCGGCCACCAGGCGCTCGCCTGCGAGCCCCAACCCCAGGCCTGGCTCCAGGGTGGGGCCCCGGTAACGCCGATCCAGGCGACGTACGCGTCCTTGGTTGACCGTCTTTCATAGGGGCTTCTGAACCGCTCTTAGTCTGACCCGTCACCTAGAGCCTGTTTGCCTTGGGAGACCCTACCAGGGGCATCAAGCCCCGGACAACATAGCCTCTAGGATCATTCGGGTACTCAAACTCCTCCACCACGATAAGGTGGCGGTTCAAGGAGGAAGCAAAAACTCGGGTCTGGGAGGAGTTCGGGGAGGCCATGGAGGAGGACTATCGGTCGGCCTCGAAGAAATTCTGGCAAACCGTTCGGCGCCTCAGGAAGGGGAAGCAGCTTGCTGTCAACACTGTTTACAGTGAGGGCGGGGAGCTGTTGACCTCAACTGGGGATATTGTCGGGCGGTGGAAGGAATACTTCGAGGATCTCCTCAATCCCACTGTCATGTCTTCCCTAGAGGAAGCAGAGACTGGGGACCCGGGGGTCGGTGCATCCATCACCGGGGCTGAAGTCACTGAGGCAGTCTGCAAGCTCCTCGGTGGCAGAGCACCGGGGGTGGATGAGATCCGCCCTGAGTACCTTAAGTCTCTGGATGTTGTAGGACTGTCTTGGTTGACACGCCTCTGCAACATCGCGTGGCAGTCGGGGACAGTGCCTCTGGACTGGCAGACTGGGGTGGTGGTCCCTCTTTTTAAAAAGGGGGACCAGAGGGTGTGTTCCAACTATCGGGGGATCACACTCCTCAGCCTCCCTGGGAAAGTCTATTCCAGGGTACTGGAGAGGAGAATCCGGCCGATAGTCGAACCTCGGATTCAGGAGGAACAATGCGGTTTTCGTCCCGGCCGTGGAACACTGGACCAGCTCTATACCCTCCACAGGGTGCTTGAGGGTTCATGGGAGTTTGCCCAACCAGTCCACATGTGTTTTGTGGACTTGGAGAAGGCTTTCGACCGTGTCCCTCGAGTCATTCTGTGGGAGGTGCTCCGGGAGTATGGGGTCGGAGGCTCTCTGTTGAGGGCTGTACAGTCCCTGTACAACCGGAGCAGGAGCTTGGTCCGCATTGCCGGCAGTAAGTCGGACCTGTTCCCGGTGCACGTTGGACTCCGGCAGGGCTGCCCTTTGTCACCGGTTCTGTTCATTATTTTTATGGACAGAATTTCTAGGCGCAGCCAGGGGCCGGAGGGGGTTCAGTTCGGGAGCCGGCAGATTTCGTCTCTGCTCTCTGTTGTCTTGTTGGCTCCATCGAGCCAGGACCTTCAGCATGCACTGGGGCGGTTCGCAGCCGAGTGTGAAGCAGCTGGGATGAGAGTCAGCACCTCCAAGTCCGAGGCCATGGTTCTCGACCGGAAAAAGGTGGCTTGCTCCCTCCAGGTTGGGGGAGAGTTCCTGCCTCAAGTGGAGGAGTTTAAGTATCTCGGGATCCTGTTCACGAGTGAGGGAAGGATGGAGCGTGAGATTGACAGGCGGATCGGTGCAGCGGCAGCAGTAATGCGGTCGTTGTACCGGTCTGTCGTGGTGAAGAAGGAGCTGAGCCGAAAGGCGAAGCTCTCGATTTACCGGTCAATCTACGTTCCTACCCTCACCTATGGTCATGAACTTTGGGGAAAGAACGAGGTCCCGGATACAAGCGGCTGAAATGAGTTTCCTCCGCAGGGTGGCAGGGCGCTCCCTTAGAGATAGGGTGAGGAGCTCTGTCACCCGGGAGGAGCTCAGAGTAGAGCCGCTGCTCCTCCACATCGAGAGGAGTCAGCTGAGGTGGCTCGGGCATCTATACAGGATGCCCCCTGGACGCCTCCCAAGGGAGGTGTTCCAGGCATGTCCCACCGGGAGGAGGCCCCGGGGAAGACCCAGGACACGCTGGCGTGACTATGTCGCGTGGCTGGCCTGGGAACGCCTCGGGATCCCCCCGGAAGAGCTGGGGGAAGTGTCCAGGGAGAGGGAAGTTTGGACGTCCCTGCTCAGGCTGCTCCCCCCGCGACCCGGCCCCGGATGAAGCGGGAGAAGACGGTACGGTACGGTACGGTACGGTAAGTTTTTAAGTTTGTTTTAATTTTAACTACTGTTGATTAGTTTAATCTACAGCAATACATCATACGCTATAAGATCACCATATATTTGTAGCATTGTTTCCTGTGAGAACCATGTACCTCATCAAAGAGGGTTTTTAAATAGTTTATTTCGTTTAAGAGATAAGAGAATTTTCTAAACTCATGTAATTATTCAGTTCCTTTAAATACATGGTTTTCACTGCATGGCAATGGTTTGGAAAATTGTAATTTGAAAAGTAACCATTACCTAAAGATTAAGTGAAAAGTGTAATATTTGTCTCTGAGATGTAGTGGAGTCTCAGTAATCAGAGACTCTCTATGACACTGTGCACATACAATTACACAATACAACATTTGTCCTCAAATCTGCCTGTAAAACACTTCATGTGGTGAAATATGTGCATTATTATAAATATTAAGCTGATCCGAGCAGAAAATCACTGTACAGACTTTAACCACTTTAGTCTGAGTTCCACCACATATTCATGAGGCTCAGGTTAAACTTAGTTATAGTGACCTCTAGTGGCAACTAAGCGATTCCTGCAGTTCAAAACAGCGCCAGCTGAACCACTGCTGGACACCGAGCTGCAGCTCACAGGACACAGTAATCATGCTGAGACTATGTGACTCGTTGTAGCCAGCATGTGGTTATATCCTTCTTACACTCCTAAATAAAAGACAAACATCAGATTTTAATCCCAGTGTCAAACAGTAAGGACACAAATGTGTGAGTTCCTGTCTCACATTTGTCATATGACTAAAGTACCACAGTGCAGATAAAACAGGTATGTTCACCTGGACGCCGACGTCATGATGTGTTTGCTTCTTGCAGCCACAAGGTGACAGAATATTACTGCAGTTACAGAGACTGATGTGCACATTTATGTGTGAGTATTTTGTCTACTTATTCACTGTATAATTTCTTTCTGTTTGAATGTTTTGTGATGATGAACATACCAGCTACATAATAAAAAACATATAAAGAATTAGCGGTGATGCTATCTAAGTGCATACAGGTTGAAGTTAACATACTGAAAAGCTAATGTGTGTTTATGTTCATGTTCACTCATTTAATCCTCTGACTTTATCACATTTTATGAAGCAGTGTCACAAATTTGAATTCTTCAGAAGTGCAAAGGAGGAAATTTCTCATGTGTAAGGGGAAAGGAGTATTTAGAGTTTTGATAACAGGACTTTATTGGTTACACTGACCCTTTTCCATGGACATTCATTGTATCCTGATTGAGTAATCGGGACAACAGGATATGTGGCTGAAGAGGCCCTCAGGTGCTTCCTGTGTATTCATTGCTCCAATGTCACTGAAACACTATATCTCTTCATTTCACAACTGTTAGGACATACAGTCAGAAAAATGTCCAAACTTTTTTCCATGTAATTGTTTTTAACACAGGACGCACAAAAAGAAGCCTGCAGGATAAATTTTCTGAACGCAAGAGAAAAAAGTGACATGTAGGTTATCCTTTGAAGAGGCTCAACAGAAGTGACTGGGTACTAAGAGTGAGTGAGTCAGACTGTCTGTTATGGGTGGGGACCTTTTCTCCAGAGAGAGACTTGATGCAACAGGCCTAAATGAAGAAATAACATTTGTGTGTGTGTGTGTGTGTGTGTGTGTGTATATATATATATATATATGTGTGTGTGTGTGTGTGTGTGTGTGTGTGTGTGTGTATACATACATACATTTTTGCATATTATGTCATATTTGGTTTGTTTTTCTTGAAGTATTCTGAGTGAAATCTCATGGAAGTAATCCCAGAATGACACTCAGTATCTCTTATCTCTCATCACTATCTTGTTGAATGAATGCATAAATGGGTCAGGCCAGGTATAATCTCTTCACTTGAAACTCTGATTGAGACTTGTTAAGGTCGCAACCAATCATTTTTTGATTTTTTAATTGTCATTATCAAACCATGTAACCAATAAAGTTTTTTTTTTTTTAAATCAAACTTATAGTCCTGTTACACAAACCAGATGCGCTCACAATAAACACTTTATTTTCACCATGAAAAATAGACAAAAGTTCTCAATACAACAATTTCTGTCAACCATGTTTCAGCATATTCCTAACTCTTTAAATTCCTCCACTTTCAAATACACATTACATTGTCCGTTATTTAAACCAGACAGCAGGTGCTCATGGCCAAACACAGAAAAATCACATTTCTCACAAACTGTAACAGAGTCTCAAACACATGACAGCACAAAGTACAAAAAGACATTCTTCGGGTTGGCAGGTGAGTTAGTTCATGCAGATGTTGTTGCGCAAGCTGCAGACAAATGTAATAAAATTCTGTGTCCAAAAATCATGCGCAGTCACTCACAGACTACATCTGCTTTCACCATGAACTGCTTTCACATAATCTCACTAATAGCTTTGGAGTGACATCCAAGGTTTGCCTTCACTTCACAGTCTAATGTGCTTTGAGGAAACCAGAACTGAGCAGAGTTCTGTGCCTTTTCTCGCTGGCTCTCTGTGCCTTTATTTATTCTCTTTGAACCTCTTTCATGTTTCACTTAAGATGCGGCTGAAATAATTCAGCAGAGACTGAAACACAGCTTGTCTTCCACACTATGTTGGGAGCATATGAGTGAATGAAGGCACGTGCAGCATCATCACATTGTTTTTATATGCATGTAAGGTATGACCACCTGTGTGCTGTATGTACTGTATGTTTGGGATGTCTGAAGCCACAACATGCCTACCACCTCAACTGCTCCCTTCCTGATGACCAATCTTCCGCCTGTACAATCTGCCTGCTGCTCTGTGGGAGCAGTAACCATAGTTTATTCCACTAGCCTGGCCTCCATTGAAAATAGTGAGTTTAATATTCTCAGCATCAGTAACCGACTGCAGAGGAGCAGTATGGCACAGTAGAATCTGGGCTACAAAGCCCCATAAAGAAATAAATAAATGCCTGTGAATGAGGCTTGTGCCATCCTGATGTCTTTCTCCACAGAACACAATAGCAGCATTGATGACAATCAATTTGCAATCATACGCAAGTCGAGGTATTTTACATTTCCCAGCTCAACACCTCATTATGTCTGAAGGGACATATGCAAATCTGCTTTGGTAGATGCTGAATCATGACTGGCTGTCCGTGTGGGAGTCCCG
Source organism: Chaetodon trifasciatus (assembly GCA_037975065.1). NCBI lineage: Eukaryota > Metazoa > Chordata > Actinopteri > Chaetodontiformes > Chaetodontidae > Chaetodon > Chaetodon trifasciatus. Next base: position 2,416,037 of record JBBMOE010000046.1, on the reverse strand, counting down.
CCTGCGGTGTCTTGTGGGTGAGCTGTGAGTTGCCTCGTGCATGGAGCAGTTCTGAACTGAGGAAGGTACAGTGGAGAGCAGCCACGCGTCGGCGCTGTCAGCAGCTGGCTCGAGTCTTCGGGGCCGAGCAAAGGGTGTGACTCCACACAACGATCCTCTCTGTTCAAAACCACGTTTTTAAGCAGCCCAGTCTTTGTCGCCTCTTCTCTCTGCTCCTCGTCCTCCTCGCTGTCCTCATCCTCTGCCGGATAGTCCATTCCTAGATAATTCAAGTCCTTCTCTTCTCTCGCCTCCTCTTCGTCTTCTTGCCCTGATGTTTCAGAAAGCTCCTCCACAGAGTTGTAGGAGCAGGAGCGCCGCGGGTCGTCCAGCTCCCACAGGCCACCAGGGAACGATCCAGATATGTCTGAGTTGTTGGCAGAGAAATTGCCCTCATCGCTGGAGCTGCTGCCACCGCCATCCTTATAGTGGAGATGCTGCTTCGGATCCGAGAGCAGCACAGTGGTGTATGTGACTGAAGACTGGGCAGAGCCGTCGGTGCTGCCTGGGGGCTGGTCTGCCCGGGGGTCGACTAGCTGTAACTGATCTAACCTTGGACTTGAGCTGGTTAAAGCATCCAGATTAAGGGCAAAGGAAGGAGATCCACCTAGGAGCACCTCTCTCTCCATGGGTTGGACTTGGTTGACCTCTGGTGGAAGGGCGATAGATGAGGCAGCAGCTGGGTCGGGAGTTAGGGACACGAGAGGGGCTTGGACTAAAGCTGTTGTCAGAGCTGAGAGATCCACCTTGTCCATGATAACAATTTTGGAAAAGTTCTCAGAGGGCAGGAGCAGCGGCCAGGCTGGGAGGCCTTCAGGATGTCGGAACAGGTGGTCAAAGGTGTCAGCCTGAAAAGAAAAGCAAAAACACGTCAAGTACTACTTATCAGAATATGTGGTGATATATAAATAAAACCATCGACAAAAGGAGATGTCAGAGATTGCAATTAGAATGAAAAATGGTACAGAGGGGAGATGAACTGCATATTTTTGTGTGAGAGACAGAGCTTGAACACTGCTGGACTACAGCAAATGACAGAGTAAATGTGAAGGCAAAGATGTTTAGTATTTATAAGAGACAGACAAAAGTCAAAGAAATGTAACATGTATGCTTTAAACTGTTTAATTAATCGACAAGTCAGCTGTTTCCCTGTTTCCAGTTATTATGCTAAGCTAAGCTAACCGGCTGCTGGCTGTAGCTTCTCGTTGAACAGACATGAGAGTGGTACCAATCTTCTCATCTAACTCTCATATAAAAGTCAATAACCTCATCACCTAAAATGTCTAAGTATTTCATTTCAGAAACTTCAGGTCTAATAAAAACCGGATAATGTTGCAAACTATCATGCAAATGAATGACACTCCGGAGCAATCAGCACATAAAATATATGTGTTTCACATTCATTTTTACCTTTTTGAAGTCTAGTCCTTTGGCCCAGGAGCACTTGTTTGGGTTGGGTACATCCTTCCACACAAACTTTTTCATCCTGGAAAGAAATGAGGAGATATCCAGGTTTCATCTCTCTGTCCAAAGTCTTGCTGTTTTAGTATTAGAACACCCCACCCCGCTATTTGAATATCAGGGTTTTTACACAGTGATTTTCTTTGGACTGAACATCATTCCTGAGTTTATTTCCTGTAAATACATCGTTGCAATGAATTGGAGCTCTTACTGGTTTTGAGAGAGGACCAGAGTGACAAACAGGACGATGGAGAGGAAGGAGATGATCATCAGCATCATGTAGGCTGCAGGGTCTCCTCTGGTGGCTGTAACAGTTGGAAAATACATATCAGACCAATAGTTAATAACACAATGGAAGTGCTGACATTTTGTCACTCTGAAATACTTTAATATTGAACAGGACACTGAAACAACAGCCTGAAAACTGGTGCATACCTGTGGTGTACATTGGCTCGCCTTCTCCATCAGCAAACACAGGGTACAAGTAGAAGCCACATTCCTCAGAGCCAAAGAAATCACCTGAAATGATACGTTGAAATCATGTTGGCTGGGTACACCTGCTCTTTCACAGTAACACACACTGTTAACAGCTACACTGGGAAAAGAAATGACTGATAAAAAGACAGAGAAGAGATCATGTTACCTCTTAAATAGGTGGGACGGTCAGTGTAAGGCAGTCTGGCCCATGTGTCTCCACTCTGTCCCTGCTGCCTCTGTGGAGACCACTGGACCACCATGAAGAGGGGCACAGAGCTGTTGTCCAAACGAGTCCAGGACAGGGACACACAGGTGCTGTTGATAACCAACACACTGAAGGAACGCATGCAGCGGCCTGCAGCACAGACAGAAAAGACAGTGAACTCTTCAAATTCTAGTACACACAATAATAAAGAAGATTGTGGTTGTAAACAACAACATCAGTGGTCAGGCTAATTTATCCTGCTGCCAGTAGCTGCTAATAACACTGAAAACACATTTTCTCAGATTACTTATGGGAAAATATCGAACAAACACTGTCTGGGAAAACAATTTTGCTTATGTCAGTTTACTGAAAACACTTTTCTCTGAACTATGAATAATGGGAGGGAGATAAACAACTGTTGCACACATACAAACAGTCAACCGTATTGATCATAATACTGGAATAAAAAAAAAAAGACTTGTTACCTGTGTTAGAGCGCAAAATGATGTTTTACAAGAAATAATATTCCATCTTTCATATAGTTTGGAAAGACAGAAGAAATATGACTGGAAACACTGTTTTTCAGCAGCTTTGATTGGAGTGGATCTTGTTTTTTGAGCTCTGACCATGAATCTGACTGATCTTCGTCTGTAACTCATTGTTATGTGCTCCCAATGAGGTTTTCCTGCGTAAACTTTATGTTTTATTTAGCTACTGTATTCTAGGGTTGCAGCTTATGATCAGTGTCATTGATTGTTTTCTCAATGATCAATTATTTAGCCCAAAAAATAAAGTGAAAAATGTCAATCCTAATTTCCCAGAGCCCAAGATGGTGTCTTGAAAGCAAAACAGCAAAGACTGATTAACAGAATGACAGGAGTATTTGTTGACTGAATTCCCATTCAAAAATACAAATCAAATGACTAGTTTGTGTGTTCGTGGGTCAACTATTTAACATGTCATAATAGTGGAAGAGATTCATGGTTATGTTGAGTTAATACTTCCTCTCAACAGGCCAGAAGAACAATAAGTAAAAGGGATTTTCACATTTTTCTATCCAGTCGTTTGTGTTCGGGTTGGCTCACTCACGTCTGGGCGGTCTCTCCAGCGTCATCTTGATGTTGTCAGTGGAGCTTCCCAGACTATTGTAGGCCGCCACAGTCACAGTTTGGGGCATCTGGTTCCATTCAAAGCTGTATGAGGATGCCAGCTCGATCTGTTCCTTCATCACAGAGCCACTCAAGGCCTGGTGCTGGACAATAAATCCATCCACGCAGTACGAGTGTCCTGATATCTGGAGATGCTGACCGACAAAAAGCAGCAAAGACAGCATTTTTAATGTGATGTTTTAATTGTAAGCCTGGAAATGTTTAGATTTGAGTTTTTGTACCTCAAATAGCAGAGTGACATTAGTCTGGTTTCTGTATGGGTCATCCTGAAGAATTCTCCAGAAATCAGGACCACGCTCTGGAGCTGAAGGGGAGACCAACAATAGCATCATATGACAGCTTTTACCTCTGTGTTAGAGGTGAGGTGATGGTATGATGTGTATGGGGAGCTAAAATCAGAAGGCCACACGTAATTTAAAAGGTCACATCAAGCATCAAGCTGCATCTGCCAGCATTGTCGTTAAAAGCTTAGCGTTATTTGAAATGTCCAAGTCTGAAATGAACAGTGTTGTACTGTACCTCTGCTGTTCTGAGGTGTGGAGTACACGGATTCGCTCCATTCGCTCCAGTAGCCCGTGCCGTTGGTGTGCATGCAGCGTACTTGGACCACATACACCCGGCACATGTCGATCACTGCGACCTCTGCCCACGGCACCCGCACTGGACTCTGGACCTGCAGGCACGACATTTTTCTTATTTTAGATAAAGGCAAATAAAACCAATGCGATATATCCAATCTGTGAGTACACAGCTGTTTCATCCGTCTGTCCACTTTACCCAAGCAAAGAGAGACAATTATTTCCCCATCGTTCTCATCATTTTTAGCATCCAATATTAAAGAGACAGAGGGCAGGATTATGGTCTCATATCAGATCATGTCAAAGTGACCGAGTCCATGCCAAAGTTTCCTGAATCACGTAAGGAGATATGAAACATATTTACCAACCTGAGCCCAGTCTCGGACCTGACTGACATCTAAAATACTTGTTCCTGAGGTTCTTGAAAGATAAACATCTTTCACCAAACTTTCTATCAAAGCCCGTGGTCAGGAAACAATCTGACAGACAAGCTCACCTTCCACTGGGCTCTCACAGCGGATGGCGCGTGGTACCGAAACTGACACTGGAGCCCCTCGACCGGCAGAGACGGAGGCTCCCATGTGACCATCAGGACCCCACTGCTCTGGCTCACTGCCCTCACATTAGTGGGTGTGTGGGGTTTCACTGTAGGGGAAATAGTGTGGAAGAAGAGTGTGAGTTATTATAAAGCACTTATTAATTCCTTATTCTGAGGGTTGTGGTTAATAAAGTTTAATGATTTCCTTCGAAGTTCAAGATCCATTTGCTCTTAAAACTGGCTGTTTGATCAATAAAAATATAATGCCACTCAATATTGTGGATTTTCCTGACTACATTAACTGAACAGGAGGAAACTTTAGATGTTAGGAATATTCTTTAGATATTTCTACATGCTATTTCATTTTGAAACGCACAAGATGACGAGATGATTCAGTTTCAGTCACAGATTTAATGTGTGGATCTGCAGTTTTCCCTCCTTCCTCTTGTGTCTTTGTGTTCCCTCTGTCTCTGTCTCCTGCCTGTCTGTCTGGTGTGTGTGTCTGTGTCACTGTAGGCCACGGCTGGCAGGTTTGGTCTGGCCTCCCCCTCTCCTGAACACACTTGCTCGCAATCACACAATCGAGACTCACCTGCTGCCACAGTATAAAAGCACCGGCCTCCCACCCTGTATTTGTCAAATCGTCTTATTCATCCTAATGGCAACAGTCGAGACTCCACAGATCCTTGTAGAACCTGTTTGCTATTTGCCTTGCCTGCCTGTCTGCCTCCCTGACTGCTGTTCTCTGTGCTCAGGTGCCAAGATCGGTCAAGCAGTTTACGCCCTGTCAGTCTGTACTGTGAATAATCTGGACCTGGAATCCTATCTGTCCACTCTCTGTCAACTCACCAGCTTCACTGTGTGGATCTCCTATCTGTTGCACATTTTTGGAACTTTCATGAAAACCTTTCTACACACTCCTCTCTCCGTCTCTGAGTTTTCAGCGTTTGGGTGCATTTGCTCCTCTTTAAAACCTAAAACATTTAATCTGCATTGTCAGTGACCCATGGGTAAAAATCTAAATGCATAAAAGCATCAAAAAGAAACATTGCTGTTGAAGAAGTGTCATTTCATGTTGGCGCTCACCATGATCTATGGGGGACAGGTAGACAGGTTTAGACCTGATGGGGCCCAGTCTGGACGGCACTTCCAGCCACAGCTTGTAGCAGTTCATCCTCAGAGGCTGGATGGTGCAGGTTTTCTGCCTGGATCGGACCTGCAGGCACGCAGGTCCCATCTCCCCCACTTTCTCGCCCGCTCTCTCCCTCTCCTCCATCACATCACACGGCAGGTTGGCCCACCTGCCAAGAAAACACAAGATAATCAAATCAACTAATGAATGAATTTTCTCCTGTCTGACTTATGTCTTCTCTTTCAATTTTCTTTTCTATTTATACAATCTGATCAACAGTGGTGGAATGTAACTAAGTATATTTACTTCAGCATAAGTAATTCCACAGCAATCAGTTGAAATCAGCCCCATCTTTGTAACCTACACATAATTCTAATTAAATTTGCATGTTTTTCACTTCAAAACATCCAAATATCTCTCACATCTAAATATTCTGATGTATTTTTTCCATCTCTATTAAAAAGATGGAATTTGAGTAGGCAAGAGTGTTGAGTGCACAAGAGGCCTCTGCAGTTCATCAGTTAGTAGGAAGAGATATGAAACATGAACATTACGTCACTGCATCAGTCCTTGCTGTTGTGGTTTGAGCTTCATTTTTTAAAGTGTAGAGACTTGCTCTGAGGTCAGATGTAGCAATGACACTGACTGATAGTTTATTGCTCAAATAGACTTCCTGGTATCACCTCACACAACTATTTCCAGGGTGTGTTCAATGAATGAGTTGTCTGGTACACCGTGTTCAGTGACTTCCAGGTTTTCAGCACACTGAGCTCTGAGCGTTGATTGAAGGTTTCATTAACAATGCTTGGACAAACATCCGAACACACTAAAAGGAGACAGCTACTGTAAAATGTAAACTGCTGCGTTACCTGGATCTGAATTTGGGTTTGGTCCACTGCGTGTTCTTCCAGCTGCAGTCCATAGCATCGATGTCGCCGTTGGTTTCACAGTTGATGTCAATGGAAGCTCCTGAAACACGCAGGCAGAAACACTCACAGTTAAGGCAACAATAACAAACTTCACCTGAGACAGCCTCTGTGCACTGGGATTATTTATGGTTCACATTGTTGTGTGCTCACATGCCGCCACTCTCTTTCCTGTCTTTGTCCACTGCAGCGAAAACTCCCAAAAAGGGACGTGAACTTCCAGGAACTTGAAAATGAAATGTTGATGTTCGAGTCTCAAACTGTACATAAATGATGTCTTTCTTTCTTTGGACCTGTACCAGGAACAGTCCTTAACATCGCATAACATTTAGCTGTGCTGTTATTGGTCCCAAAGCTCACCATCGACATAGATCTGGCTGTAGGGGATGGTCCACTCCTGAGTACACTGCAGCAGGTCGTACATCCGAGTCTCTGAAGGACGCACTGTGATCTGGCTGACCTGTTTTGGGAAATGAAAAGTCGTTTACACAGACTGTACTCCTCTAAACAAAAACACACAGGAAAAGGAAAAGACGCACACAAAGAGTTGCTGCATACCCATTGGTTGACTGGGTGGTACTGACTGTGATGAAGCCGCTGCTGGAAGTTGAGCATCCACATGGCTGTGCTGGCATTGACATTGTGGTCGTTGAACACACAGTACACTGTTACGTTCTCGCCCGGTCGAGCCACCACTTTCTCAGGGATGTAGCTCACCGCTGTACACACGCACGCACACACACACACACACACACACACACACACACACCAGATTTCTGATATAAAGAATGTTGAAGAAACGCAGACACTTGATGAAAGGACAGAAAGAAAAATGAATGTCAAGACTAAGAAAGGAGAAAACAAAGGCCTTCTGTTGAACAAACGCCTGACTCACTCTCACTCTCATTTACGCAGACTTTTCATGCAGATATTACAAAGAAAACAAACTTTCAGGGATTTTGTAACTTCTTTTTGTTTGTTTGTTTGTCACATGGTCTGACGGGACTGAGTGTGAGCTGTACATCTGCGTGGACTCCTCTGTTCTGCCAGCAAAAACAAAAGAAACATGACTCATCTGCAAAGCAGGTGAGCAGCTCAACGAAAGAAAACTTTCAAATTAATTGAATATGCTGTTTGATGACTCATCATCGTTCATCATGTGCACTCCAACAACCTTTTTTTTTTGCTGTATTTTACTGCCTATACAGTAAACATTGACTTTCTAAGAATCATTCTTTTATGTTAGCCTTTTCATTTCATTAACTTTTTGGAAGACCTGCCATCATCATGAAAGTTTTGGTAGCTCGTTTCGGTGAGATGACTCAGAGTTGTCGAGCCTCACACACTTTTAACCCCATGACACACAGACACGTTGTGGCATCAGGGTCAAGTTTCCTCATGTGAGGCAGCGCAGATGAGCAACCCTCTGAACACACCCACACATGCAGTACATGTGCACACAGATAGTTAAACACTGAGACAAAAGCAGATCTACGACAGACACTTGAGACCATTGCGTGTTGTGTTGCTTAACGCCCTCGGGCTGATGTTCACACTTTAATGAGCAGTCTGATGTTGCAGAGCACAAACTAACAACCAGCCAACATTTGGCATTCTCTGATGGTGTTAAAAGTTTGCAAACAATTCTCTGTATCATTTCTCAAGTCTCAGTTTCATTGTTTTAAAAGCGTGACTGCACATGGACGACTGCCTCGCGTTCAGCTCTTTGAGCAGATCTGCTGCTTGTGACATTTCTCTGTGTCACATGATTTGTAGCAGGTCAACCTTGAGGACAACCTCTGATTGAGACTCTATTGACGCTGACCATACTGGAATGAGGTCTTCATTAATAGCTCAGGCTAATGGGCTAGAGTCGCTTCAATAGTGCAGCACTGACATAAATCTACCTGAGAGATAATTGAAGAGTTTGGTTCTTCCACTGCCACTGATGAACCCTCTCAAAGCAAATGAGAGTTGAATTGCAGCCATCAGGAAAGGTTTCAAATGCTCATCAAATTCAGTGCAAAAAATGTGAAATTATATAACTCCACTCCCTGATTTTCGGGTCATCGAACACCAAAATAACATCTCAGTTCAGCTGTTTCAGTTCTGAAACAACACAGTGGGTTTCAAAACACCAGCAGTGTGTTGAGGCTATTTTTAGTTTCCAGGTTTGTGGGGCTTTCTTTCTTTTATTCAACCAAACTGAAAAGAACATTTTAGTTGGATGTTTTGTCAGTTCAGTCATTTGGAAACAAAATTATGTCTCACTGGAAACAGAGGAGCCAAAGCCAATATTGAAGGCAGACTGACAGAGTAACTAGCTCCAGGAATGACTGTAAACCTTTTTGAGAGCAGCTGACAAATGCTTTTAACTATTTAATAATCTTCAATAACTGTACTTCAGACTTTTGATTCAGTCTATACTGACATATGTAGTTGTCTTAATTTTTTCAAGAGTTTTTATTCTTTTCAATCCTTCCCCAAAACTGGAGGTTGGAAATATAATCTGCTAAAGATGTGAATTAAACAAGAGTCTACAGCCATGCGAGCAGCTCTGTGAGGCTGTACTTTGAGCTAAATGCTAACAACGTTAACATGCTAACAGTTGCTGCTAACCACTAAACAGAAGGTACAGCTGAGGCTGACTGTCATTAGTTTTTGCAGGCTGATATTGCAGGCTAGTATTGGACATCTTTAAACTTTGACATGATGATGACACCAGAGTAAAAGTCCAGAGGCAGCGTGAATGTCTGTACAAAATTTCACAGCAATCCATCCAACAGTTGCTGAGATATTTCACTGTGGACTGAAGTGGTGGACCTACCGTCCTAATGCCACTGCCATCTCTAGAGCCACTGGCATGACCACAGACACTATTTCTAGGTCACTTACTTTCTGCTAAATTCTGCCTTGATGAATACAATGGCTCCACAGGGATTCTCAAACAATTCCTCAAAAGCTTAAAAAAAAGCCGTGCAGGCAAAAGCTTTTCAGCTTGTCCAAAGTACATGAGTAAATAGAAGAAACATATCATCCTGTATGTCTTTCATTGTTCTATTTATCTGTCTCTATAGAAACAGTTGGAGGGGAGTTGTTCTTACTGTCCAGGTAGATGTGATGAGGTTCACTCCAGTCGCTCCACAGTGGAGGCTGGTCCAGGCTGGAGCAGCGAACCTGGATGGTGTAGTTCAGTCTTGGCTTGAGATCCAGAGGCGACCTAGGCTCTCCAGGTGCAGACACCACCTGGAGACAGCAGAGAGGGAGTCAACAAACACACAAGCACACACTCACACACACTCACATCAAACTGGATAGGGTAGTTGGGCGTGTTTGTACGGGCGAATGATGACTGAATCAAGTTCGTCATCACAACATGACTGTAGTAACTGTTTGGTGTCTTGTCAACTGGAACTGTTAACAAAACACACAACCAGACGACAGCCAGACTGGACAGTGTGTGCAGGCACCTGCAACTTCTGCCAATTTCCCTGAAAGCCTTTTTATATAGATAGAGGGTTACTGTATAATGTACAGATGTAAAGCCTCTTGAGGCATGTTTGTGATTTGTGACATCGGGCTGAATTAGTAAAATTGACTTGACTACATACAATGAGGGACTTTAACACCTAAACTAATGGAAAAAATTAAGTCTCACTGAAACAGTAATTTCTTTATGTATCTACAGGAGTCTTAAACATTAGGTGTACAGTCTCAGCCCTTGATGAATCATGGAGCTTCTGATCCACTGCTGAATGCTGCACACACTGTATGACGCTGTTAAAAACCCGACTGACTGTGAGCAACTCGCACTACATAAACACAAAATCCTGTCAGTGGAAATTTGTGCTGCACTGCTGCAGTGAAAGGCAAATACAGTAACTGTGTGTGTGTGTGTGTGTGTGTGTGTGTGTGTGTGTGTGACTCACTCAGGACATGGCTTATGTCAGTTTCTGTATAGAACTCTTTACCACCTCAAAGTACATGTTCGCTTCTCCTTTTCATGCATAAGTGCAGCTGGCTTTCAAGGCTTTCTTTGCGATCTGCGGTTAATAATTCCTGTTTGAAACTAAATGAAAGCATGAGGCTCGTCACTGAGCCTGGTGTACATTTTTAACTAGTCTAATAAGGCACCCTTTCTTAAGGGTTCTTTAATTGGGACCAGAGGCTAAAATGTTTCATAGATTAATTATAAGCCATTATTAAGCATAACATTTGAGTTGATAGGCTGTAAAAAGCAATTCAATAATTAACAACATAATACAGCTGCAGACTAGATGGAGCAGCATCATTAACAGATAGAAAGGATAAACACTGGCCAAATTTTTTACAACCTGGAAACCAAATGATGTTCTTCTTAACAGCTTATAACAGATCGATGACACCAATAAAGCCACTAATCACAGTCCATGCAAAAACACTTTATAAATGGGGCCTTATCATAAAGTGGGACCAGTATCTTCAGATCACATGACTCTTGGTGAGTGCAGCAACAAACTCTTACAAGGAAGCACTTCTTAGGTAACATTTCATCATGTTGAGCATTACCTGCCAGGCTGGATGAGTGGTGTTGGAAGAGTATCGGACCTCGTATCTCAGCGGCCCGGCATCAAAGTCTGACGGGTTGTCCCAGTGTAAGATCAATTCTGCCTCAATGGTCTGCACATGCGACAGGTTGACTGGAGGACTTGGTTTCACTGTAGACAAAGAACAGATCATCTCAAAAACAGAAACACATATTTATAATATGCTTTTTACAGATCAATCAATGTAACCAGTGACTTGCAATTATGCCACTTTGATCCTGCTTTCATATCAAGTCACATCTTATCAAAGGTCATTAAATCCTGTCATTACAATAAGTGTACATAAAATTGGAGGATCATAGGTAGATCTTCGCTGTTTCTGAGAACAGATGACAAAACAACCCATCATGTCCATCTCAAGGTGACATTTGCTGTAATTGCTCTTATCTTCAGGCAATGAAGATCAATATTTCTCTAGTCCTTATGGTAGGATTATCAATATTAAACACGGGAATCAATCACACCTTGAGTTCAATGAAAAATACAATTACAAAGAATATAATCTAATTTGTCTGCTTGACATAAACAACAAATTCACGCCTCTCAGTCTTTACATGTACAGTATATGAAGCTTATGCGCGTAAATGTAGCTGAGGATTTTTAGTATTCCATGGCTCATCTGAGCAATACATTGAGCCTCATATTTAGACTTAATGGCCATTTCAGGTGGATTTCACAGGTGTGGACCAAGACTGTCATTCACTGAAGTGAGATGAGGAGTCGCAGCTAACATTGTCCCAGTTCATCAGTCAATTATGACAAATAAAGAAAGAGATAATTGAGTCTGATAAAACCACAAAGATACCTACTGGGAGAAAAGACATTACTCAGCATTATGAGTAATAGATCAACAATGTATTTTCCAGACTGTTCTCACAACAGGGAAAGCCTTTGTACAATCTTCACTGGGTGCTCACAGAAACAGTGTTCTGACCAGTTTTAACATGTTTAAGATAATTAATGTCAGCTTGATTAGCCTATACTGTCTATAGCTTAGCTTATGTGAATCAAATGTTTCTGCTTGGCAACATTTCTTTCCAAAATGTTGCATTTTCACAGAAAAAAAATTGTGAAGACTTTGTTTCAAGAGCAGAAAAAGCTCATTCAGAAGGCTGAAGGCTTTACCAATCACTGTGACCCAGACAGGAGGAAAAGGATACAACTGAGAACACATCAAATCTGCACAACATACAGTCACCACTCAGATTCTGTTCTGCTGAATAAACACGGCATGGAAAGTCCTTGTCTATCACTGTGGAGAGCTTGGATGTGGCTGCAGACACACACACACACACACACACACACACACACACACACACACACACACACACACACACACACACAGGGCCATAGTCCAGTTCTCCTCAGTTATTCTGCTCACGTTTACCAATCAACTGAATAAAACTCTTTTTTTCCTTATCTGTCCAGATGCATCGTTTTGAAGCAGGACGTTGGAGACTGTAGGTGTTTTACAGACCGAGGAGCCCGGCATCATCTGCGTGCATGTCTGAATGTATTCGTGGGGCTATGATGCCAGTAACCGAGTGACTTTGAAAAGAACGTGAATGTCGGGAACTTGCTTTTTTCATGACTTATGGTAAAGCATTTAAAACAGTGTAGTAAGTAAGTGACAGGCAAGTGGGGTCATACTTAAACACTTAAAAACATTTAAAAGCTTCAGATTTCCAAATCATCTTTGAAATAACTGTTCTGCTTAATTCATGTCTAATAATCATTTTTAGATCACAGATCAATGATTAACTGATAAGAACATGCATGTTGCCAGGTTGTGAATTTAGTAACTCCATTAGTTATACAAACTTCTAATATAAAATATGCCTTACTGTGATGTCAATGTGACTTACTAACATACAGTTTTACATGTTCAGCATTTGTATAAATCCAGTTTTCTGGTAGGTTTTTGCTTGTTGAACAATGTTTCCCTCGGCTTGCCTCCCACAGCTCAGCCATTTTCAGGTTATGTAAAAAGAAGAATCACACAGCATTCATTAGGGCTGTGTTACATTATTAACTGCAAAGTCTGGAGAGAAAACTGCTTTCTCTGCCTCCTCCATAACTAATTCTTCCTTTAACTGGTTGAAAATGGAGAGTGTGATTCTGTCAGACTGAAGTTGATTACTTGTTGTAACTCAACTGAATTCATTAGCTATGAATCCATTTTTATCTTAAACCAGCAAAAAGCAAACTGCATTACAATGTCCCTTTCTTACCAGGTCGGGCAGGAATTCTGAGTAGGACTGGTGGAGCTGTGGCGTCAGAGATGCTGACGGTTACCACGGTGACAAAGCTTGTCGTAGCGTCAAGGCCGACCGAACAAATAAAGGAATCCTCGGCTTCACAGACAACAGGGGTATCAGATTCAGGATTCCCATCGTTTGCCTTGGTGTCCTCTTTGTGAGACCTGGGAAACGGACACAAAAAACACTTTAGTTAGTGAGTTTTCTGAGTGGCTGTACATTGTAGTAAGATAAGATAAAAGTAAGACCACTTATGACCAGAAATATCTCTATATCACCACATTTGATTGGAGACTCCTTAATGCTGATGCTTTTCCACAGAGATTTAAACAAATAAAGTTGGATTGTTTTCAAAGATCTGTCAGATTCATCTTTTTTCTTACTTTTTTTTTTTTTTTTTTTTTACAACAATCTCATCTCAAGGTCCATTTATTAGCTGTTATGGAGCTATTGATCACATGACATGATCTTTAGTAGCATGGACAAGAAGTCTCAGAAGTGTTCAGAAAAACTAGAATGACCATCTTGTGGCTGTTTGACTCCACCAACCAAACACAAGTCACCAGCTGAGGTCACAGACAGTCAAGTGTGTGTTAGATCAGTGGTGAACTGGTCTCTTTATCCTTGCTGCAATAAAAGCCTGGAGCCAGTGTGATATCACACAGCTTCCCCTCTGCTGATCAAAGTAAACACACATACTTAACCCCTGACTGAGCAGCCAGGAAAGGTCCAGATCAGACTACAACACACACATGCACGCACGCACGCACACACACACACACACACACACACACACACACACACACACCTGTTAACACAGGATAGCAAAGAAAGAAAAAATGATAAAAGGGAGCAGCTTCATACTTACGACAGACGCTGTAAGCTAACTGCCATGAGACCAGCATCCAGCGTGGCTGATGGTCGACTGTGAGACTGCAGGTCACAAGTTAAATTTTCCCAATTTTCATCAATTCTGCACAGTACGTCCAAACAGGTGCCTGACAATAAATTACATTTGCATGTTATTAGTATGATCAATGCCATCTCCAGATGACATTAAACTGGCTGACTGCGACCTCCGACTGATGGCTTCTGAGAAAACAGCCTGGCTTGATATTCTGAGAACTAAGCCTCTGCTATGAAACTAGACTAAGTGAAATATTACAGCTGCAAGGAGCAATATGGTGATAGAGCTCCAGCCTGCTGGACATGCTAAAAAAAGAGGATTTTAGAAGTCTTGGCCTAGAGCTCATTGTTACAGATGGTGATGTTTAGCAGTTGTAATATTATTCTTATTCATAAATCATATTTTAGTGTGTTAGCTTGCTAGTATTTGGAAACAGCCTTCCACACAAAGTACAGCTGAGAATGATGGGAATGTTAGTCATACATATAAGTGAATGAATGTCATATATACAAGGAAGAAACAGACATTTTCCCATGTTGCATACAGTCTCCTGCACACCTGCTGTCAAGACATTTTGCTGCCGAAAGCAACATGATATGAATAAACATAAGCGTGACTAACAAGCGAATAAGCAAAATGACCAGGGACCTTGGAGCTGAATCACACTCCTGACTGTGAAAAGCCCTCAGAAAGCAGTCAGGAGGCACAGCACAGGCCTTTGACTTCTCCGTTTAATCATTGTTGCTTAGGTATAAAGCTTGAAGGTCTTAACTAATCACCATCGATCTGGATGTGTCACAGCGCCTCGCAGATCAATGCAAGCAAACAAAACCTCCCTAATGTCTCTATATTGCCTCTCCTCCATCTTCACCTCCTCACCAGTAATATCAAGGGTGCAAGTTATTATGACTCACTTGACCTGGCAATGATTTGCTTTTTCAGCTCAGCAACCTTCATGCTTTCTCTTCTTGCTAGAAAGCAGTGGTGCTGGACCATTTCTAAAATCAGTAGAAGAAAAAAGAAATAGCTGGTTTTACAGATACAAAGGAAGCCTCCTTAACCACACCAGGTCATGAATTGATCGCAGCACAAGACTCACATTGTCCCTCACGCTGACGGGAGACTGGGAGGGATTCAAGCTGAAAAGCCGTAAAGGTGTAATGAGCCTGTCAGGCTGATCTTTACAGGCATCTCTGTCAGTGACAAGTGAAGCTGCTGCAGGCAGAATTATGAGGCTGTGTCACACTTAACCCCCCCATTTGTTCTGATGAGCAGGAGCCATACGCACAGCTACCCTGCTGCCTGAATCACCTGAATGTCGTCCTGTAAACAAACACGCTCATGTTACCTCATGCAGACTCTGAGGTTTGTCCTGTACATCTTGTCTGAAGTCAAACGTGGAATAGCCTGAAACCGAGTTGTGAGAGCTGAATGCTGTGTGCCTGATAATATTGGTTTTGAATATTTGCCTAAAGCAGTTTGATGGATTTGTTTGAAATTAAAATAGCTTTCAACAAAATTAAAAGTGCAGGAGATATAAACTTTCTACTGAATTCACCCAGAACAAGTGGATGAGTTCAACATGTGACAATGCAGACATGATGTGAAACATCATGCTTGATCAATCAGAACAGGAGCAGCTCAACAAGCCTTAGATTAATCATTTATTTTTTAGGAGACATTTTGTATATCAGTGTTGGATAAACTCTCACCGGCAGAGGGCTCATGAGGACGTAACTGGGCTGTTGGACCTCTGAAGCTGCAGTGGCGATGATGTGGGAGCTTCGATTGAGAGCGGTTTGTCTCTGGTGCATGCCTGTGGGCTGAAGGTGAGTCACAGCACAGCTCATCCTGCCATGGGAGCTCCTGGGCACCTGAGTGGAGGGAGGCTCCCTCGTCAGGCTCCAAACACTGGGCACCTGCTCACACAGATGCATGGAAAGGAAAAATGTAGATATTCAGAGTGTTTTTACATTTGAAGTTTCGTGTTGTGCTTTTTCTGCATCAGACACATCAAAATGCAGCGTGTAGTCTTTTTAATCTATATTCAAGATGATGTTCTGTATTTACGTAGCAGTTCTGGAGGAGTATACCAAGCACCTGATTTAAAAAATGTGCAAAGTACAGTGAATGGGTTTTGTTTAAATCTGTGTACAAATGTCTTGTAAGTTAAATAAAAATATTTTTTTGGCCAAGGTTCTCCCAAATTGGTAAAAACATCCCTTTCAGAGCACATTTCTCAGGTGTTTCATCATTAACCAGCCACAGCTCATTAACTCTGTATCAGTTTTCACTGAGTAAAAGGACCAAATGGCAGCATGTAAGGTTTAGATGAAGGCCATGTTGAGACATCCTGTCTTTGGTTTTTGTTTTTGTTCCCCAATACCAACGCTTGTTTCTGAGACATCTTATATGTAATTCTATAGCTCAAAGTCAGACAAAAGTCGGGGCTTTAACGCCTGTGCTTGTACCTGAAAAGAGCATGAGAGGAGCACAAAGACAAAGACTAAGACAACCAGTCGTCACACCTACGTGCTGACTCTCACCTGTAATTGAGTGAGAGCAGGTGAGAGTCAGCACGTAGGTGTGATGACTGGCTGTCAAAGAAGAGTACAACGGTTTTCCTCTGGCAATTCTGACCACATGAGCTGCACATGGGAAATCTGTGGACAGTAACAATAAATCTGAAGGAGTCAAGTGTCAGCACTCATATGAGGCTGCTGTGTCCTCTGTGTCTGGAGATTGTGTAGATTTCCACATTGTGACCAGTGTTACCTCTTACAAACCTACTACTTAAATAGACAGTGTCAGAAACTGGAGCTTTGCTGGAGCCAAAGCCTAAAAAATGCATTTTAGAAATTAAACTCCTCTGTCTTATCTGTTTTCTCCAAATGTGAACAGGCTGTGCGTGAATATTTTCATAGAAAGAAGACATCCTACAAGCCGAGCTGAGAGGTCACAACTGTCATGCTGAAGGTGGAACTCACCATAGGACAGCAGGAAAATATGCATCAGGACTGTCAACATTGCAGACTGTACCCTGTAGAGAGACGGTTGGTGCACAGGTGTAAATGAGGAAAAATTGAGTGTTTAATAAGTTTTGAGCAATATCTTTAAATGTTCACAAATTCAACTTGATGCAGTTGCATGAATATGAAAGCTGGGAATGAGTGATCTCTCTTTCCCACAAATGAGTTTAAATACTGACGCAAATAGAATCAGCTGGAAATGGGAGTAGGCTGCAGGTAATGCATGGCATGAAGGGATGACTAGAATCTACTGGTAATGACATAAAAGAGTGAATTACTATGGCCCAGTCTGAAGGTGATGACAAAAGAAAGTGAGAGCAGTGGGAAGTGCAGGCATGTATGTCCCTGTGAAGAGCCCAGTGCCAGGAAACAAGAGTTTGACACAGTTACAGTGGAAGAACGGGTGGACCAACTTCTCAACGACATCATGACTCATCTGGCATTCAGTCTCTTCCATGAGGCATTGCGACACAAGACGCTGGTCAGCAGTTCAGATGAACAGCTTCTGAGTGCCAGCTCCAGGTAGGCTGTGGCTTGCACCTTGTTTACACTGAAGCAGCACCTCCCAATCTTTGTGACAGGCGTCCCCACACCTTCTAACTAGGCTTTTTTTTCAATAGTTTGGGTCAAGCTTGCATTTTAACTTTGACTTGGAGTAGCTGAAACTGGATGTTTCAACCATTTATGTGTTACTTTTAGCTCCAAAGCTAGAGTTATTTTTCTCCCCAGACTGGCAGTATGTTCTGACCCATTTCACACTGAATGACATCCTTCATGAGTCTGAGGGGTGCAGTGCTGACCCTGATTGATCCGTCATCTCACAGTCAGTGAATTCAACTCAACAATGCCACCTAAATTATAGCTGATGGCTTTATATGCTGCAATACTTACATTGTGGTGGTCATAGTGCGAGCATGGCCTAGCTGGGCTTTGGCTGGGGCGAATCTCACTGAGGAGAGAAAGAGGAGGTTTTCAGAGGCTTCACACACGGACTTAAAGCAGCGCTGCAGGTAAGTCAGTTTTGACTCCAGCAGAGAGAGGACCTGTGTCATGAATGGAAGAAATGGAGCCAACACATTAGTAAACAGGACTTAAATGACAAGAATAATAAAATAGTTCAAATTCTTGACAAAGGCAGAACCAGACGGATTACAAGGGCAGTTTTTCTAGTTGTGGGATTAAAAGACTTTCATCAACACTTTCTGTTTCAGAGGCAGATCTGTTGCTCCACTGACAGGAGCACCTCCCACTTGCCCACACTTCACAGAAAATACTCCAGAACTGCTGCTCATTCATGGGAAAGGCTAATTCTGGCACAGAGCACAAGGACATCCTCTTGCTGTGAAGTCACTTTATTTTCCCTGGAGGTCAGCAGCAACAGATCAGTATCATTTCTATTTGGATAACGGGATGTGACTGTATTTGTCTGAGCTTACAATCCAACCCTCTGTTCTCTTCTCAGCACGTTTCAGCAGAAAAATGTGATCAGTTCCTCAAACATTTCATCTCAATCTCATTTATGTTGTGCTTTACTTTGATTAGCATAGGCCCTCATCATAAGACTCTCTGCTGCTTGGTTTGGTGCCAAACCAGAGCGGCAAGGTGATAATTAATTAATTAATTGATACAGTTCACACAAGTCGGTGAGCACATCTGCTAACACATTTATATGCTAGACCAAGACAAACACAGCATGCAGCACCATTGACGAACTGAAATGTGTGTGTGTGTGTGTGTGTGTGTGTGTGTGTGTGTGTGTGTGTGTGTGTGTGTGTGTGTGTGTCTGCAGTGCACATGATCTGCTTGAAAACTACTTCATTAGCTTAATTGCACGTCAGGACTGTTTTCCACATGATGTGATGAGTTCAGGTTACATCCATGGTGTTGTATATAACAGCAGGCCAGTGGGTGGTCTTCATTTCCTGTTTAAAGCTAACTAACTAATAACTTCAAGGATGTACACGCAAATAAAACAGATAGAATAAAATGATTCATTAGCTGCAGCACGCTCAACTCACACAGTATATCGCCTGCGATTCCCATGAGGCCATTTTTATGTGGGGAGAACAAATAGCAAACTGAAAGGGAGAATCACTGAGCAACAAATCTGCCATTCGTACAGGAAATGAAGATGATCCCACGGCCAAGCATTATAAATGGACCAAAGCAGCAGGTGCAGAGGCCACAGAGACGTCAAAGACAGGAGAGATGAATCAAAGAACGTGTTACAGAGAGAAACACGCTGGATGTTCAGGTTAAGGCTCATCATGAGTTACTATTACTATGGTCCATACCTATAAACACATTTGTGTGATCGGACGATGAGCCCCCTCGCCTCTCAACTTTTGGAGGGGTCTCAAACATAGCGCACACATGATTAATTATTCGTGGGATGCAAACCAGCATCATCAGCATGAGGAGGGACTGCAGGACAAAATGAGATCCCATGTATTTAAACACATCTTTTCCCACACGCACACACAGCACACACCTGTCCTCACCTTTAGCTGTTCAAAACAAAGCCTCAGCATCACGAGCTCCTGGGACAAGTACTGATGTGTCATGCAGAGCTCTGCGTTGTCAATTGTCTATGAATATTGGCAGGTAGAAGTGTTTTCCACATTGGGTGGAACAGAAACCTCGTCGAGGACACGACCGTGATTGACTGACTCAAAACCACAAAGTGCAAAGTTCTGACTTCCTTCATCTTTGAATGTGCTGGAAGTTTTTTTTTTTTTTAAATATACATAAAATATTAAAGTCATGATGAACAGAAACACTTTCTTCAGTGTTTTTCTTTTTACTTCTGGTGAAAATGACAGAAATACTCAACTCTTACTGCCAGTCTGTCAAAAGAACTGTGGAAGTAAAACTACATATTTCTGTTTTATTACAGTCTGCACTTTAACAAACAGTATGAGTGATATTTACAGAGCTGTTTTTCTATTTGCGGTTTCAAATTCTTGAGGGCAGAAATGTCAACGCTAGCCTCAGGTTGGAGAGGAAGGTTTCACACCCGGTTTAATTTGAATGTTACATGGAAAGAAGCAGCATCCTAGGATCCTTATTTGCATAAAAACTCCCGGCCTCTGTTCCAGAAAAATGAATTAACCAGATAGGAATGTTTATTTTCCATCAATTCACTGAAGTACATTTTCACACTGATGCAAAAAAATAAATAAATAAATAAATAAAAAATTGCCAAGAACAAATCCTGCTCATTGATTTGTACCACTGCCAGCTATAGTTTGGTTTAATCAGAGATGTTAACAGGATAACTGTCACAGTATAAACGGAATCACAAAATGCATATCATCACCCGCCCACGCTCTATGAGGACCAATCAAAATGTCAAAGCCAACAGCAAGTACTAAGCCTCTGAAATGTCACTTTCATGTAACTGATTAATCTGCATCTGTTTTTCAAAACACTGTGGTGGTGTTTGGATCCAAAGCTTACCCAGAGTCAGCCGCTGCTTTACCAGATACTTTCACAAGCACAGAGCCTCACATGAGAGTCATTACACAACAGCCTATTGTACTTCATAATGCTCAACTAGCTCAAGTCTTACAGTGCATCAAGTGCTTAGCTCACTGCAACCCACCTGCCTTGAGTCAGCCAGTGGATGCTCCAAAGACAGTCAGAGAAGTCACAGCAGCCAATCATTCCATGACACACTGATCAGCAGCCTATAATGTAATTAATAGTGGTGTTTTAACATTTGTTTGTTTGTTTTGCAGCCTTTGAGTGCAACAGCAACAGGCTTCAGCTCTCACAGCTGAGATGCTGCTCATTATCTCTGAGCTGCACAATAAAGTCATGCAATAATGGACATGTCCTCATGTCCTCCTATGATACGGCTGCTGCTGCCGTCTTCTCTCCAGCTTCCTCATCCTCTTCGGAAACAATGAAGCTGGCTCAAGACACCCATCTGAAACTATTTTCCACATGTGAGGGAAGCTCTGCCCCTCAGCTCCGTGTCCTCCAGCTATTCATGCCGGTCTGACTCACTCCCTGCCAGCCGGGGCTTGTTTCCCCAGCAGCATCACCACCACCACCACCAGCAGCAACAGCAGCAGCACCAGCAGCAGTACCAGCAGCAGATCTCTGACAGGCTGTTCTCTGTCTACAGTCAAACATGCCACACGTGACAGCAAGTGACAGTGACGAGTTTCCCAGCGTGGGAAGTGCATCATGGACACGAGACAACGCTATAATAAACAGTAAGCATATTAAAACTATGGAAAGAGAAGGAAAAGTTCAGAGGTTCACTGAAACTCACCAACAGATAATGCACTGCGCTTTCCCACTGGATATCTATCTATACATCTATCGATCTATTCATCTATCAATGTGTCTGTCTACATACTACAGTTTTACAACAGACTCGTCCATAATAAACATCTGTAAAGTGTTGTCAGTAAGCCCAAACGCAGAAATGTTTATGTACCAGGTGTGAAAAACATCCACGCTGCCAGTTACACACAGGTGGGTGAGTAATTCCTCACCTCTGCGAGAACGGGAGAGATTTGAAAGGTCACAGACTGGCTGCGACCACAAACATACCACACACTGACGGTAAGAGTTCAAAGTGAGACTTGGTAATAACGACACTGTTTCCTTACGTCTCTCTTGGAAACGTCTTCTGCTCTAATGTCCAGGTGTCGTCTCTTGTGTTCAGGTGAGTTTAAATCCTCAGTGAAGACGTTCAGGGTCCATGGTCTGAGTCTCTCTTCGGTCGGGTTTCTTCAGTCTTCACACTCTCCGGACGCACGGAAGGCTGACTCTCCCGGCGTGACGGTTTCAGACTGAGAGCTGGAGCTTTGGCAGCAGAGGGAGGGGCTCCCACTGACACAATAGCGGCCAGCCCATACGGGCCAGCCCACCCTGAGACGTTCAAGACACCTCCGGAAAACCTAAAACTTAGGATGTAGGCAGGAGGACGCTTGGAACAGTTTCTTCGGAGCAAAAACAACTCGCAGTGGTAGAAAGTAACAAGGACTGTATTTTAGTATATTTTTGATGTACTTCTACTGAAGTATTTCCATGTTATGATACTCTATACTTCTTATCCACTAGATGTTGGAAGCCAGTGTTAAACTTTTTCTTCAACATTAGTCTTTTTGCCGATTCAGATTATTGATAACAAAATGTAAATCAACAAAAAAATGATGTTTATTAAGATACCCACCCTATATTGAGTATTTGAAATTAGCTCCACCTTTGCCAGCTGTATACATTAATCAATAATTATAATTCAATAACATGATATGCATTATTCTGAAGAGGGTCATTCTACATAATTAGTACTTTTACTTTTGGTACTTTAAGTACATTTGCTGTTTATAGTATTTACTTAATGAATGCAGGACCTTTAACAAAATATTTGATTAACAATTAACAGATATTTCTACTCCATGGTATTGCTACTTTTATTGATATGAAAATACTTCTTCCATTTTTACTTATTTCTATTTTATTTATTTATTTTATTCCTTGTATTATTATAGTTATTGCAGGTTATGTACAACACATTATGTGTTCATAGTGAAGACTCCATTGTGGGGACAGAAATTTAAGACTTTAAGACTTCGTCTAAGGTTTAGGTTAGAATATGTTCATTCATCCATCCATCCATCCATCCATCCATATCCACTTTCTCTTGTGCAGGGTCACACAGGGTAAGAGGCTGTCCCAGCAAGTCTGCCTATCATCAGCTGTATGCGATGATAAGCAGACTGAAGACTCCGACGTCTTCCTCTGAATGTCACTCCCTTCTGCTTTCTGTATCTCTTCCTTTGAAAAACAGACTTCTAGAGAACTGCAGAACAGCCACTGTCTATCAAAAACCAGGCCAGCCTCACAGATGTTTCACATGTCTATCACACAAACACACTGTGTATTTGTATGAGACAAGAGTCAGCAGACTGCAGTGGAATGAGGAACAAACGGGTGCAAACAGGCCTGTCGGCTTCTGCTGAGACTCAACTCACTTCTTTTTTAAATAGTCCTAAAAAGGCCACTGTTTCAGTCCTGGAAAAAAGTCTCCATCCACGTGTGGATCCCTGGCCACACCACTAAGTCAACCAATTTTCCCAAATGCAAACAGATGGTCCAGTTAATAACCTGTTATTTGAATGGAAAGTATGTCTGTGTTGCTATTACCCATACAGGGAATTCCCCATAAATGAGTGAATAGTGAATGATTTTGTTGTCCTGGTCATTTGGCATGATATTTTTCTATCATATTTATACTCTATGTACAGTATATACAAGTCCATGTTTCCCAAAGCATTTAACTTCCATGACACAGCAGTTGAAAACACAGAACAAACCTTATTACTTTAACGCTGCCTGGCTCCCAGAGATTTCTCCAATTTTGTCCTCCGGATTATAGCTCTAATTTGCAGCCGTTGAGCAGACAGCCAGACACAAACAGAGGTGAGAGAACATCACATTTTAGAGGAAAAACATGGTTCATGTCAGTGGAAAACACAGATAATATGAGAGTAAAGGTGAGTGAAGGACATGGACAGATGTATTTATCGTTGGTGTTTGCACCTTATCAGTGTTTCCCACAGTTTCAATATTTGCTTGTGATGTTGAATTCAAGAACTAAATAAAGATTTCACAGACTTTTAATCGATGTGCACTTTCAACCACAATATATACATATATATTTTTTCTTAGGAGGAGAAAATTAGACAAAGATTTGAAAATCAATGGACGTGCTTCCAAATGAATTTACAGATCTGACATTTGCTTTGCTACAAACTGACCAAAGTACATGTATACATTTATTCACTTCACTTCAGGAAGAGTCATTACATTTACAAACGCTTGTTTATCACTGTTTGTCTTCTAGTGTTTCACGTGGTATATTAACTCTCTTTTCTCGCTTGCAATCATACAGAAAGGTTCTCAACACACTTGGCTGCTTGTTTTTGTCAATCTGCATGGGTGAAATGAGATGAAACACAATATAATTACAACAGTAAATCACTGGCTGCCAGGCAGATCAGAGCATTATACATGTGTGGCATTATGGGGAATGTCATACTGGTGACAGTGATTGCTAGAATAAAGTGAATGATGACAAGCAAATGACTGATCTGTCTGTCACTGGGAGTCCTAATTAACCTGAGGTGTTGATTAATTTTGGGATTCAGACTCTTATTAGATATTTTTTCAAATCAGAACTAGCCTTTAAGGTAAACCTTTGGCCAGTGAATGAACACAGTATGATTTTGACACAAAACTCCTCATGGTTATGACAAGGACTCGATTTTAGGGTCAACGTTTCAAGTATCCATCCATCCAATTCATACACTGCGTAATGACTGAGAAGCAAGGAACAATCCGGAAAGATTGAAGGTCCACAGCACATCTAATTTATATACTGTATGTATAGACATTGACACTCACATGAGAGTTTCCAATTCGTCTAACCTGCGTGCTTTTGGACTGTGCGACGCACCCAGAGCATGTGGTGGAAACCCAGGTGTACATGGGGAAAATATGTCCAAATAATTAAGTCCAAAGAGGACACAGCTGGCCAGCAGATTCAGAACCAGGACTTTCTTGCTGGGTGGCACCTGTGCTAACCTCAAAGCTATTATGCTCGCCATGCTGAAATACGAGCAGGCTGAGGTTAGGTCAAGGTTAGATATGGAGCAGTTGAGGTTAAGGTTAAGCCTTCAGGGGCTTAATGCAATACAACGACCTCACAAGTATAGTTGTACAGGTTTGTGTGTGTGTGTGTGTGTGTGTGTGTGTGCGTGTGTGTGTGTGTGTGTGTGTGTGAGCGACACTGCATCAAACTTTATGACGTAGAAAGGATGCGTCAGTATTAGCTTATTCGAATGGGGAGGCAATTCATTTGCAAATTGATTTCCTTGATTTGCGTCATGATGGAGGCAGATCACTTCAATTTTACAGCCTGCTGATCTTTATAGAGACAGATTCTGCTCATTGTTGTCAAATGCCCGGCCCCGCTCTGTCACTGACTGCTGCTGTGACTGCTGGGGATTAGCAGCATCTGGTTTCACACACATCCAAAATCCTTTCAGAGGAGCAGAGAGTGTGAGGAAAGAAGACAGCAGACAGAGGTGATGAGTTTTTTTCTGCTGTCACGTTTATCTTTTGTCACCTTTGTCCAATTACGGTCAAATGAGTTCTGACTACAAACATGTACCATGGTGTCAGCTGCTGTCTATTATACCTCAACATGCTTCCAAAGCTAACCTCTTATGAGGTCACCCCTGAAAACCTTCATCTGCCTTCAATTCCTCCTTCTGAGAATTGTTCGCATTCCTTCCCAACAACAATGTAAGGTTCACTGATCAGACTGGGGTGTGGAGGAGAGCGTGAGCAGGGGAGACATGCTGCAGTCGCACCTACAGCACGCATTCAAGAGATGACATCATTCCCCCGATGACATCATCCCAGCCCATGTGCATGAATGACATCATCCTCTTGGTATGTAATCCTCGTGTGAAGATGTTTGTGTGGTGCAAAAATGAACAAATAAGTAAATAAATACATAAGATCTGGTAATTATCCTTGATTGAGCGCTGCTGCGCTGCTCAATCAATGTATGTATTTGATCACCATGTCAGTTGCCATTCACAGACTATTCAAAGACAGCCAGGTTTCAGCAACATGTCTGGTTATTAATTTTACATTTATATGTTGTCATCTTATTGTGTATTTTAGTGCTTCTTGGGTTTCACTGCATTTATTTTTATTTCATTATTTATTTCACTTGTCATGTTCTACTCTATTGTTTAGAGGTTTTATGTTACCTATTGCACTTAAAACATGATAAATTGGGGGTTACAGACCCAGAATGGACATGATTAATGAATATAATCAATGACAATAAACTACAAGAGAAGTATCTCAGCATCTTAGTTTATTTCCTCTATGTGTGAGCAGACTGCAGACGACCGACAACCAGAGCCAAATTCCTTGTGTGAGTCAGCATACTTGACCATTGAAGTTCACTCTTTTCTTTTATTACATTCCTCGTCCATCTGGGCCTTTACATATCCTCCATGGTATTTAATTGTATTTGAAAATACTACATTACCAGGTTCAGATACTTCTGGGTTGAATAGTCCTGTCACTGTTAGAACATGTAAGTGCACCACCATGACATCAGTATTATCACTATTCCCATGTCATCGTTGCTCAGGGAGATGATTTGACACTGTCATCACTGCAGTGGATGAGTTAAGCTTTTAACCCTGAATCAACATTATGAGATCTTTCCAACAAACAGCCTGTTGTGTGAAATGTTCCTTCTTCTCAAATGGGGAAGCCGTTCATGAATAATTAATCAGACTCTGCACGGGAGAAAAAATCCTCATGGGGGGGCAGGGAGATAGCATACTAAGAGGATGATGTCATGCTGGCAGGTTGGTTGGGACAGTGTCGCTGAAGGGGAGGATGATACAACCTCTTCTTTTCAGTACATGTGTGATTCTGCTGCAGTGTGATTGCCCTGTCAGTCCCCTGTTTCACAAGCAGATTACATCCCTTTGATCACTGAAGGATAAAATGTAAACTGCGTAATAACCTGCAGATCTCATATCTTTCTAACACTTCATTGCTCTTCTGTGTAAGGGCGGAATTAAGGTGGGAACTGCAGTCAGATGAATGGCCACTGTTAAAGACAATGGCCTGTTAGTGTTCTCTTTAAGGAATAGTTTGACATTTTGGGAAATTCATGGTAAATATGAAGCCACAGCCAATAGGCAGTTAGCTTATCTTAGTATCAATACTGAAAATGGGGGAAAATAGCATGACTGCCTCTGTCAAAAAGTGAACAAAATCAACCTATCAGTACCTCACCACACTAATCAACATGCTACATATCCTTTGTCATAAGTACAAAAACCACAGAGTGAAAACAACATGGTGTGGTTTCACTGTGAGTTTTCTTGCCCAGCTGACCTCCTGGAGGATCATTATTCATATCTGGACAGAGTCAGATTGGCTGATATGCCTGTTTTCAGCCTTAGTGCTATGCTAACAGTCTCTTGGTTATAGCTTCATATTTAGAGTACAGGTATGGGAGTGGTATCAATCTTTTTATCTAACCCTCAACAAGAAAGCAAATAAGCATATTTCCCAAAATGTTCAACCATTCCTTTAAAACAGTCATGAGACTCATGTTCATCATTTCATCCATTCCTTTAAAATCTCACTGTACTCAGCTTTAATTAGATCCAGTCCAAATTTAGTAACCAAAAAGTGTATTTTTAAAAAAGGTTGGACTGCTCCTTTTCTGCTTTGTGCTTTGTGTAAAGTTGACTATAAGCCTGAGTAAGTCTTCCAGCTCAGTTCAAGACCAAACAGCAGATCCAGTTCTGTTTTTCCTCCACTTACAGACACTGTAACTATGCAGTGAGTAAACCATCACAAACAGCTCTATCTGACAGACAAAGTTATCTCATTCATCAGCACCAGGCGGGAGAAGTCAGCTCCAACCACTAGGGTGTTTGCTGGTCTGCTGATGTCTGAGAGCTCAAAGTAGGTCACCCTCTTGTCCTCTGGGAGGACTGCATGGAAGAGGCCTTTGAGAGGAAAAGGCCAGAGTATGCTCAGCAAGTGCAGCACAATTGCTAGTTTGACCCTCTACAGGACATGTGCTGTATACTGTACATAAATACAAGTGAGACTTTTAGACGTTTTGTAGATTGATTCCAGTCTTTCCTAATATGTAAAGTGGATCAGAGCGACTGGGGTGGTGGTCCCTCTTTTTAAAAAGGGGGACCGGAGGGTGTGTTCCAACTATCGGGGGATCACACTCCTCAGCCTCCCTGGGAAAGTCTATTCCAGGGTACTGGAGAGGAGAATCCGGCCGATAGTCGAACCTCGGATTCAGGAGGAACAATGCGGTTTTCGTCCCGGCCGTGGAACACTGGACCAGCTCTATACCCTCCACAGGGTGCTTGAGGGTTCATGGGAGTTTGCCCAACCAGTCCACATGTGTTTTGTGGACTTGGAGAAGGCTTTCGACCGTGTCCCTCGAGTCATTCTGTGGGAGGTGCTCCGGGAGTATGGGGTCGGAGGCTCTCTGTTGAGGGCTGTACAGTCCCTGTACAACCGGAGCAGGAGCTTGGTCCGCATTGCCGGCAGTAAGTCGGACCTGTTCCCGGTGCACGTTGGACTCCGGCAGGGCTGCCCTTTGTCACCGGTTCTGTTCATTATTTTTATGGACAGAATTTCTAGGCGCAGCCAGGGGCCGGAGGGGGTTCAGTTCGGGAGCCGGCAGATTTCGTCTCTGCTTTTTGCGGATGATGTTGTCTTGTTGGCTCCCTCGAGCCAGGACCTTCAGCATGCACTGGGGCGGTTCGCAGCCGAGTGTGAAGCAGCTGGGATGAGAGTCAGCACCTCCAAGTCCGAGGCCATGGTTCTCGACCGGAAAAAGGTGGCTTGCTCCCTCCAGGTTGGGGGAGAGTTCCTGCCTCAAGTGGAGGAGTTTAAGTATCTCGGGATCCTGTTCACGAGTGAGGGAAGGATGGAGCGTGAGATTGACAGGCGGATCGGTGCAGCGGCAGCAGTAATGCGGTCGTTGTACCGGTCTGTCGTGGTGAAGAAGGAGCTGAGCCGAAAGGCGAAGCTCTCGATTTACCGGTCAATCTACGTTCCTACCCTCACCTATGGTCATGAACTTTGGGTCATGACCGAAAGAACGAGGTCCTGGATACAAGCGGCTGAAATGAGTTTCCTCCGCAGGGTGGCAGGACGCTCCCTTAGAGATAGGGTGAGGAGCTCTGTCACCCGGGAGGAGCTCAGAGTAGAGCCGCTGCTCCTCCACATCGAGAGGAGTCAGCTGAGGTGGCTCGGGCATCTACATAGGATGCCCCCTGGACGCCTCCCAAGGGAGGTGTTCCAGGCATGTCCCACCGGGAGGAGGCCCCGGGGAAGACCCAGGACACGCTGGCGCGACTATGTCGCGCAGCTGGCCTGGGAACGCCTCGGGATCCCCCCGGAAGAGCTGGGGGAAGTGTCCAGGGAGAGGGAAGTTTGGACGTCCCTGCTCAGGCTGCTCCCCCCGCGACCCGGCCCCGGATGAAGCGGGAGAAGACGGTACGGTACGGTACGGATCAGAGCACAGTGCGTGAATCAAAGTTCGTGCCTTTTTATGCTTGGATGCGATTCCAAAAATATTGAGGAATGACAAAAATTACTTAACACATAACTTGACCCCACCACTCCTCAGGTCAGCCGGATTTATTGTGTAATACTGACTCAAAACAAACTTTGTTATTGTCCCACTGTAGAGATTTTCAGTTCATGTTTACTGGAATTTCAAAATCTGGCCTTGCTTTGAGTTTTTTTATTCAGAAGATGCAAAACAGTTGTGTGTTTGCAGTTTTTGTAATGTTAAACATCTGATTTTCTAATTGTGCTTCCTATTTATAGCTAGGAAATTTGCACTCCAGCTCTGTGTCCTTATTTTTGTGGAGAGTCCATGTACTGAACATCCTTATTTCCACTGGAATAATGCTCGGGGTCACACTACAAACGTCCTTGTTCCTGAGAGGGGTAGCAGCACCCTGTAGGAGTTCAGACTGCGACCTGATGAGTAGAAGAAAACATGGAAGTGGACCAAAGAAACACCTCTGCCTGTTCCCAAGCGCTACTACTTTGCTATTATCACTGAGTATGAGCTTCAGTTGCTTTCTGAGATCATGCATTGACTTCATCATCAGTAGTGTGTGCTGAGTTTGAGTTTGACCGTGATGGCTTCTCCAGACCACATCTGTGTCACATCTTCTCCAAAGCTACGGCTGCTGAAATACAAGCTGACCCTGCTTTTTTCAGCAGTCCTGGTTATTGCAGGACATAGCTTTAAAATGAAACAGACCAATAGTTTGAACCCATAATAAAGCTGTAATATTAAAACCAGCTGACATCTGCCACTCTGCAAACTGCAAAACCTTTAAGGTCTCGTCAGATTTTGTGAAATGAGCCTGAATGAAGTGGTTATATGATGAAAGTACAAACTTGACAAAGTTACATCTACTGGTCATGTGACCACATAAGCTAACATTCAGAGCACTGACAGTCGAATACATTCAGGCAGTTTTTTTGCTTTCTCAGTCTCAGTCCCTGGAGTAAGAATGTATGTACCCAATCATATTCATATCTACGCCTTACTGTTTATTATTATTTATGATTTTTATTACCACTCTATATGCAGTATGTGCATTATTCTGCACTTTACTGCTTTTTGCACGTGTGGTTTGATGTGAAACTGCATTTTGTTGTCTAAGTACTATCTAATCTACTTTATTCTAATCTAATCTAACTGGTGGGACGCGTTTGCAGTAATCAAATCATTTGTGTGATCACTCAGTCAAACTTTATCTGTATAGCACCTTTATACAGTTTAGTGCAATTCAAGGTGCACAGTGATTGGCTGAGAACAAAACACTCTCATCCTTAAAGATTATTACCATGATAATAAACACACCTCAGTGAGAATGGTTTCAATAGCTTTTCCATGTGTGATATAAAAAGTCCACTTTGGCATGTCAGCTCAGAAACTGGTGGTTTCCCACTCGCTCCTATGCTCAGATTTCTTGGTGACAGCATTTTGTGGTCACTCTGTCTCAAGACAGTGAAGCTTAAAGAGTTAAATTCATAGTTCTTCTTACAATATTGGAGCTGTAAGCTGTAAATACAGCACTGACATATCATCATATCATTAAGGTTAAAGTTAACTTAGCAAACTTGTTAGGAAGCAGCTGCTTATTCATACATCCAGCAGTTACAGAGCAACGTTAGCTTTCATTTAGAATTATGTTTGTGGCCACCTGACAAATGTCAAAATATTCCCTCTGTTTTAGTTTGGTTTTTGGCCGCTACCATCTCCTGAGGGAAATATGGCTCTTTAGCAGCTCAGTGCTAGCTGTGTCTGTCTGCCGTCTGTTGCTGAGCATTATTTTATTTTATCAAAAGAAAGGAAAAATGGTAGATATGGTACTTTTCCACAGTTCAGGGGCTGTTTATTGAATTGCGAGAGATTTC
Source organism: Chaetodon trifasciatus (assembly GCA_037975065.1). Lineage (NCBI taxonomy): Eukaryota > Metazoa > Chordata > Actinopteri > Chaetodontiformes > Chaetodontidae > Chaetodon > Chaetodon trifasciatus. The sequence goes on along the minus strand of JBBMOE010000046.1, from coordinate 2,384,686 downwards.
CAGCTGCAGAGCTGCACAGGAGACGCAGCACCTGCCAAACACCAAGTCCTGTGAGAGACAAGACAGCCGGAGAAAGTGTCAGAGAAGCAGAGGAAAAAAGAGGGTGAGTCAAAGTAGCATGTGTGTTTTTTTACCGTTTGCAGGAAAGGACAAACCCTTTCTTACATTTAGCCTTTTCCCTCAGTTTGCCTCTTATTTTTCCACCCATAGTCCTCTTTGTCCAAAAGATTAGTTGATTAAAATTGACCCAAACTTAGCCAACAATAATTTGGACAGCTGTTTACTCCAGAATCGATAATCAAGCAAATAACGTTTCTCTGTTTTATATCATTGGAAACTGATTATCATTGAGTTTGGTGCCTTGTGGGCATTTTCTATTCATTGACTAAACAATCAAGAAATTAATTAAAATTGAAAATAATCATCATTTGGACATTTGGAGCTTTACTTTAATATTCACTTTCACTTGTCTTTTCCATTTTCCCTCCTCTTTCTCTGTTTCTCTAGAAGTTTGTCTTTGTGTCGCAACACAGCTGGAGCCGAATTGAGGTTACGTGCGCACTTATGACACAATAAAACAACCTGATCCAACCACTGTGCGTGTGCGCGTGTGTGCATGTGTGTGGTGTGTGGTGTGTGTGAAAGCAAAAATGGCACTCACAACAGTAAACGAGACAGCCGCAGCTAATAGCTCTAATGAGTGTCATTATTAACAGTACTTAAGAGCTGGCACAACCACGAGTCTGAGAAACACAAGGAGCTGCATTGTTGGGCTTTGTGGATGCACAACATGTGAACAACACACATTAGTGCCAGATGTGAGTGGATAACATCTGGAAGTGACACCAGCATGGCTTAAAGATGAACGTTTGCAGGGTAACGCTGAGCACCAGACACCAAAGCAAAGACCCTGAGGGCTGAGATGAGCACTTCTTATTCATCTTGTGGTTCCTTTCTTTCTCTCTACCCCGCATGAACACACGTCAGCACAGTGTGCAGCAGTGTGTGCGCGATGATGTGATGGAATGACAGCACTGTACTGACTCTCAGCTTGTTCTCTGCGCTGCTGTAATCATATCATCAAAGTATGATGGAGTCACTCATAAAACCACAGTCACAGTCTCTCCCTGGGATACAATCTCCACCTTGTTGTCGTCTGCACACACACACACACACACACACACACACACACACACACACACACACTCATACTTTCGACTGCTCTGTCATGTATTCCATACCAAGTAGATTATGTGCTCATACACTCACACAGCTTCACTCTCGCTTTCTCCTTTGAGAGACGAGTGCAATTATAAAGGAGCACCTCTCGTGTTTCCATCTTCCCCGGGAAAAAACAAATATGGAAAGAATTAAAGAGGCAGGCTGAAAGAGAAAAAGTGCTGAGGCGTCCCAGTGCCAAGCATGTGCGTCATCAGATTTTATTATCTAAAACCTAGTGAGCCATCCTCCCCCAGCCGGCACAATAAAGCGATCATTAGGGCGTAGGGGGCTGTCATCTGGTGGCAGACGGAGGCTGTGTTCGCTCTGCTATCACCTTGCTATAATTTTGTGACTGCTTTGAGACAAATCAAGCTCTTGGAGGAAAGGATGGACAATTTTAACTAATTGTTCCTTCCTGCTGCTTTGGGATGTCCTCAGAGAACCAAGACATTGATACAGTGGTGTAGATCTGTTCCAATTCATTGTATATGTGACAGACACGTAATCAAGGAGTTGGTCATTTAGAGTATAATACGTATCAATTACTGTAGATTATACTCACATCACTGTGCTTTTAAGATTGTTCTCTGGATGAACTATGATTGACAGGCAGAAGCAGGCGAAGTGAACAGATGCAGACACGCAGGAGTTTGGTTTCATATCAAGCCGCTGGGAGTCTCACATGTCCCTGACCACCGATATGTGTCCGTGCATGTGTGGATGTTTTCACTCAGTGCCCACTCATTCTGAAGCAGTCTGCATCAATCAAGCCACAGACAGTAACACCCAGGCAGCGGCTCTCTCTCTGTGTCATACCCCTGTTCAATTAATGTCTCACTGTGTCTTCACGGCAGTGGAAAGAGCGTTAGCTTGACTGATCAAATCATTAAAATCCTCATATTTTTCCAAATGAATCCTCTGAGGTCATAAAGCCTGTTGGGGAAGTATGATTTGAACATACTTGATCTCAGTTTCTGACGGTGTTCTTATGAATGAAACTGCTCCACCTGCTCTTACTGAATCATACTCACCTGACTGAGGACATAAAAACACCTGTTTGTTTTGTTTATTTTCCATTCCAATGTTTTCCGAGCAAGCCTGCTTGTAAATGTGGTTTGAGTTTGTTTGTAGCCTGAGGCCATTTTTGCTTATTTTCTTTGTAGTAAAGCTGCTTCATCACTACAGCTCACCGTGGGGCTTTACATAGTTAAAAACTAGGATTTAAAAAGTTAAAGAGGCTACAGTTGTGTACTGAGTATACAATTGTGCAGTCCAGCCATACTAATGGCATTAGTTCATCTTATGTTTCTCAAACAGTTTTGTTTATCCAGCCTTGTTTTTCCCGCTTTTCATTCCTGCCACATTAATGCAGCTTGACCTTCAAACACAGCACTGACTGAGGAGCACTCTGTCGTGTGTATGTGTGCAACTGCATGTGCATGTGTGCATTTCTCTGTGTTTTCATGCTCTTCAATTAAACAGTTTGCCACAGAAAACAAAACACATAATGAAAATGAACCTAAAATGAACCTTACTTACTGTAAGGGCGAATTAGGGCAGGAGAAATGGGAATGGTGAGAGTGTTTGTATGTGGAGGATAAATAAAGAGGTAAACAACAGAGAGGGCAGCCATAATGACAGAAAATGGAAAATTTGACTTCAAGTACATGATGCAGATATTTTCCAACAAGCATACAATAGGTCTAGAATATTTGCACTGCTGTACCTCTAAAAGCATGATTATCATAAACCACAAAACAACAAGGGAAGTAAGTAGTTTGTTGACAGACCCATAGCTCCAGTACATTTGGTCATGATGTGTTCATTTAGCTCGTACATGTTGAGATCCAAGCTGGTGATTCACAGGAGAGCAGACAGGCTGACAAACAGCCAGTTGGTTGAAGTAATAAACATACTGCACAAAAACATGAAACACTCATGCACAGTTTGGCCTTTAGAGGCCCATGTAGGTTGTAGTTTAGGTTGGAACTCAGTGAAGTTATTAAAATAGGTCACTTGTACAACCCTGAGCCCAAGGTCACTGTGGCGTTACATGGAATCTGTTGCCCGAGGTAAAATGCAGTGAGACAAATTCCACGGAGCCCAAAGAGGAAACTTCAAATGTTTGAATGTGAACATCATGTGTTCATCTGTATGTTGTCAGATCACTGTGACCTTGAATAGCAATAAGCATGTATAGAGACTGGATGGATGGACCTAGTTACTGATAAAAGCTTTTTTCCCCTTCCATTTAGCAAAAAACAGCTTGTCTAAGATTTGACTGGAATTCCAACAGCATCTGATTTTGTTCCTGCAAAAAGGATTTTAAAACAACTATGTTCATGAGCTGACGTCCACCTAAACACCCAACACCCCTGTGACATCAAAAAGAAAGTGGTGGAGAGAGTGGTATCAATCTCAGCAAACTCTCCACAACAAAGCAAGAAAGTGTATTTCCAAAAATGTCAAACTTTCCCTTTAAATATAGCCTACAAATACACACCACGTTCAAGCGTTTCACTGTAAACTTCCCCCCAGGCTGCTGAAGCCCACAAATTGCAGGAAAAATACTGAGACCTTAGTGTCCTTAGTTGAAGGTACAGCCCTGCCTTGAGTGTGAACATGAGGATCAACTGGATTAGCACAGGTTAAAGACTCATTTACACTTTTAGCTCCTGTGTAAATTCAGCCCTAGAGGTCCAACTGAGCAAACAGCACAGTACAGAAGCCCCCATCACCATGGAGATCTCTGTGATCATAATCACACCTGTTGCAGTCCTCGCTTAAAGCAAATGGCCAAATGTGCAGCAAAATGCCCGCTGCAAAATGAGCATGGCTGTTAGCTCTGACACAGATTGAAAAAACAGACTCTACGTCTGAGAATCTAACACTGGACTGTCGATCGAAGCCGGCCTGGTCAGCTTTAGCCCGAGGCTCGTCTCAAATGTGTCTGTGGCCAAAGCACCTGGTGTCAGCTTGCTGTCTTTAGCAAAGCCTCAGACACTGCAGTCTGAACATGAGGCCTGTTTTCACTGTTGTAAATCAATGGCTTGTTTTGAACTAAAGCACGGACGTGGAGTACATGTTACTGTGAGAAGAAATGTTTTCAATCCCAGACATGAAGAGTGGCTACAGTCGTACAGGTATATTACTGTTGTTTTCAAAGACAGAATATTTCTGATATCGACTGAGGTATGGCAGAGGACAGAAGGCTGGACCAGATTATTATCTGTTCATTTGAGTCAGCAGGGAGCTAGTTTAATCTGGTTCTGTGCAAAAAATCAAAATTTAGCAAAATTTAAAATTTTGTGTCAGACCCTGGGTTAGCTGTCACCATTTAGTGGGTGTTCGGTACAGCAGAAAAAATATGTATAAAGATAAGCTCCTTTTCATTCATTTTGACAGCATTTTAAGTGTCAACGAGAGACCAGCAACTAATTTCTCTAATTTTCATAGTGAAGTTTTATTATTTCACCGCCCACAGCAAAGCTTAAACTTCCTGCTCTGGTGAGATTTGCATTGAGTCCTGCATTATCTGCAGTAGCCCAAACTGTTCTCAAACAATTGATTTAAAGGACACAGGCAGGTCATCCAGCTCTGGCGATTCATTTGCGAGTTGTGCTAACCTCAGCACATGTTGCTAACAGTATAAGGCTAACAGTTTCTGGCAGAACTCACACTTGTGAAGTGGTCCAGCATTATATGCATCAGTGTATATACTGTGTAGATCCCTGTATCATGACGATGAGGCAGGAATACAAGAAATGTTACAGTCCTAGCCGACAAGACAAGATATAATGTTAAGTAGTCGACTTCAGAGGGGTTGGTAGACCTATTTTTGAACTTTGGAGAGAGCCAGGCTAGATGTTTTTCCAGGAGGAGGTGGAGGAACAATGTAGAAGGAGGAAGCAGCCGATAGACATTTTATCACAACAACAAGGAGTTCAGGGTAATTCATCAGAGAAAGGGAGACATATAGAAAGACTGAGGGAGGGAAAACTGCTGTTTCAATATGACAGAAGACACGGAAACTGAGGAGAAACACACGGCTGAACTTGCGCTGTTTGACAGTTATTATCACGGTTGCCTCCAGTGACTCAGTGTTAAAACAGTAAGCAAACTAACAATGTTTTGATCCTCAAGTGAAGTGTGAGTCAGTGTAGGCAGCTTGCGTAGGGTCTCATTCCTCTCAAAGCTTTTGCTCCATGTCTTATGAATTGTTGTCATATTGAGAAGTGTTACTCACCAGCTGTGCCACGCCAGCCGATTCCCGCAAGTACAACATGGAGAATAAAGTTCGCCTTCGTCCTGATATCCTGAACATCTGTAGTAGCACACTAATAACTGACATGTTGAAGTCCCACAGACTGAGAGCTTTATGTGGAGCAGTGTGTCTCTGGGCATGACTGGCTATTTTGGATACACGGTGTCAGAATACACACCAATCACTCACAACATGGCACACACGCCAGGATGTGCATGCATGTGTTTGCAATAATCTCTATCTGCAGGTGTGTATGCACTGTATGTGTACATGGGGATTAGACTCTACTGGATAGGAGCCATCTCTATTTTGGTGTGCATGTACATGGACTGATGTGTATATTCAAAGCTGTGGGCACAAAAGGATTTGACAGAACCCTTGAGAGCTTAGTGACAAGCCTACCCTCTGTCAGTAACCACCACAAATTTTCCCCTCTAGTTGAGGTACAGAGGGGTTTTCTATGTGCCCGTGTGTGTTTGTGCATGTGACGAAGGATATTTGATCCCATAATTCCTCTGACGCACTGTAGCCAAGAGCTGCCTTTGGGATGCAATGCCACACCATTTACAGCAGCCCCCTCCTTGACCACATTGATCCTGACCAGGCAAAGCAAACTTTCTGGGTTAAAACCCTGTTTGTTATGCCTCTGTGCCAGTGGTAGCTGTGGTCAGAGGTATGTTTTAGGGTTGTCCGTCTGTGCGTTCGTATGTCTGTACGTGTCCCCCTGTGCAATTCTTGTGAACATGATATCTCAGGAATGCCTGGGAGGGAGTTTCTGCAAACTAGGTAACCAAAGGTGGATGGTCAAGGTCACTGTGAAAACACGTTTTTGGTCATAACTCAAGAATTTATATGTTAATTATGACAAATGTTCACACAAATGTCTCAAAGAATAAAATGATGAAGTGATGGCATTTTATAACCAAAAGGTCAAAGGTCAACTTCATTGTGACATCATAACGATCTGCAAAAACACTTTTCCGCCCATTATTCAACACCATAACTCAAGAAGAGAAGGAGAGACTGTGACCATATTTCACATTTGGTCAGATACTGAGTTGATGACACTAATCTTGGGTGTCCACTTTCAAACTGTGCTGATTTTACAGATTTTCTGTACATTGTAGTCAACCACAAGCTCATTGGTTCTGCTCATATTGAGCTGCAGGTGATTGTCGTTGTACCATGTGATGAAGCTCTCTATCAGTGAAGACAGCATGTTTGTCACTGGAATCAAAAATGTCAATATGGTGATCATTTCCATTTCGCCAGAAAATACACTTAATACATTTTATTAAATTCCTTCAAAGTCTTCAGTACACATGAGCATATGAGTCTGGGCAGACATGGGTGAAAACCGCAGCTTGACTGGTTGGTGGAGGCAAACAACAACAAGGTGGTTCTAGTTAACTAACTGGGGAACATAGTGGAGCTACATATTTCCCTCAGGCCTACTGGACATACATTGATTTTGTGGCGGGAAACATGGCAAATTGCAAGTAGCAACAAACCCCAACAACAGTCATTCTATTATTAACAGCTCTTAAATGCCTGTAAAAGTTATTATTATAGTGCCATTGTTAGTTTCCATCACAGCTGCAGTTACATTTAACCCATGCTCATTAAAGTGGCAGAGCCAAAGGGGTTGGGGGGAGCACTATTTTTAAACTGCCAGTAAGATAACAAAACTCTGCTGACTACTGCAAAGTTGACCTACATGACACCTGAGGTGGTTTGAAAACACTATACGGCTTTAACTCTGATTTGCATGTGTTCTGCCAAACATGCCTTTAGTCTTCAGTGCTTAAGTACTACTGATTGAACTATAAAATCAAATAACATCAACTATTTACAGATGTCAAAAACATTACTGTTAAAACTAATTGATATCTTTCACACGGGTATGTTTCATATAGTCCACCATCGTAGTCAGTAATACGTCATTGTTTTGTGGAAATCGCACAGTGGGCCATTGTTTTATTCTGAAGTTCATACCCACTGAGCTAAAATCATCACACTCATGCTCCTACTCATGTCATGTCAGCTCCTCCAGGAGGGCTCTGTGGCTCAGGGGTACCTCCTGGAGGAAGCCGTCTGTGGCTGCAATGTCCAGGAAGTGGAAAAACAATATCCGGCACCAGCGCATGCTCTTGAGGTGTGCAGGGTAGTACTGGATCAGTTTGTGTGACAAATCAACACCTCTCGTGTGCCAGTTTTATTCTATGACAGGTTATGGGCATGGAATGGATTTGTTGGTCCAGCCCTCATTCTGAGTTTTGACTCTCTTCTGCACAGAATGCCTGGAGGACTGTAGAACAGACAGTGACCTCACGTGGGTCCATCCACTTTGCAAAAAACAGTGGGTCATCACAGACCCACCTGATGGAGCCAAGGTATCGCCATTGCTGCTGTCAGTCAATACAAAGACACCCCACTTGGTTGACGTGACTTTCATGTATTGTGTCACTCCATACGCACCATCCTCTCATCTCATCTCATCTTGAAAGGTTCTTCCTGAGGTGTTTGAAATGCTTCGCAAGAATGTCTGATGTTGTCCATGAGAAGCTTCACAAATGTGAGGAGTTGCTGCTTTTCTGCTTTTTTGTGATAATAATAATAATGTTTATTTTTTAATACTCCGAAGGATGTTGGTGCTGTGCTGCTCAGTGAATCAGCTCATAGTCTATCTTCTCTATGAAGGAAGCACCACAGACAACTTTGAAACTACATCAAATGTTCTGTTTCTGCTTCCTGTGTGAATCTGCACACCCAGCAGCATCTGTGTCTTGGCATGCAAGACATACATTCCTATTCAGTACGCACAAACATGCACACACACCCACACACACCAATACCAATATCCTTAACTATTATTGCATCACAGCGAGCAGTGGAAAAATGCTCCCTTCTGTCAAGTCACTACATGCAGGGAGGAGAGTTTAGATAGTAGTTTATGCTGCGAAATCAGAGCATTCGACAGTGTAACAGATATGTTTAAAGCATGGCAGAGGAAGTCTATTCAGTTGTGTGGAAACATACTGTCAGTGGGTTATTCAGCAGCAGTATTAACACTATTGTCTCTTAAAATATAATAAAAGCTTTCATCTTCAAGAGTTTTACAGAGCTATGAAACCCCAGGAAGTGCGGGTCATGGACAAATAAATGCAATGTCACAGAGGTCTTGCTCCAGCATGTGGAGGCCAGAGAGGACTCTAAAATACACGGTATGGACTCCTGTCTCCTGATAACCATTATGAGAAGTATGTTTGATAGCAATAACTTAAAGCAATGGGCTTTAAATGAGGCTGTTTTCTTGTTTATCCCAAAGTGTTGGTGCCTCTGTATCAAGCCGTCCATGAGAAGCTCTGTGGCAATGTCAGAAATTTATGACGCCCATGGCCTGAATCCTAATGACTTTGATGATCCCATGATTTTAACTCCAGCAGGTCAGAGTTTCCACTCATCCAACATCTACTTAATGGACTGGCACAAAATTTGGTACAGACACTCATTGCTCTCAGATGATGTCTCCTGGTGTTGGTGATTCCCTGACTTTTCCAACAACACCACTCTGAGATGACATTTTTGGTTTTGAGTGAACTGCTGTTGGAAGGATTGCCATTACATTAGGTACACACATTCATGTTGCACATAAAAAATCCTAATGATTTTGGTGATCACTTATTTTTCATGTGGTTCCATCATCAGGTCAAAGTTTTAATTGATGTAATACTTTGATTTATGAACAAATACCTTTAAACAAAGCATATTCCCATCAGCAGAGACCCGACAAAGAATCCAACACCAAATAACTAGAAATGTAAGTATTTCTTTTAATGACCAGCACTCACTGGAGAAAACATGTTTATTTATGTTCCCGCTGAGTTCCCAGACTGGAGCAGCATCTCTAGAGACATGTATTTCCCAGCCAGTCAGCTGACTTTGAAATAACAAAAACACAGTGTGCTTGTACAACATTTAAAAAAAAAACAAAAAACAAAAAAAAAACAAAAAAAAAAAACCTCTTTATATTTGTTTTTATGTACTTAAAGTAAGTCAAGCAGTCTTGTTACTGTTTTCATGACATACTTGGCTTCACAGGAACACAGCTTAACACAGTCAGTCACAGCAGGTCTTTTGTCTGGTGACCAGTGAAGCACTTGGGGGTTAAGTTCTCTCAGGGATAAATGGACAGTAGTGCTTGACAGAGTGAGAGTCATTATTTATTCAGTGTCTACCTCCACGACTTGAGAACTTTTCTCGGGCAGCAGCCCTGATGCTTAAAAACAATGTTCTCTTGGTTAAACACCATCTGCCATTTTCTGAACGCAAGGTTCCCACTATGCTTGAATTTATTCAAAACACTGCCACTTCCAGTAGCTGCAGTAAGTCAGTCTTTAGCTCAGCTTTAAATCCTACCCCTTACTTTAATTTAAGATAATTTAAGATGCTTCTTGATCCTCAGATAAGTGACAGATTCATGCTGTGAGTAAGATTTGGTTTAATTCAGCTTCAATATGGCAAAACTTTGCTTAAAAGTCAATTAACCAACCCTGCAAGGAGACCTTCCTCTCTTGATGTCAAAGCATTGAAAATCAACTTTGCTTCACACCCTTTAGGGAGTATGATATACTAAATGGAAGCATGTAGTGACTCCCCTGCAAAATGAGAATTATTTCTCATTCATTGTATGTTATTTAATATAAAGTAGAAGACTAACAAACACATATGCTTCCCTCAGTGTGCAGGTTCAGCGATCGTCACAGTCCAGCCTCTTTGTGGTAGAATCAGGTGCAAACAAGTTAAACACATCATGCTGTCTGGTGCATCCTACTTCTACCAACAGTCCTTGAGATGCCTCTGCAACTTGATTGGAGTCCACCTGTGACTAATTGCATCCATTGGACATAATTAGGGAAAGGCACACCTCTGCCAAAATAAGGTCTCATTGTTGGTGGTGTATTTCAGAGTGAAAAGCAAGCCATGAGGTTGAGAGAATTGTTTGTAGAGCTGTGTCACAGATCTGGAGAAGGATACAAGAAAAAGTCTGCAGCACTGAAAGCACTGAACTGAAACTCCATTCTCAAATGTTTGGGAGTTTGGAGTTTGCCAAAAGATCTCTTAAACCATTAGAAGCAAAATCCTCTGGTCTGATGAACTGAAGATTGAACTGTGTGGCCACAAAGGTGTGGAGGAAACCAGGCACTGAGCATCATCCCATTAATACCATCAGTTCAGTCCAGCACCATATTGGCAGCGTCATGCTGTGGGGATGTGTTTGTGTGACAGGGACTGGAAGACCAGTCAGGTTAGAGGGAGAGATAGATGCAGAAACACAGAACAATCCTCAGTGGATACCTTTTCCAGAGTGCTCAAGCTCTCAAGCATCCCTGGAGAGATCTGAAAATGGCCGTGCACTGACGCTCTCCATCCTGCTTGGTTGCTCTTGAATGAATCTGCCAAGAAGAATGGAAGAAACTTCCAAAAGAAAGGTGCCTTAGGTGTTTTGTTGAGGCACCGGTGACAACAGTTAACTAAATGAAGTGTACTTATGTAAATCAGATATATTTCAGTGGTTTTAAAAAGACACAACTCAAAAAAAAAAAACAGTTTTTGCTTCATCATTGTGGAGTATTGTGTGTGTATAGCTTGAGGGAAAAAATGAACTGAATCCATTTAAGATGAGTCTGAACATAAAATATGGAAAAGAATAGTCTGAAAACTTAGTCTGTCTGCATTGTTTTTTATAACTGGTATTATCTTCTTAGGCATTTTATCATTAGTGTGGCAGTTAGCAGCAGCTGCACCTTTTAATCTTTGAGCATGTTTGAGCAAGAACATGTTTATATACTTGACTACTTTCGACTTTCCCCAAAGGACATCCATGGCCCTGCTGATAATCAGGCTGCTTATTTGAAACTGTGTGCTTGTTTTTTCTATATTTGTGAAATCTCAACTCTGGAAGCCCACTCACAGTGTGGGGGGTCTGACAGCTTTGTGGGGACCATAATGCTGGACCCCATACTGTAAATGATTACATTTCATGGTGAAGACTTGGGTTTTGGTTAGGTAAATCAACAAGAAATTAATGTAATTCTGTTTAATGTCACCACAAGTGATGGGATGTGTGTGTGTGTGTGTGTGTGTGTGTGTGTGTGTGTGTGTGTGCGCACGCCCCCCATCTTGATGTCTAGATGGGAGACTTGTGCCTAATGGTGTAAACTACCATGAAAAATAAAACATCACCCTGTGCTAATGGCCCCATCCATCAGAGCTGAATCTCTCTCAGGAAGTGCGTCAGCAGAGCGAACTAGAGGAGGGAAAAACTGAAGAGTGCAGCAGTAACCTTATTTCACAGTGAATCACTGATTGGGCCGGGGGATTATTTTCAATTACCCTAAATTTCCTTCTGGATAGTCAAACACTGACACTGCAGTCCTGCTTTTCCTGGCTCTGAGCCCCAAGGGAAAACTTATCAACCCCATAACTGGTCACATATGAGAGGACATGTTGATGTAGTGAACAGCAGCATGTAGTTAGAATCTAGTTTCATTACCATCAGTGTTAAAACGCTGCATCTCCCCTGAAACCACCGAAAGAATAACGCAAAACAGTATTGTAGTGTCTGGCTGGGGCCTTTGTCACATTTCAGATGTTTTTAGCACTTCCACCCAAGAGGGATTTCCCTCTCTCAACGTCGCAGATGATGTCATTTAAATAATGATGTGAAGCTTTAAGAGGCAAAATTATCCAGTGATTGATTTTGTCTTTTTCTTCATGAGCCCTCCCTCTTGTGACGCTATGAAAGGGGCTTGATGTTAGTTGCTCAACTAAAACATCCATGAGAATAAAGTAAAACTGGGTCCAGCAATAGCAAAACAATGCATCGTTGTGTCAGTAACAATCTAATAATGACACAATGCATGAGTCACAGGGTCAATTTTACTGCAGAACAACTACTTTTTACTTTGATATTTTTTGTGTTTTTTGGTGATAATACTTCTGTACTTTTTGAAGGACTTTTACTTGTAATGATGTAGTTTTTAGATTGTTGTACTGCTACTTTTACTTAAGTAAATGAACTGAGTATTTGATCCACACCTCATTTAAGACAATACTGTGGTTGATGTGTTGTATGCTGCTGCCCTCTAGTGATCGAAAGGAGAAGCACAAAGACACACAGAGCCTGCTGAATGCTGCCCACCCCTCCTGTTTTCTGTTTACTATTTATTTTTGTGCACTGCACTTGATCATTATGTACATCCTGTAACGGTAAACAGAACTGAAAAGGAGCACATGAACAGAACTTTTACACAATTTAGTAATACTTGAACAGCAGACAGGCAAACACATAACATACAGTAGTCTGTATCCAAATCTGATCACTTCCATACATACCACGACTTCAAACAACACACATCCATTGACTACAATATAGAGGTTAGCTTCGTAACATAGCCGTAAGATTGCAGATAGAGAATTCAGTCGGCGAGGGAGCTAATGAAGATTATTTCACATGTAGGTCCTCAGTGTAAATAGAGAAGCACACACTACACACCTCCCGTGTCTGGTAAGTCACCAAAGAAAGCAGTAGCCTCTAGATCAGAGTTCAGCGTCTTGTTCAGGGATGTGATCCATTCTGGGTCCCAAACCAGCTGAAGAAACAGCGCTTTATAGTAGGCATACTCTTTTTCCACAGCATCCAGTCCTCAACGTAGATGACCAAAGTGGGAATACTGGGCAATAATGAAGTCCAACAGAGGGGAAGAAACCATGATGTTAATGAAGATTAAAGACAAGAAAAATCATTTAATCCTTCACCTAAATTTCCAAACCAGAGTAAGAGAGCATGAAAGCAGTAATGATATTAAGAGTTCCAGCAGTTCATGAGCACGTGAAACGTGTTGAAATTGACTTTAAACACATCTTTGAACTGATAACACATCAGAATAGTGTGACAGTAGAGCTGTCAGTAACACAAAGCTGGAAGATGAGGAGGTTATAGGATCATATTAGTGTCCCGTGAAAACATCAAACTCCTTCAGTTTCCGCTTGCTAATAAGTAAATATATATTTTGTTCTTGCATATGTTTGTCTTCGCCTGCAGACTTTATCCCAGGACTATGAAATACTTTTTACACAAGAAGAAAATGTCAATTTCCATCATACGAAGGAACAATCACATCAGTCAGCATATCAGTGAAATTACATGGAGAGAATTAACATCTGTTGTGGATTCAGACTATTAGAAACACCTCCTGCAACATGTACAGCTCCTGAAAAAAGGCTGACTTTGAGCCACGTGTGTGCTGTCTCACTCTTGATATGAAATAGTGTCTTCCAGACAGATAGCTGTATGATCATTATAAATAAAAGCAGTATGACAGAAATGTCTCACAAACGTAAACAAATTCCATGAAGAGATTATAAAAACATATTGCAATCGCTGCAAATCAGTGTTTTGATAAAAGTGTCGTAATGACAGCAGATATATGTCGGATCTGAGTGAAATGAGAGATACGAAGCAGCGAGATGCTGTAAAGCACATTACTTCACTCATCAGCCTTACACGTCACATATCATCTTATGAGAAAAAATGTATCTGCAAACTCAACCCACAACACGTCTGTGGGGTCAATAGAAGCGTCAGATGTGCAGCACTGCAGTGTTGGAGCACATTAAGTGCCATTTCAGTGAGTTGGAAACAGATATTGCAGACTATGAAAGGCTATACACACAAAAACTGTGATATAGCCTTTCAAATGATTCCCTGGTTGTGCTAGCTCGTCAGCCGGTTGATGAGTTAATGGCCTAAAAACCCTGAACACGTCCTTTACACACAGTAGCTGATGACACGTGCAGTTTGTTTAAACCAAAATGCAGCAGGTCGGATACACGAAACAACAAAATGAAGTTAATAAATAAATAACAATGGCTTTCCCTTCAAAGCTGCACCGAGTAAAGTTGTCAGTTTGTGCTTTCACAGAGATCCCTTGGAAAAAATACACGTTCCTGTATGAGTGAGTATGCACGAGGCCTCAAGGTGCTTCATATATGGAACTGTACATGTGCTAATCCTAAAATACAGTTTACAATCACCAGTTCCCTGCAATGATGGAAACACACAAGGCTTGACTACATCAGACACACCGATGATGAATGACATGAAGTCGGTAGCAGCCTTTGACCTGTGTTTTCACTGCCTTTCTTCAGTTTAGTTTTTCATGTTCAGTTATCCTCAGCAGACTAAATCCTAAGGCTAATGGAGATGAAAGCCAACCTATAATCAGAGTTACTGTCTAAAGCCGTCATAGCAGTTAGCTTTCATTCCCTTTGCATTTTCATAACACTTTTAAATTAGACAGATTGTTACCTCCAAACAGCCTATTTTTGACTAAGAAAAGATTTGGCTTCGGTTCACTTTCACTTCTATCAGTGAAAAACATCCAGTTACTCAAAGTCGCTGTTCTTTTTTGTATTTCTTGGAACATTTAATCACATGAAAAACAGTGGATTTGATATGACAGAGCTCACCGTGAATCCGCTTTTCACACAACGTACATATCAAAATCTACTTCCCCGACAGTGTTTGTGGGTAAATAGCATGATTGCTGTTAAATGCTTTTTGTGCCTTACAGACTATCTGGTGCTCTGAATGCTGTATTTAGAGCAGTCTGTGAAATGCTTTTTCAGTTTACTCCCTGATGTGTTTTTCTCTTATCTGCCTCATGTTTCCATCGTCTCCATGCTCTCTTTTGATCTGAATCCTCTGAATCAAGCCTTTCTCTGTCTTTCCAGACATCCCGGTGACATCTACTTTGATTGGTGGGTTGCTTCAGGGCTAAGAACACTCGACAAGAAGGACAATGTTGCACCACATACATACAGTAGGTAGGTACATTTGAGCTACGGGGAGTCATGTGTTCAGTTGCTGTTGTTGTTATTCTGGGCACTGGAGTTCTGTAGTCTTTTGCCGTCTTTGCAGATCAGCTGGATGTTCTGTGTTGTGTGTGTGTGTGTGTGTGTGTGTGTGTGGGGTGAGAAGAAAAGTACAGGTCAAAGCACAAGTATGAAGGCAGATGTTGTCAGGTGCAGCTGTAGTATGTAGACCAGAGGTGGTGACAGATTTTTAGAACTGGATGACAGAATCAGCAGGGACGGCCGCTCCTCGCTCACTTCCTCTCGCTCTTTATTCAGTAGAGGGGTTTTTGTCCTTGGCTTTCAAATTCTGACCAGGCGTCATTTAGTTCCATGAAAATCATCTTGGCATATTGTTCATAGGGCTGTCCTGTCGCCTGTGAGGGAAGACAGAACAATGCATTAAGTTTCAATTTCAAGAGCTGCGATATCAAGCCATATGTGCTTCTGTCCGTTTACTTGGTTGCAGTTAAAAAAAGAAAAACATCATATACACACACGCATAATATCAATGCATTCAGTCACGCACAGGTGAGGAGGTGCTGGAAAAAAAAGGTAGGCGACAAATGAACTGTGGTCAAAAGCAAACAGCTCAGAGACAACAAGCAGCAGCTCTGAAAATGGATTCCCAAGCAAACAAACACACACACACACAAAAAAAAGCCTTCTGTATTGTGTTTCTATTTCATGTCTTGCTTTTATTGTGAAGCTACTAATGCTGATGATGATCTATATTTCCTCTTAACAATAATCAACAACTATGTGTGTTTAAATACGTGCATGCCTCTCTGTGTGTGTTTAAGCATCTACTGCCGTGTAGACCGTTTTTATGTCTCATATTCATATTCATCTTCCTTTGGCTGTCCTAAACAAAGGTGTTTTTCTGGGATTATGCAGCCAAGTCACATCTGATATAAAGCTGCCTCTCAGTCTGCCTGCTGTGATGATTGAAAACCAGCCACATTGTAATGATTAATCAGTGGTTATTGATCTTGTGATTCACTCACTGCACCCCTGCATTTTGGGCTGTGCCTACACTCTGATAAAAGAGAGGGTGAGAAGTCTTGCACTTTCTCCTTGCATGCCATGATCTCACAACAAATCTCAGAGCCACAACCTGAATCCTCCAACAGTCAGAAGAAAAAGGCTGCCCTGAAGACTGAAACCACAGGTAGGCTATTTTACAAGCTGCTGTTCTGCTTGCCTTTCCCTTGCTTTGCCATTAGTAAGGCCACAGAGGAACCTAGCTTGCTGTGCCTTTGTGAGTCATTCTCTGTTCACTGGATACTTTTCACTTCTGCGAACAACCTTCCAGACTCCTGGTGATGGTGCTGATGTTCTGCTACAGGCTGCTGACTCGCTCTGCATGACAGAAACACATCTGCAAAACTGCTCTAGACTCCAACTGTGAACATCCAGAGCCAGATATTTTGGCTCCATGGCTCCCACTGCAAGAATGCCCCTGATCCCACATCTCCTGACACTGACCTTAGTGGCGTCGACCATGGGAGTGCCACAGGACAGGAAAGCACCAGATGTAGTAGATGATATCAATATTTTTCTGACAATGGCATGGCAGGTAGCCAGCCACATACACCCGAATTCCAGCTGTTATGTCTGTGGCCTAATGCCCTTCACAGCTGGAGAAGGTTTACCTCTAATGGCCTTACCTGCTTCTGACTGTGACACCTGCCACCTGATGCATATTCCCATGTCTCAGTCTTATTCTCACCCTAATTGTGCCCAAATGTCCAAAATGAGACCACTTAACTGTTCTGGAGGACATGCAAACTGCCACAGATGTCTCAAAACCCCCAAACCTGTTCCCATACTGATGATTCCACAGCCGTTCCCTTGGTGTCTGCAGAATGACGGTGACACCCCTGTGGGAGAATCTGACTGCCTTCGTACATTCAAATGGGACCCGGAACAAACCAAGTTTGACTTTAAATCTTTGGATTCTGCACCTCAGCACTGTTTGGAGACAGCAGGCCAGGCTCGCCTCAGTGCTCTAGCTCACCGCACTGCTAGCTGCTCCATCTCCTCTCCTGTAGGAATGTACTGGGTATGTGGGAACCTGGCATACCCATATCTTCCTGTGAACTACAGAGGACGCTGTGGCTTAGCATACGTCGTCCCGGCTATGAGAGTGGCTCACTCCCTGCCTCAGAAACCTCTTCTTAAACGAGCACGGCGTGGAGTTTCAGATGTCTTCGGGACTCATCATCAATCACCTTTCAAGAATGCACTTGGTCCCCTTCTCCCTTTTTACGGAATCATGTCGGCGTTAGATCAAATTGCTGATCTGTCTCATGCAATAGAAGTTATAGCTAATGAAACTGGTAAGGCTCTCATGCTCATATCGAGTGAACTCGCCTCTGTTAGACTCCTAGCTTTACAAAACAGAGCAGCTTTGGATTTTCTATTAGCAGCCCAGGGAGGAACTTGCGCTGTTATTGGTTCTGAATGTTGTACCTTTGTGCCTGAATATAATGCAACGATTGGTGATATAGTAAATCACCTTCGAGATACTGCTAACTCTGTTCACCAGGACAGCAGTTCTTTATTTGACTGGTTGAGAACTACTTTTGGATCACTGAGTTATCCTGTTATTATGGTGATGATTGCTTTGGTTTTATTCATTGTATTACTATCTTTGTTTATTTCATGTGTGAAAAAGTTCCTGTTCAACTGTTAACCAGCATTACTGATCCTTCAGGGACACTCTTCACATTGTGTCTGTGCGTGTCTGCATTTGGCTGTCTTGTCTCACTTTGGTGCTTTTTTTCCCTACATGCTACATGTGTTAATTTGCTTGGGTTTTATCTATTTGCATGTGTTTTCATAAGCAGCAGTGCATTGAGCTCTCAGGGCCGCAGTAGTAATGTCACCATGTTGGTGAACAAATCTTCTTTGTGAATGACATTTTGGCAAACAAAAGGAATGTATAGTTTATATAACATATAAAACATGAAATATTTCCCTAGTTAGTGAAATAGCACTGCTTTATGGTCATTTCGTGCCAAAGAGAGGGGTTACCACTTCAACACTTCTCTACATCTTGTGTTTTAGTATGAAGAGAAGAAGAAAAGAAAAAGAACATTTGACCGGAAAGAAACTGGATAGAAATTTGAATTATTCTTACTGCTTTTTACACAATTAGAGGGACCCCAAACACTGAGGAAATAAAGGCAATATAAACAAAACACAAGTGCTAACAAAAGACAAGTTGTGTGATGCAGGGACAGAGACGCCTTGTTTTCTCGCCCTTCATGCATAAAGATCCTCACTTCCATTCCTCCAGTCTTTATCTGTCTCACCTTATCTGGGTGGACAACTAGGACTGCTTTGCGGTAGACCTTCTTGACCTGGTCTGGGGTAACCAGGTCAGCCATGCCCACAGGCTTCCAGCGCGTCTCTCCCTCCCACAGCACAGTATGCATGGTGGACAGCAGGGCACGGATGTTACGCTCTTTCCCCTCAATCCAGTCCAGAATCTGGGTCACAAACAGGAGAGCGAGGGAAGTGGAACCATTAGCCAGTGATGACCAGATTTGGAACAATAATTAGCAGAAATGCTTTCAGTGAGTTTGGCTTTGATGAAATGTTTTAAAGGAATAATTAGAGGAACCAAAGTTTGGTCATGGAAGACCTACATTGGTCGCTTCATTAATTCTGGAATAAACAGAGAGGCTTTAACAGCCAAAGGTTTTTGAGTACACTATCCTTCTTCTGGGAATCACTGAACTGTTTCTATTGTGCAGCACTGAATAAACAGAGGACAAAAACCCAATGAAATGATGTCAAACCGTAACTCTACTCATATGTAGTGATGCAGGAGTCATGGGACTTTGTGCTGTTTCTCACAGGAACTTCAACAGCAACCATTAGTACACAGATGTTACCAGAAAAACAGCCCCTGCCTTTAGTTTCTCGGGGTCCATCTCTTTGGCCATCTCCTCCTTCCTCATCTCTGCTATAGTCCTGGGCCCTTTCTTCTCTTTGGCCCCTGCAAAGCCTTGACCAGACAGCAGGTCATCAAAGTTGGCATCCGAGGCCTTGGGCTTAGAAGCTGGCAGAGAGGGACACAAACGCAACGAGAGAAAACACACTTTTTAAAGCGACTTATCCTCCTGCACTATTGGATGAAATGTGCTGTGAACTGACTGAGGGACACATCTGTTCACCACTGAAGAATGAATGTGTCTACACAAATGTAAACCTGTGCGGGAAAATAAATAAAGTGACAGACATGATGATTTTGGGAGAACTCCTAAATCCTTGAAATATTCAGGTTTTGTAGAAGAAGAAACAAATTTCAAGTGAATGCTGAAATCTGGCCACAACATTTAACAAAGAACATCAAGTCTAATCCCACTCTCAATCTCTTGCTCACCCATGCTAGCCTGTGCTTTGCCCCCTGCACTGGGCGAGCCCCCTCCCATAGCAGAGAAACTGACGTTGTAGTTGGGTCGGTTCTGGGGCGATGTGTGAGACATGGGGGTGTGGCTGGGGCTGGGCTTTGGCTGCGAGGCGGGGCCCTGTCCTTGGGGCTGCCATCCTCCACCGCCTCCAGCACCTGGCTGCCACGAGGGGAAGCTGGCTCCTGTGTGGGACTGCCACCCTTCTGTGTGCTGGGGAGATGGAGGAGGTCGCGATGGGGAGCCCATGGGAGGGATGGAAGGTGTAGCTCCAGTAGGTGTGGTGGGTTTGCTAGAGAAGCCAGAACCTGCTGACGGAAAGGACAGAGATTATGACACAAGGTATAATGGGGAAAATAACAAAGACTCATGTGCTTCAGATTTCCAGTGCCTGACCTCCAAGGCTTCCCCCGAGGTTGCCTATGTCAGCAAACGGGTCCAAGGTGTTTGGCTTGGTTTGGTGGGTGGGGGTGCTGTGGAGCGAGCCTGTGGGGCTGGTCGTAGCTGACCGACTGCCCATTCCAAAGCCTGCTCCTGGATTAATCAGCAAACAGCAACAACAGGAAAAAATACTTTTAGTTCTTTTGATCTTTAGCATCAGTTTCCACACAAAAAGTTGTAACTGGTTCCTGAATTAAAGTACAAGAGAAACATTCAATGTTGTTTGTCTTTATGTAAGAGTACGCATGTGGTCGGGTTACTGCTCTCTACCTGTGCTTGTGGTAGCAGGTCTGTTCCAGTCCCATCCTCCCATGGCATTTTGCTGCTGAATGTTGACAGTTGGGGTGGTGGGTGGGACAGGGGAACTCCGGCCTATTCAAGAACATAAAGGTTTGTCACAGACTGAGCAGACTGAACCCACACAGCCAGAGAAAAGAATAGCACTTGAGCTCATGAGAGGCGTTAGAGAGGCTGTTGGATGTAAATGGATCTAGCTGTTAGTTCCTGACACTATATTTACTGCTGATATCTCGTTGCTTAAAAGGTACAAAGGGAAAGGGCACAGGTCATGTACATTTTATTTACAGATTCAGACCTGTTTTCACAAGCAGTACTGTGAGCTCAGGTTGGGTTCAGGCCAGCGACAAGCATAAAATAAATATATATAAAAATAGATGTTACTTTCAGTTTAAAAATGAGTAACACTGATTATGCATGCACACACTGCTCTGTAAAGGTGTAAAGCAGTGGTGGAAGAAATATTCAGATCCTTTACTTCAGTAAAAGTGCTAATACCACACATTAAAATACTCTGTTAAGTAAAAGTCTTGCATTGTTACTTTAGTAAAAACAAGTTTAATCAGGAAAATGTACTCAATGCAGAGAAATGTCCCATGATTGTTAAATATGCATCAATGTAAAAGCAGATAAATGTAGTGGAGTATAAAATGTTTTTCCCTTTGAGAAGTACTGGAGTAGAAGTCAAAAGTGGCAAGAAAAGAAAAAGTAAAGTACAAGTAATTCAAATGTACTGTATTGTTCTTATGCACAGTACTTGAGTGTATGTACTTTTTACATCCAACCACTGAGTCTAAAGACATGTTGAAATGTAAAGCAGCCGTATTTCCCTGCCATGTTTGAAGTTACAGTACTGGCTGTGGGATGAGCTCAGGCTGAAAATGTTGTTAGACGGGGAATAATTCCTGCGGCAGGTGAAATATGAAACCCATGCAACCTATGTGCAATAGTAATCAGAGAGGCTGCAAATACTCCTGATACCCACTCAAACCCATTCACTGTCAAACACATAGGACAGCAATATAAAAACGATTTCTCTTACAAAGCGGGTGTGTGAGGAAGCAGTATGCAGAGCAAAGCCACGAAAATGCAGAAATATATGAAAAACATGGTGCAGTTGAGTGGATCTTAGGAAAATAAATAAATGTACAAACTACATGTTTATGTCCGAAGGCGTGGCGGCAGACTTGCATCCCATCCAGTATAACATGCCTTACCCTGACGTGGACTCTTTCAAAGGCTTCATTACATCCAAAATGCTGTGAGAGAGCAGTAGCAGCATGCCTTACCCAAGCTTGTAGGCTGCAGGGTGGGTGATGGAGAGCGAGCAGCATGCAGGAAGGGGTCTGGCTGCCCCACGTTACCTGGTCCAAGGAATGAACCCATCATGTCCTGAGGTTTAGGCATGGGACCCGCCCCAAAGGGATCAAACGCTGGGGGAAACAAACATAGCCATTGTGCATTGTTTCATCCTAATTTCTTTGGGAACACGCTCATTTTTGACCCTTATGATGACGCAGGTTGAAGTGCTGGACTGATCAGACAGAACTGTCAACTCATTGCACTCATTAAATTCTACAGGCAGGGTTTATCTGCATTTAAAAATCATGCACTTACATGCTAATTTTGGTGTAAAATGGCATAAATTTTCATGTCCCAGGTTTATAGTATACATATGTTTTTACCTTACTTGACATAATTTACAGCATTAATTCTTGTTTATGCATTTATGTTTTAAGATGCAGAGATTTAACTGCATATCATCTGATGAAAGTAAGTGGACTTGAGTTGAGATTCCTTTGTCAGACTACTGAGTTCAAGTATAAGCTTTCATGCTTAATTAACTATATCAGTGTTTCTAAAACTACTGAAACATACATACATTGTGCAACATCACATGTGGATATTTGTTTTATTTCACCTGGTGGCGCAGGAGAGGGACATGGTGAGGCAGTGTTTGGGACTACTTTATGTGGTGTAGACTGGGAAGATGACGGCCCACTGGTTGGCTGGGGTGGCGCCCCGAACAAGTCTCCTAAGAGGTCAGTGGTTGTGGCTGCAGTAGACAGGGGCTGAGAAGAAGCATGCGGGCAGTTGATCGCCTCCCCATCAAGGCCAAGAAGATCCACTTCCTCGGCGGGCGCATGGGCAGCAGGCATTGGAGCAGGGGGGTCGGGTTTTTGGGGGGCCGCGCTGGCGTTGCTTCGCTGGCTGGAGAGAGAGAGCATCTCATCATCCGAGGGCTCACTCTCCTCGCAGTGGCTCCGGCCGTCTGGACCTCCATGGGGCCGGCTTGGCTCTGCAGCAGGATGAGACAGAAATAGAGGGAAAGAGGCAGAGTGAGAAAGAGACCGAGGAAAAATGTAGGGAGTTACCAAATGAAACAGCCGCATTCAAAGTGGAGAAAGTAGAGCGTGGAAGAAATAACAAAGCAGGGAATTAATTGGGACAAAGCAGGCGGAAATACAGAGTAGGTTAAGAGAGAAAGGGACAAGACTGGAGTAGGGAATAATGGGCAACTACGTAGGTCATCTCTGCTACAAGCACCACCTATTCTCCTGATACTGTGTGCTATAATACACTATGCTGCACACTTTGCAGTTTGGTAGCTGCTTTCAGCTAAAGTGATTGGAGGAGATAACTTATCAAACAGCATGATAGATCTTTATTTACAGGAATCCAATCAATAAAATATAGAGTATGCTTTTAAAGAAGGGCTGGGACATACGGTATGAGTGCAAACCTCACATAATGTGGAGCAATATTTCACTTTGCTAGAGCATTTTTAATTTGGACCACTTGCTTTAGCTGCACTTTGCTTCCTCTAGCTATTATGACTGGGATGCTTTTTCCCAGTTCTCCTTATTAACAAAGATTTCATAAAAACATTTCTCTGGATACGGGGAAAAAAATCCACTGGTCTCCAGTAGTCATGTATTCAGGGAGGTGTGTTAGGGGAACTACTTGCACAGGCAATTTATTCAGGTCCCCAGATGACTGATATTTACGCCAGAGATACAGTAGATTAAAATCATCCACCAAACTGATATGTCACTGAATAACAGGGATGGGGTTGGCTTAAATTCAATCAGTACAGATCGTAAATGGAAAAAGCCCAGTGATTTTCCAATAACAGAAGATAAAACTGTCAGTATGGTTAATGAGTATGATTGAATTAAACCAAATCCTGGTTAACTACTGTCACTGTGCAGCTCTGCAGTCTCCTCTACTGTCTTACCCTCCAGATCCAATCCCTCCATCTCATCTTGCAGGGACAAAAATGAGAGTTAGTCCATTAGTTTGTTCGTGTGTCTGCATGTAAACATATGTGAATGTGTTTTTGCATGGCAGCACTTGTGTACCATCTGCAGTGGTGGAAAGTAACACCACCGCAGATGGTACCCAACTGTACACAGTAGTACTTCAAATTACCAGGCAAGTTATGACACTAAAGTACCACTAATATATAAATTCATCAATAATGATATAATAGTGATGGGGACTTTTCTGCATTATGTGTACTTCTACACTCTGAACACTGTTTTACTTGAATGGAATGTGTTTTCACATGTTTGTGGATATGTACTGATGACTTGTTTCTAAAAAGACTTACAGAATAATGATTGTTTCACAAGTCATTTTGAGGTTAGGACAGGTACTTTAGGTTTATGATTGGTTTTAAGACAGGCTTAATAGTGAGCTGTTAAAGAATTGCATAAGAGCTAACTGTTCCCGTCCCCAGAGTACCAGCTATAGCCAGTGCATCCTGATGCTCCTGGTGGCAGGAGAAGAGCACGTTGGGGCTGAGGTCTTTACAGGGGAACTGCTCCCACGGCGGCGTCAGGTCTTTTTGCTTGTCCACCCCCTCCACCTCCACATCCAGTATCACATGGAAAAGCTGGGGATACTTCTCAGGAGAGTCACATGCATCCAGCTCTGGTCTGAGAGGACAGATTATGTGTATGAGAGGGAAAATATGTGTGTAACAGTGAAAGGCGGAGAGAAGGGAAGTAGACTGGAATTGACAGGACTGTTTTTAAAATATGTCTCTAAAAATCCTGATTTCTGCCGTACTCATACAAGCTATTAAATAGAAGAAATGTCCTTACTTGTTAAACTTTAGCATGGTGGTACCAGGAGTAATGAAGCCAGTGTGGAACTGGATTTGGAAGATCTGGGTGTTGGACACCTAACAACAGTAAAATGTGTAAGTTTGGATGATGTGATATTTCAGTGTATCATAGTGAAGTGCATCAATAGTCAAATAGTAGTAGTGTCTCATTGCATAACTGTAAGCACAATGTTCTGGAGTGTCTGAGTGGTATCAAAAGGTACAACAGCATGCAGTCAGTCACACTGTAACCCATTTAACTGGATGGATTTATGGTTGAAAAAGAAGGTGAACTGTCAAGTTATTAAGCTGTCTGTTGTGAAGGTCAGTTAGATTTTAGCAGCTTCTTAGTAGGAAACTGACTTACTGTAAAAAGTATTAATAACCTGCCTCCAACATGTCATTTCTTGCTTTTTCTTTGCTCCTCACATTTTGTGGGTTTGTGCTTGGAACCAAAATAGGCTGCAACCACACCCTGACACACCCTGAGATAGTTCAGTTTGATCTAGTGCCAAGATATTTCAAACTTTGTTGTTTTTGTGGAGACTGATTAGGAAGCTGACTTTATCAGCACACATGCATGGTTTGTAGTTTGGTCCCTCAACAGTTACTGGTGTTTACAGATTAAAGTTTACCTTGGCCTGCAGACGCCCTCCAATGGTCGACCTCATGTGATAGACTGAAACAACGACATCTCCTTGCACACTCACACCCAGAGGAAAACCTACTTTACCCTCTTGGAGCCTGTGCTCTCTGGACACAGCAGGGAGAAACATGAACGTTATTACAACACTGTCACATAATCAGTGAATGTAGTCGACATTAAAACAGCAACTGTTAATCTCACTGTGTCTGAGTGATTGAAATGTCCCCATCCTACCTCATCCTTTCGTACTCCTGCGCAGTGGTGAAGATCTTCGTCTCTCCGATGAGGACGTCGCAGAAGGGCCGACAGCCGCTACGCTGCTTGTTGAAGCAGGGGACCGGACTCATGGTGAGGGCCTTGATCACCAGGGGCTTGGAGTGGGGTAGACTGGGCTTCTCTGATACCATGCTACACACATAGCCTATGTACCTGCATGGGTAAAGGAAAGGAAAGTTGATCCCTTTTTATCCTAAAGTGACATCTACAAGCAGAAGCTCAGCAGTTAGAGGAGGATGATCACATCCATTGAACACAATTATTCTATTGCTGCCATTCCTATAAACTCTCAGTCAGCTTGGACCAAACCTCTGAAATTGAAACTTTCTGTCTTTCTGTCTCACTTCCCCTCTTCTCTTTCTCACTCTCTGTTACACACACACACACACGTACGCACATGTTGAGGGATGCAAACCTGCGGTGTGAAGGCCAGAGGCCAGAACCTGGTCTCTTGGCGCTGAGCAGCTGCATGGCAGGAATCGGGTTGT
This sequence comes from Chaetodon trifasciatus, assembly GCA_037975065.1. Classification (NCBI taxonomy): domain Eukaryota; kingdom Metazoa; phylum Chordata; class Actinopteri; order Chaetodontiformes; family Chaetodontidae; genus Chaetodon; species Chaetodon trifasciatus. The sequence continues at coordinate 2,358,603 of JBBMOE010000046.1, read as the reverse complement.
TGAAGAGGTGGCAGAAGCAGAACATGGCACAAACCAAAACACCCGACGGAGCGCGACCATCCTGAAACACACACAATAAAGGAGACACTGAGACAAGTTATGAAAGGCTGAGCTGTTTTATATTTTAAAGCTTCACCAATGTACTCTCTGGTGTGGTCTGCCATCCATGTTAACCCCTGCTCTGCTTTCATTGACATCTCAGCCTTACAGCCATCACAGTATGAAATGTGAACATGTGTAGATGACAACACTGAACTCAGTGACTCAAACGGTCTGAAAGCTTGCTGTAGATCCACACCTGAACTCTGCTCCAAGGTGAACTGTTAAAGTAGCCACCATAGCCATCGTCATACCTCAAATCACTTCATACAATATATACGTTTAAGAATGTGTCTGATGATGAAGATGAAGTGTCACATGTCACGTCCACCAGAATGGGACGGATGTCCATATGAACGTACGTACAAACAAACCAAAAACATGAAGCTTCAGGACAAAGCTGTCACTGTCACAAGGCGTAAAAATCTGACAAGGTGAGGACACGGATCAAAAGCTGCATTCACAGAGCCTTCATGCGCTGCAAAATGTCGTCCTGCATTAGAAACGTACACACTTAAAACCACCAAAGAGCTCATAGAACAATGGCCAACCTTCACAGAGAAGAAAACACTGACTAACTCCTATTCCTCTTCATAAAATCTACAGAAGCCAACTATTGAATGCCCCCATTTATTAAGCATTTTCCTATTACATATCTGTAAATGGCTTTTAGCTGTAACAGTGTAATGGTGACATTGAAGAAGGACGTGTAAGTGCATGTACAGACTTCTCAATTCAATTCAATTCAAAAGTACACACACAAACACACCTGCTCACAGACACACACACACACGGCCGATAGCGTTAATATGACAGCAGGGCTGATGTTAGCAAAAATAGAGATCATACAGTATAACCAGATTGGGATAGCTCGCCTTCTTGTAAATAAGGAAAAGCAGTCAGTGATTTGGGTTCTCAGCCAAATTATGAGACTGTTCTTGTGATCTGAAGCAGAGAAAACAGTTTTTAGGAGAGAACTGTTTGGTGGAGGTTATGCAAGATGGAGCAATTTGCCAAGCCACAGCCAAACCACAGTAACTTGGCAATAACATGCTCTGCCACATGCCAGTGTACAGAACCGCTTTCACTGAATTAGAACAGGCTGAAAGGCCTAGTTTCAGTGGATTCTTCAGGGGCGACTCTATTCCAAAACATATGTAGTGTTGTGTTATATTTGTGCTTGCTGACATTATCAAGCCTTAATGTGTCATCATATGTCGACTAAAAGTGCAACTGGTTGCCCGGGAAACTTTCTTTAGTTTTCCAAACTGATCTTTGTCAAGCAAAATGCATGTAAGACTTATAATCTATCGCTGTCACTGTAAAATCTGTTTTACCAAACAGTTCGAGAATACATCAGAGAGTAGCCACCTATCCTTTCCAATTCTCTGACCAACACACTGAAACATGACTCACGTCCACACTTGCACTCAATTTGAACCTCCAAGGCCAACACACTGGAATAAAAAGCCCCACTCTTCCACTTTGTCAAGGACTACACTCTCTTTTCAACACAAAGACCAACTGCAAAGCAAGAGCAGAGGTAGAGATAGTGTCAGCGCTGATAGGAACTAAACAGACATGATGAGAGCAGTTTGACAAGCTCCAAGCTGTGATTCACTGTAAAAACAAGGCAGACCAACACTGCCACATCCAGGGCTGGCAACAGGGAGGAGAGGAAGAGCAGAGAAGTGGGGAGAGGATAACAGTGGGGTCCCTCTCACTGAAGGTGTCCCTTATGTTGGAGGAGACACCAAGGGACTTTGAGTGTGTTTCAATTTGTCCTTAGCTTATTAGGTGTGCTGTGCGCAGACTCAAAAGTGAGTAACATGACAATTAAAACACAACTCCAACAACCTGATGTGATGTGGGACAGCCAAAACATCACCGTGAGACATGGAGGATTCAGTTGGATGCAATCTGCAACCTCACCATGAGATGCCACTAAACCCCACACACTGGACCTTTACATCAACTATCACTGCACAGGGATGAATATGATGAAGGTACTGGATGTGAGTGTCTTCTTACCGAGCAGGTGATGACACACACATTCTTGGGATTCTGTTTTAGCCAGTTGTGCATGTTCTTACACACAGCAAACAAGTTGTGAAGGCTGGGAGCCTGGCGAGAAGGCCAATTACACTCTGAAACCTGGAAAGGAGTTGGCACAAGAAACAAGAGAGGGAGGAAATCAGGGAGAGACAGATAAAGAGAAATGGTAGAGAAGAGGCAGCTTGTAAATGAAAAAGAGCAAAGGAGGGCAGAGAAACAGGGGAGCGAAGAGAGAAGGTTGAGAAACAGGCAGGTTTTGAAAAACAAAAAACAGACATAAAAGCAGGAGGGGAAAGGAGAGGTGGAGGTTAGCAACAGCACTGCAACAGCAGAGCAACACAACACACCAGTTGCCACGATGAGTCATCTGCTGGAGATACAACGACTTCCACAAGCAGACAGGGGGCCATCTTGGCCAAGTTAACTCCACAGCTTGATTCCTCAGCTTTCCTGGATGTTTCGGTCATAAGGTGGCAGCCTTTTATCTATCGATCTGACGTGTGCCTTCACTTGAATACAAATCTAAATTCTGCTCTTTGAATGGTTTGAATTCAAATGGGACAATTGAATGAGGGACCCATCGATTACATTTTATATTGGCTGTGGTGAAGGATGTATAACATACACTGTTATTGAATCACTGCTGTTACATCATCAACATTCATTCAACTTCAGTTGTATGGTCAGGAGTTCAGATGGCGTCTGTCTCAATGAAGCCTCCTTTTTGACGCCAATTAAAAAGGAGGTTGGAGAGGGAAGACGTTGTAAATACAACGCAGCATGACAAGATATATTATTAGCTTTTGTCTTGATATTAACATTAGCATCAATTTGGAGCTGCAAACACAACATTTACCAATTATTAATTATACAGTTGATCTGGCAAGCGTGTTTTTAACTCTCTTATTGGTCCACACCTGCTCCTAATGGAAATATCTGGCTCTTTGGCAGCTAAAACAGCTGCGACTGGAAGTGACACTGAAAGTGAAATGAAAGTGGTGTGTGAACCAAAACTACGGGTCATGATTCTCTTAGGACAAAAATGACTTATTGCAGCTTTAATGACAGAGGAGTGGTGACCATTGATATGCCCAATTGGGGAAATCTAATTAGAGGCTCCACTCAGTGTGTTTCCACAGCTTAGGAGCAGTTTATGGTGATAGACCCCACTTAAAACACTGTCAAATGAGGATCAAATGTATGAAGCAAACTGTAAATAAGTCCTCACATCTCACTCTAGTGTTGTTATAATGCAGCAACCACAGCTAACCCTAACAGCTAGGTCTAAACTAATACTCCTGCAACAGCTATATCTGCAGCTTCACAGCCACACTCACCCTGCTGGAGAATTTGGCGCCGCGGTAGTTGCGCTGTGACAGATTGAAGACAGTGTAGTGGTCGGCATGGCGACTGTCGAGGAAGGAGCGGATGTCCTCTACGTGGTTCTGGTAGCCAATCTGCACTGATTCTGCTGGGTAGGTCATCACTGGAAAATAAATCCATTATTCAGCTGCTGGGTGAGACGCGTTCAGGTTGAACTGGTCGATGTTCACATGCACAATGCGTTTAATAGGTTCACGCTCTGACTGTGTCCTTTACCTTCACCCCTCTCTGCTTTTATTCAGCCGTAAGTGAACTGAAATCTGGTGAGCAGTTCCACATGTAGGGCCCTCAGGGGGCAAATGTTCAGCTGATGTGTTCTCTAAAGGACATGCTGCTGAGACCTGAGGGTGCAGGTGTCTATTCATCTGTATGCATTTGTGTTTATGTGTATGATAATACAAGTATAAGCCCTATTTGCATGAGACCATCACCAGGGGGCCTCATGTGATTGAGGAACATTCGCACAGCAAATTTGTATTTTCCTCAAATGTACTGACATCATCCCACAGATATCATCAAGGTGTGCTGCTTACAACGAGCCTCCAGAATTTGCACCTTCAAAACTTTCATTTATACTTGCCAATGCAGTCCTCATAATTCTCAACCAGGAAAGAAGCAGCAAAAAGCACGGACAGAACAAAAAACCTCAAGAAATTCTTTTTAAATACAACCACAAATTGCCAAGACGCCACACAAATATTATCACATGATAATATTGAAATGCTCTGTGTTTGGTGATATGCACCAGCATACATGAACTTCCATTATGCCAACACAACGCACTTTAACCTTCATATCTGTAAAGTTTTCTAAGAAAACCACTTTCCTCATCAGCTTCTTCCCCTCAGCACTGGGACATGAACACATTACTGCCAGCTCTGTTTTCCCATGCACCAATCAGGATTTAGCAACACTCACATTTTCATCTATTGGTGGTTTTGGGGTTGTTTGGACACTGTCAATCAAATCTGATCAGAAAGCTGATTAGTGAGTGTTAAATGCTTAATACATAATAAGTTAATGTATTAGATTGTTGTCTTTTTAGCCATGGGTGGGTTTTTAATGTCATAGAGAATCACTTAAGACTTGAAGCTAACTTTAAAATGAAGCTTTTTAATTGTGGGTTTTGGACACCGTGCACCAGACAGATGTTTACCCGATTCATTTTTTTCATCTAGAAACACAATTCACACACGCACACCAGGTCCATTCACTCCAGCCTAGTGTGATTACCTATGATGCGTGATGTGATGTAGGCAATGTCCAGCTCCCCTTTAGTGTACCTGTAACACAGAAAATAACCTTTGAAGATTATTTCAAACATTTTTTCAATGAAATTCTCGTGACACATAGAAAGAAACAGCAAGAAGAAGAGAAAGCTCTGATGACCTTCAGCTATGTTAGAAACACAAATAATGTGTGAGTCCACCGAAAGCCAAAAAGATTTGCTCAGAAATTGTGAAATCTGTTGTATTATAGGTATACTTCTTAGCAATTCATCCATTTATATCATGTTTGCATTGTGAGGAGCATAACAGGACTACAACCTGCAGTTTATTGTACAACCCTGTGTTATAGAATGATAAATAAACAAACCTTGTACCTCGAATACTATTAGATACAGCAGGCACAAGTGTCGATGATTTTCAGACAGGCATTTAGTCAGGAGAGGAAAAGATTCCCCACTCCTGAAAAATATCCAATCATTAAAAAGAGATCGATACACAACTGTCCAGCATCCAAAAAGCTGATCAACCTCTCTGCCTCTCGCTGTCAAATGCATTAGGCTGCATGTCATGCATATCCAAGTCATTAGACTTTATAGGCTTCAGAGCAGAAGCTTCCATGTGTCTGGCTGTGGGGAAGTTGTCTTTCTCCACTCTCGGCTCAACTGCTCCAGATCAAAGGAACACCATATGTGAATTCTTCAATTGAGCATCGTTGCCTTTCATTGCCAAATTTAGCTATTCCATATGGAGATTTACTTCCACTTAGCAGCTGCAGTGCACACACACATACAGCAAATCCACTACTGCTGCACCATGGAAGTGCTGGAAAACACGGTGTTAATGAAAAGGGCTGTGGCGAATAGTTTGAAGCTGTGTAGCCTCATTCATAACATTGACATCTGAATTCTAGATCAATACTCGAATGCTGCACAGCTTTTTGTTTTCCATGTCTATTCATTCTGTTTAAAGCTGGCATTTCTGCACAGTTGCAGATTAGGCTATACTAATATTATTAGTAAATTAAAAAAATTTAGAGCTTCGATAGAAGCACGTCCATAAGACAGTGACATCACATACTGGTCCTTGTCTCATGCCTATAACATCTCAGTTCATGCAGCTCATCATTGCATCTACCAATGCAAGATAAGACTCTACCACACAAAGCGAAAGCCATACATCAACCACATGCAGAAACGCCAGCGACTCATCTGAGATGGACTGACATTTCAAATTGCTTTGGAAATCATGGACACCGTGTCCTCCAGGCTGTAGTAGAAAAGAGCCATCCAGCCATTTCCAGAACGAAGGTCAGAAGGCAGCATCTGTGTTGGTATGGGGGTATGTCAGTGCCCATGGCACCGGTGCACATCTGTGAAGACACCATTGATGCTGAATGGTACATATGGCTTTTGTAGCAACATATGCTGCCAAGTAGACAACGTCTTTTTTAGGGACATCCCTGCTTGTTTCAGCAAGACAATACACATATTACAACAGCATGGCTATGGCTATTATTAAAAGAGCATGGGTGCTAAATCGACCTCCCTGCAGCCGAGACCTGTCTGTCAGTGAAAACATGTGGGATATCACAAAGAGCAAAATATGATGGCAGAGACCCCGAACTGCAGCAAGTGGCATATCAAGAAAGAATGGCACAGAATTTCACTTTCAACAGATTGTGTCCTCGGTTCCCAAACACTTGTTAAAAGACGATGGAACACAGCCACGAACATAACCCTGTCCCACATTTTTTGGACCGTGTCACAGTCATCAAATTCAGAATAATGTGTATATTCACAAAAAACAATAAAGTTCATCCATTTCAACTTCAAATATCTTGTCTGGTATCAAAAATCCGTTTTTATTTACGCTTCACACAGCATAGCAACCTTTTTAAAATCAGGGTTGTATCTTGGATGAGAAAATATGATTTGATCATCCAAAAGTAAGAGTTGATTTGAAGAGTTACTTCCAAAAAAAATGCTTTTACCCAACAGCAAGCTGCAGATGGCTGGACTACCCACTGTACTGCAGTTATCATGCAAAACACAGTAGTAGTCTAATGTGTATCAGACTGAGTTGAGTTGTTGCCTACTGTGAAAATCCCCCAAGCAGGGCTGATCTGGGGCAGTCATCTCTGTGTGGTCATGGAGGAGTGCCATATGGCCCTGATGCAATCCTAGACCTGGTTATGTAATGCAGTGCTACTCAACTGGTCTGCTCTGGAGCGAGAGCAGGCAAAGTGCATCTTGGGATTTTCTCTCATGTTCTAGATAAATGCATTTTTTTTGGATACTTCTTAATTGTTGAAAAAGCAGACTCGCTAAAATAAAAGACAAACATCCTGAGTTAAATCCATCGTAGAGAGAGGGGGGAGGAGACTGCTGTTGTGTCTTTAAGCCTGGATAATGAAGTAATTGGACCACAGTTCAGGTTTCTATTTTCATGCAGTTGTGTGTATTTATCCCTGAGTCTAAATGCAGAACGCAGGTTCCACAGAGTGACGTGAAAAGTGAGTATGTGGACTGTATACTGCCCTTTCAGCCAGGATACAGGTTACTTTTTTATGCTTAATGTGAGGTTGCAAGAGCACAAGTTGTTTATTAACTTACAAAAGAAGAGTAATGCTTGAAGAATCTTTAAAAACATCTTAAACACTGCATAAATTTCTATCATTCGAGCGATGAGATGTCTACAGGATACTGTCAATGTACTGAGTAAATCTGTGGTTTCACCTGCATCCTTCCTCAAATAGCTAGCTGGCAAGTAGAGGAGAGAAGCAGGTCAGGTGTGAGGTTTAAGTGGTCATGGCCAATAGCCATGCAGTATGCAAATAAGCTGTCTTCCTGACCTCTTGAGGTTAGAACTGCAGCCAATTAAAATGTACAGCAAGGTGTGCTACAGAGAACGAAAGAGGGGAAGGACACCACTGGAAAAGACCCTGCCACTGGGGAATTTTCTTCCTTTTTATGGAAATTGCTCAGTAAATGTTGTCCACCTCCAATATGAAGGATAACATGCAGAATAATGAGTAGAATTTAATACTAGACTGGTTTTCTATATGCTGTGTACTTGGATTTCAATGGATAAACTCTGGGAATTAAGATTATATAGAGCAAACTAATATTCATCCTCCCATTTTTACCATCTTAACATATGTAACTTTCTAGCCAGCTCAAAATCAGATGCTTTGCAGGTCACATATTGTGGCATAATCAAATATTTTCCCTCACTGACGTTTGAAGAGTTCTACATATTTCTTGTCTGGCTCCACAAAAAACTGACAGAGAGTGAAAAGTACAAAGTTCTGGATAAAAAGCATCTAGTTTTAAATATTCTATGACCCAGTATCAAGTGACTTGTGTTTGTATAACGTGTTTATACAGTTGAATATTCTGACACCAGCAGTTGGTTTCATTATAACATGTAGCGACCCCTGCCAGCACAGATCTATTGCAGTACTGAAAACACTGACATGCACCTTTCATTACAAGCCCAGTTCCAAAAGAGTTGGGATGCTGTGTAAAACAGAAATAAAACAGAATGCTAGAATTTGCTAATCCATTTTGACAACTGAAAACAGTACAAAAACACCATATTTAATGTTTGACCTCATCAGCTTCATTGATTTCTGTCAATATGTTCTTATTCTGAATTTGCTGCAACAACATGTTTCAAACATGTTGGGACAGGAGCAACTAAAGACTGAGAAAGATGTGGAATGCTCCAAAAACACCTGTTTGGAACATTCCACAGGTAAACAGGCTCATTGGTAACAGGTGAGAGTATCATGATTGGGTATGAAAGAGGCATCAGGAAGACTTCATAAAACCGTATCTCATCTTTTTCTAATTGAATCGCTATAATTTAGTTTGTTGCCCAGTTCTGTTTTCAGAGTTTCATAATTGCTTTCAGTAAAAACCTCAGAGTTCAACTATTGTCTTCAACCTTTACTGGAAGGGTGTTTAGCTCACTGCAGAGCTGTGCACTTACACACATAGTGAGGGCAGAAGAGCAATGACAAACACACACACAGATACCCACAAGCACCAGCACCAACAGTGCCTGTTGTTTATATTTCCTACTGGAGAGTAAACATCTGGAGCACAAACTTTAGGGCAGATTATATGAGTGGAGAGGTGCTCTAACGGAGTCTCCAGTGACTATATAGTCTCACACAGACAGACACACACATACATCCAAACAAACACAGTGTAAGTGGGTTAGATCCCAATGGATATTAGATTTGGCTTTTCTACATTCCCTCCGTGCTCCTCTCCAAAATTCTCTTCTTGACAGCCCTTTTGTCTTTTTGAACACATTCTTATAGCGTCTGCGTCATAATGGATATCAAGCAGAATAAGAGCTAACAGAAAGCCAATGGATATATAATGTTTGCACTGCAGCCCGCTGACTCCAGGGCCTGATTTAACGTGTTTGTTTTCAGCAGGAGATGCCTTCATGTTATGATTTATATAATTTAGCCACTGGAAAAAGACAGGAAAACAGTTAGAGACATAATGCCATTGAGACATGAGAGACAGAAAAGAATATGAGAGAGAGAGGATGGATGAAAACCAGTCAAAGTGAGCAGAAAAGACAGATGAATGTGTGTCTGGAGGGGGATGGTGGGGTGAGGGTGTGGGTGTGGGGGAGGGCGGGGGCAGTCTGGGTGAAGACCAAGGACACTGTGCCTTTCACAAACCCAGATCAGGCAGCCAGACTCCACCACCATTGTGTCTCTCACAGATAGAGGAGCACAGTGTTGATGGTTGCCAGATAGGCTTCCCTGCAAGACTCCTCTTCAGTCAGGTAAACAAACAAGCAGGCTGCTTTCAATAATTCAGCAACAGCCTTTTGCCTTGAATATAGATTAGACAGGAGCAGAGAGCAGCCAATCAAGTCCAGTTTGATGTGTTAAAAGAGGGCCGGGTACTCACAGGAGGTTTTGCCTTATATTACGCTTGTTCAGAAGAATTCCTACTGAAGTGCTCCAACAGTCAATGAACTGAGGAGGAAGAGGTCACACATGGTCAGCCTTTGGCAGAAATTTCTACTTATTCTTTTCCTAGAAAATATTCAGGCTGCAAAAAATCCCCTCTATATAAAAGGAGAAGCCAGTGGAGTGAAGAGAAGTGGCAAAAGATTTAGTCAAACTAGAATAAAAATTAGGCCACCAGTCAAGAAAGGCTTAGGAGTTATTATGCTCTTAATTGGTTACATTTAATTTAAACCTGCAAACCTTAAATTGTGTTTTTTGGCCACTTTGGGGAAGCACAGAAAGCTATCAGCACGAATCAAGTAGTTGCTAACTTTGTTGTTTGCTGTTTGATGCTGAGCAGAGTGAGTGCAGCTGGAAGCAGGGTTGATGAGAGCAGTGAGACGGATCAAAACAGTAAAGTTACTCACTGTAAAACCAAGATGGAGCCGAGGGTGAGAGTCAGATGATAATGTTCTGTGGGTTTGAGCAACCCCTTTCACATTTGATCCATTGTTAGTATCAAAAATATTGATCACCAACTCAAAAAATATATGTATTTGCAATGTTATTTTTGTCTTGCTTAGTTTTTAGACTGGTTTGAGTCTTGAAATAATAGTAAAAAAGTTAGGGGTTAGAGGTCGAGGCTAGGGTTCGAGGTCAGGGTCAGAGCGCTGGGGGTAGTATATGAGAATATGAGCGTGACAACTATGCAGTCCAAGCTTCAGACTATTTTGTCAGTTCTAGCTAAAAATTAAAAAAAAAATCTTATTAAGAAAAATCAAGAGCAGTTACCTTGAAAAGGGTTTAATGGCCTAAAGCAAATGGTGCCTGGTAAGATTATCTATCTTGGATAAGAAAAATATGATTTAATGGTACTAAAATAAGTTATAATGACTTCCATGAATTGCCTTTTTTGCAGGGTGAAATAGAGCAGCCGACCTCTCAGGGATACATCATTAGATCCTGCAGCTCTTTATTATTTCTCTCTAATTAACTGTTGGTTTCGTCTCCAAGTTTCACCCTCATGGGGCAACACAGGGAAAACACCGATGATGATCAATGGGCGACAGGATGCAGACAAACATTGTGTAAAGTTCCACCGTCATGCTTGAAACAGCTCCGTATATCTACTATACTAGACAGTCAGTCGTACAGCTCAGTTCACAAGGTCTTTATTTATTCATGAGGGCAATAAACCATGGAGTACACCCTCAACCTTGGGAAATCACTTGTGTTGTCACAGCCATCTTTTCTCTTCTCCTATTTCTAAATAAATCTATTAAATGTTATATATCCAACAGCAGAATGAGCTGGTCAGTGTGGCAGACTGCAGCAGGATGGTTGATGCTGACAAGTGTATGCTGCTTAACTGTGGCACGTTAGCGTACCTCCTTCTACCTTTCCTTTCTGAGGCTTTCTGCCGGTTGCCACGGTAGCCTGCCTCCCACTGCCCCATTATCCCAAACACCCACTCATACATGCATATACAGAACACACAAACACACAGCAGCACACGCAAGGCCCTGATGAAATGAATCCTTCTGTATCAGCAGCGCACTGGCCATTTGGCACAATGAACTCCCATGAATAATTCAGCCAGGAGAGGAGCGATAGACGGCGCGGTCAGGAGAGGAGAGGAGAGGACGGGAGAGGTGAGGAGAGGAGAGGAGAGGACAGGAAGGTGGAGCCGAGAGGAGGGGGGAGTGGCGGCCAAAAACTCGAGGGAACGACAGGACAGGGGGAGTGGGAGCTTGCCAAGATGTGAGCAGCAGAGGAGGGGAGACACAAGGGAGGAATAATCACCATCAAACTTGCTGAGTCAATAGTGAGAGAGGAGCTGTGTGTTTCTGACAATACAGAGGCCCCTTTGTGCTGCCCTGTGCAGATGCCTGAGCACAAACACACTGGGCCGGCCGAGCCGTGCCAGACTCTGCTGCCTCCCTCTCTCCTCCCTCCACCCACACTGCTCTGTTTTGCTTCAAAAGCTGTCGGAGACTCTCTTCACATTGTAATCAACAGCTGAAACAACATTTAACCAATAGCACACTAGTTAGATGAACATATCCCAAATCCAGCTATTTTAATATTTGAGCAAAGTTTCTGGCAAGCATTCATTGTTCAGCATAATCATAATTATTCAATCGATCTACAATGTAAATAGAAAAAACAGATGCTAGCAGCGACATGATGTCATTAGCTCATCCATCAGTCCTCTCCTGCTTTGGAGTGAGGACTTCAGGACAAATATGTCTCTCAACGGTAGCATTGCACTAGCTCACCAGTGGATTCTGGTCATTTCATCATATATTCTCATTGTTTGCTCTGGGAATGTGGGCTGTAGCAGCTGTCACATTGTGGGATATTGGTCTTCAATTTCTGACACTGTTAGCTTGTTGACGCTGTCTCTGGTCACCAAGGCTCCAAATTAGCTGTCAGTGTACACGTCTCACAGTGCTATCTAAGACCACCCTTTCCAACTGACAACCAAAGATTTGACAACATTTGACAGGAGACAGGACACAATCATCAATTCTCATCCACAATATGATCTTTGATATGAAGAAGATGAAACCAGGCCCAAACGATATCATCCATTTGCAGAACCGAAGCTTTCAGATCTGCACTTCTGGACCGACACATCCTTTCCAACCAGTGCCATACAGGCAAGCAAACTGCAGGCGATAGCAGCAACAGTTGAGAAATACAAATGCAGCAATTTGCACCATCAGCAGGCTATGAATGTCAACCTGTGTCCTTTGTCCTCTCTGAGGAAAGGGTGAGAGGATGGAGATGACCAGATTTCATTTATCCAAAGGAAAAAGGCGATAGGGATGAGGAGGCAGGAAGAAGAAAACACAAGAGGATGCAAGGTAGGTTGATGAGGTGTGTTTGAAACTTAAAGCCACAGCTTTCACCTCTTCAGCATGTAGTTATCTCTAGATTAGATCCCTCAGGTAATGTTACACAGCAGCAGGTTGAATCGTCAGAGGCATTTTTGTTTACAGTCTACCTGGATGAAGTGTTTACTTAAAATCACACATTTTGTCTAGTTTTCTCGTAACACAACTACAAATACAGCCTAGGCTCCTGTCCAGTGCACAAAGTGTACAACTTATACAGCACAGAAGAGAGGAGCAGAGTCTGTCTGGGGATTGAACCAATGCTACTGAAAAACCTGGCACAGTTTGTGGAAATATTGGATTTGTACTTCTGTAACATACAAAGTGCCAGGCCACAAGCAGGGCTTTGTAATCCCATACCATCCAAAAATATCTCCAAACCTCTGTCATTCAAAGCAGAAGCGATCATACATTAAGAAGATTGGCAGCATTTGAATAAAGCAGCAGTTGATACTGTAGCTGCAGAGCAACAAAAACACAGTGAACAGTGGGTGCTGTACTACAGTATTACAGTACATTGTGTGTATGAGCGCAGCGGGAACTTACGTGGCAACCTGATGCATGACCTTAGTGGACGTGTCTTTCAGCGTGTCCTTCAAGTTGTCTTTGAAGTTGCTGAAGAACTTCCCGGCTCCTCCCTTCACCATGTCCAACAGTCCTCCGCCATAATTGGCATCCATATCTGTGTACAGAGGACCTTTAGCCAATCAGAATCCAGAGGAAGCCAACAGAGAGGCACACTTCCATGTACATTCACAGAATCATCCTATCTTACCTACTGTGTCAACAGAAGAACAATTGCTGCTGCAGATGATATATTTCTATATCCGTATGATGTCTACTGAATAAACATGATGCTCAGCTCTTAACTAATTTAGAGGTTTTCATTTGACTTCAGTGATGAACAGATGACTCACTGCACAACACACCAAGTAAACACGTGTGTAGGTGTAAAGGAATGATGGACAAGGACGCGAGAGACAAGACACACAATGAAATGCATACCATCTGGAGTTGTGTATTGCTGTGTGTGTGTGTGTGTGTGCCCATGTATTACTCACATTGTGGGGCCATAAATCTGTTTACACAGTCACATTGTGGGGACTCGCTGTACTTATGGGGACAAAATGCAGGTCCCCATAATATAAATCATTATATTTTAGGGTGAAGACTGGGGTTAAGGTTAGGGTTCGGTTAGGTTTAGTGTGTGTGTGTGTGTGTGTGTGTGTGTGTGTGTGTGTGTGTGTCATATCTTAGTCAGCGTGTCTCTGGTGATCTAAGAATGCCTCTCCCTCCTCTTTCCCTCTCTGTCTCCTTCTCTTCCCTTCATATATCCACACACAGCAACATGACTTGAGATGTAAGCTGGCAGTGCTGACAAATTTGCAGACAAAAGAGATTTTCAGCATTTCCAGCTGGTGCACCTGGGTGCATCAAGAACTTCTTGTTCTCTTGTCCACGGGAAACCACCCACATACCAACCATCGATCAATCATGCTGTGCTCTAGATTATGATGTGACATGGATAGAGCGGTTCTCTGAAGCCGTGCTTCTTACAGTCAGGGCCTTGAGTGTAGTGTCCTACTGTCTGACAACAGCAGGTCTCGAAAAAGGAGCAAGTTTCCAGTTGGGACTGGACCGTTTAGTTGTAGATAGCTGTTTGCTAAGACAGGATGTAGCTATTTTCCAACATAATTACATTTTCTTTGCCCTGTGGCAGTTTGTGTGAAAGCGGGGTATTTAATGCATAACGGGAAAATACAAAGAGACACGGGGAGCATACTATGTGTCACATTAGCCTGGAAAGCTAAATCTGGATGTCTGATCAATGGAAGGGACTTAAACCTTTTGATTTATAGTTCAGCGTTTCATTTTAGCTGCTGATAGCAGAAGATGTATCATACATTTACTGTATCATGCTTAAAGTATATTACAGAAACACAAGCACCCCGGTCTGACCACAGTATCTCTGTGGCATAACCTGCACAGCTATGTGTGTCGGCTTCCTAGCTAATGCACAACTTTAAATGAAGCTTACAATCAGTAATGGAAGGAATTAAATTAGACCTTGTTCAAATGGACCTTCTCAAAATCCCAAATTATCCAGGAGGCGGCTTCTTCATTATGGTGACATTGCGACCTTGGACTGGTTGAAATGTCCACTTCAGCTGGGAGGTCTGAGTGTATCAGCCATGTTCATCCAGCCAATACTGGGAGTATGTAATCAGTGTGAGGCAGATGGTTCATTACGATGACACAGTATTGTGTCATTAGCTGGTAGTTGGCTGCAATTTCTGTGATGTATTTACACTAAAAACATTACAGAAGAAGAATAGCTAATTGTCCATTAGAGGCCATTGTTGCTTTATGCTGGTGGGTCGCTGTGCCTTATTCCACCTAAAGCTATTAGTATTATATTATGACCCCTTCCAGAGTAGATGTTTTTTTAATTCAAGTTCTAGTGTGTCCAGCTCAGGCCAGTGCAGGCTGGGTTCTGATCTCTGGTTCATGTCCATGCCATACACAGTATCCCCTCACGTACAGCGCTAATGTGATCAGCTGGATCGATAACTAGAGCTAGACAACATTTCTGGTGGAATAAAGGCGCACACTTTTCATTGATTTTAACAGCAGACTTTCACACTTACGCACAAACTCACATTTCAAAGACTGTCTCTGAGGAAATCTGTCTCGAGAGAAATGCCGGCTACTGAGACAGTTTCCTGATTAATCACAAACAGTAGCTGCTTTATACTCTCTCGCTCTGTTCTCTCCCTTCTTATTCCTTCACCAACATTACTTGTCTACTTTTGATCCCTCTTTCCCTCTTGTCTGGTTCACTCCATCCTGTCCTCCTCCTCCCAACAATTCTTCACCAAATTCCAAATTTAGACTTTTCATCTCAGGCTGCAGAGGCTTGAAATGTGTGACAAGGATTTATTTCTTGTGAAGAACAAGGCTCCTGCTTGTTGAACTCATACAGCATATGATCCACAGAAATTTCCAAAAACTCAAACAGAACCTTGCCCACGGCAATCAAAACAGGCGTTTAATCTGTTTAATGAACTGAATTACAGATTTTAACTGTAACTTTTAACTTTTATTTTAACTGAACGGGTACTTGCTGCGTTAAAAAAACTTGGGATATGGAGTTTGAAAGACTTAATAAAAGTGTATTGATAAATCACTGGAGTGCCATTTATATAGACTTTTATACATTACAAGTATTACAGGCATTGAGAGAATGAGTAATTAAGAAGTAAAAAACTTTAAGCTTGGGGTAAACCTGAAGACTAGCTGAAACCTGCAAAGACGGGACAGATGTTTTAGTCTTTCGCAGTCAGGAAGGACCATAAAACTTCAACTGAGATTTTTACTTAAAATAAAATGATATGATTCTATTGGCTGACGATCAGCACTGACTGACCCAGGCTGGAACAGACCAGGTCCAACTTGGTCCGATCAGTCGTCACGTCATGTTCATAATCAGCTCAACAGCTGTGATGTGTGTCCCCTTCTTCTTCTGCCCAAGGTCATAACATTTTTTCAACTGACATGAAAACCACTAAAACTATTATTACTATTATAGTTATAGGATTCTCACATGAAAGCAGGAGCATTGAAACCCAACATGAAAGGACTAAAAAAGAATTAAAGTACTGCACCACTGACATTATCACATCTGTGCCTTCAACCTTACAACCTTTTATCTGACAGCAGGCCCTGTTTTTTTACATCCTGATGTACTGTCCTCAGCTTTTTGTGGTGAAGGTTTTGTGTGAGCTTATGTCATTTCATCTTTACTTATCTGTACAGCAACACAGAAAAAGAAAGGCAGGATAATGTGGAGCAAAGGCTGAGCAGCCTAATATACAGAGAATAACCCTGTTAACTCTGCTGCTGAGTGAATTAACTTCGAAATCATTTAATTTGTTGCTTGTATCCTGGGTTAACATCATACAATTACCAATTAACCTTCATCTAAAGGAATAGTTCTACATGCTGAAATGTGTTTTTTTTTTTTTTCGTTCTTGCCAGAGGTTAGATTAGAAGATCAGTATCACTCTCATGTCTGTGCACTAATATGAAGCTACAGCCAACAGCTGGTTAGCTTAGCAAACAGACTGCAAACAGGGGGGAACAGCTAGCCTGCCTCAGTCCAAAGGCAACAAAATCTGCCTTCAGACCTAATTTTTTATGGATTGAACAACCAAGATAAAACATGTGAACTCTTGATCTTTAGAGCTTTAGAAATACCTATTTCCTCCTGTCTTTTTGCTAAGCTAAGCTAACCAGCTGCTGGCTGAAATAGGTAGCCTGGCTCTGTCCAAAAGTAACAAAATCCACTTACCAGCACTTCTAAAGCTCTAAAGCCCACAAATTCACATCTTATATCTGGTTTTATTCTTAACCTCCAACTATGCAAATTTCCCAGCCAGTGAGCCTGACAGGATGTATGAGCAAAACCTGGATCCTGCTCCACCTTGAACTCACAAGCTATATGAGATCTGCCAATCATGCTTAGAGGCCTGCACAGGTAAAGAAACATTTGTGGTGATTAAGAAAAGAATGTGCATGGAAGCCTGCAGGGAGAGCTGTTCCATGAAAATAGGACCAGGCCAGTAGCTCAGCCCTCCTCCCTCCCCAGCCGCCCCCCTTTCACTTTCCCAGAGTCAACCAATAGAAGCAGGGGAGAGGGAGGGAGAGAGAGATGACTGAAGAAAAGAGAAAGACATTTCTAGTTATGTCCACAGGGATCAGTGGGCTGTCTGAATATGTCTCCCTCCTCCCACAGCCCCAAACCATTCTCCCTTAATGTCTGGCTGGTGTGAATGACACAGATGGACGCATACACACAACAATGAAGCTTGACAAGCAAACACACTGTGCTGCACTCCCTCTCAGTGTTACTACACCATGCTGGGCCTCGTCGTGTCCTGGTCCTGAATGACTGTGGCGTAAACCCGGACTCTAATCTGCTTAATTATAGATGCTGCTGATGAGTCAAGGAGTGTATGATTAATCATCTACTATACAGCTTCACCAGGGGAGAATGACACTGCTCTGAATGGCAAGAAAGCTCTTACAGGCAGTTAAAAACATAGTACCTCAGTAAAAAGCTGTGAACTGCAGGTGCATGCTGACAGCTCAGTGGTCAAAATTTTGTATAAAAAATGAAATTTTTAACTAACTCTGTAGCTGAGCGTAGTTCTGTAGCATCCAAACAAGCTCATAAATGAGTCAATGTGTAAACAGGTATTGCCTCTTTTTTAGTTCCTGCCATCAAATGTGACAGGTCTGATTTATTTGTGTTGACAAAGTGACAGCAGAAGCGTGACAGGGAATGAGGGAAGAGAGAAATGGGAAATGACATGCAATAAAGGCTCTTGAACCAGTCATGTTGTGGTTCATGGTGAGTGCCTTAACCCCAATAGGCCACCAGGATGCCACAACGCTGCAGTCAGGGTATGTGAGTCGCTGCATAACAAACAGAATCCATCACTTTGAGAGTCAGACTGGTTTTACTGCTATCAGTCAAAATCTAAACAAAGCAACTGGCAGGGGAGACACCTGATCATGTTGAGTAAACTTGCACTTGGTACAGTTCTGAAGCCATACCTAATTGTTTTGATCACTTATCTTTAGCCTCTTCTTTAAAACTGTGTTTTCATCACACAGCTCTGTAAGAGACCATGAATCCTCTTTGAAGAAGCAGCTGCTCGATACAGGATCGGACCTAAACTGTTTGGAGACAAATATAAACTACACATATAAAGTAGTTAGCTGCTAACTTGTTAGCATTAGGCTATGAATGTAAAAATGAGGTCATACACCATCATCAATGTTTCCTTCGCCTCTGCCAAAGCAATGGATTTGAACCTTCTTGAGTAACTGGCTTCTATCTGATCATCTCTAAACAATATCAGAGATTCATTCAGGTGTTTGTTTATTTACTTTTTATTGCCAAAGCTGTCTTTATAAATGGTGCTTTATAAATCGGCTATGTCTGCAGTGTGAATGAACCATCCCTTTGCTCCCTAAATCTATGTCCTCCTGTACATCATATGCTTTACATCACATCTATTTCTCGGCATATCTGTGTTAATCTAGCTGTGCTAGCTGGTCTGTGTGCCTCTGTGTCTGTGGCCAGATGGATGTGGGAGTGTGCAGACTGGTGCGCCAGCTACAGTGACAAACCTCGCTGATACAGACAACAGAGGAGGCTCTAATATGGGCTCCGTCAGGTGAATACAGCAGCAGAGAGCCCAGCAGTTCACAGAAAGACAGAGCAGGGCACCTACAGAGCCCAGAGCTGCTGGCATTGGCAGGAAGATCAATGGTTTGTTTGAATGTGTCTCCCTCCATCTAGAGTGCCAACCTTTAGCCCTCACTATCAGGCTGAATGAGACAGATGGATACACAGACACACATGGGCAGGGACAAGCACATACACACACACACACACACACACACACACACACACACACACATAAAAGAGACCATCCATAGGGCCTGGCAGGCCAGACAGACATCTGACACTGGAGCCCATCCCCCCCCAACCCCCCGCCCAGCATCCCCAGCAACAATCCCAATCCCCTTTCCTCACTGACCCCTCCACCCTCCTCATCCAGCTTCTTTAGTTTCACACAAGTGTTCATCCCTGGAGGCTGGCTGACTCCACAGAGCCCTGCAGTGAGGTGAGGACAGGGCAGGTCCCACAGACTTTAAACCTGACTTTAAACACCCACAGTAACAGACTTCCCGATTAACTTTCACTTTCATTAAAGCAAACAATTATTGGTTTATGTTGTAATTAGCAGAATAGTTGTAGTGCTGATTGTATCGGCCTATTGTCTGTTTGCCTGGAAACTGCACAATGCTTTGTGTGAAAAAAAGAAACTGATTTTGTAAACATGGATGACACACAAACACTGAGTCAGCTGTTTCCTGGAGATGAGAAAAAAAGCTGTTTATAAGGATAAACTTAAGACTTGTGCCATTTATTTTCTCTCTCTCTCTTACTATTCAATGTACAATTTCCTCAAAAGAAAAATCACATAAAGATGCTATTTGAATCTCTATAGACTCACATGTTGGACATGGTGATAATGACTTTTTATTTTGATGTGTATTTGTGTAGTGTCATCTCATGTAGCACAGGCCAAATGTTTGGCATGATACATAAATACAGACTAACTCAGTACTAATAGCAGTTACAGTTACTGCAGTAGTAGGATACTTGTAGTAGCAGCAGCAGAAATGGTCTCTGCAGCAGTAGTAACATAAACTGTCACCATAAAACTTTATTCTTCTCGAAAGGCTCTATGACAGAGGACACAATTGATCTCAGTGAGCATAAAGCGTCGGAACAAATGACTTATGGCCGGATTCAATAAAGTACGTAGAGGATTTATCACCAGATTAATGAGAAACAGATGGATTATAGCGTGTGCCTTTATCATCATGAGGACCATGTTTTTTGTTTTTAATTGGATACATGAGCCTTATAATCCATCATTCGCAGCTGGTCAGATTACTAAACTTTGAAACTGAAAGAATTTTGCGCTTCTGCTGCCTGAAACTGAAGTAAGACTTATTCTTCTGACTATACAGTTTCACATTTACAGCCCACACGGAAAAGTAAATAAACTATATAATGTGGTTATAGTGGTGGATATCTCTGAAAATTGGCTGAAATGAGTTTTTATAAATACGCTTCCATCTTTTATAGGTTTTAAATGTATTATGGACACTAGAGAAGAGTATTGTGTGCTACTAAACGTAGGCGGTGTGTGCAAATATTATGCCAATCTTTTTGATACTTTGCACATCTAAAGTGTGCCACAACCTTTTACTCTAGTCTGAGCTGCATCGCTACTAGCTTCCCTTACAGGAACATGTGCAGGACTGGGAAGCACCTAATGCAGACGATTTAACACAAAACCAACGGCACTAGGACATGTCTTCATCTGTCCTGCATACAGTAGCCCAATATAGCATTTAGGTGGGGTCTGGGAGCCACTCTGAGCCCAGGAGGGGACTCCAGGAGGCGCACAGCCACACTGCATACTTTCACTATTGTTAGCCATTGTGTTACAGCCTACCTTATTACTGTCTAAAGTCATCCTGTCTTACTCAAGCACTCTCCAGGTCAGCGTACAATCGCCATCCCGGTTGCGGGAGGCGGTGAGGACTCTTACCTGAGCTGTCCATGGTGCTGCAGTCCTCCTCTCTCAGCGGGCCTGCCTTCGGTCCAAGGGTGGCCGCTATGGAGCCTGCGAGTGTGCTGCCGCCGCTGCTGCCCCCTCTGCCGACACTGAAGCTATCTCCGCCGCTATCGACCAACTGCAAAGATTCATAGCCATCGTAACTGGTCTTTTTCTTGTATGCCCCCAGCAAGCTCATTACCGAAGGACACACACGCACACGAAAGGGAGAAATTAAAGACAAAAGAAGCCCCAAAGACGTAGCAGGCTACGCCGCGCCGTCGCCGCCGCCACCGCCGCTGCCGCCTGTGCTGCCACTAGCTTACTGCTGCTGCTGGGTGCACCACATGTCCGCGGAGGAGAGGACGAGCGGTCTCCTCTGTTTTCTGGTGAAAGGAATATTCTGCCGGGAGGTCTCTCTCTCTCTCTCCCCCTCTCTCTCTTTCCCCTCCTCTCTCTCTGTCTGTCTATCGCCTCCTCTTTTCTCAGCAGCACCGCATTTTACTACGACGTTGCTGCTGCTGCTGCTGCTGTAGTCCCCGACTGAGTAAGAGGGAAATCCACCCCAACACACAATCCTCTACTGTTATTGCTGCATCTATTATTCACACACTCTAATTGTGCATACGCCTAGAAGCCTATTTTCCTGAAGCTCACCAGTACACAACAATTTCGGGAAAAAAACAACAAAAATAAGGTCATGTAAAAATCGTTTGGAATATAACAAAGTTAAAAAATGTCAGTGAACTCATCATTGAGCGCCACTGGCATATGACAGTCACTGGAGGAATGTCACTTATTTTTACTCAGGTACAGTCTTGAAGTACTTGTCCATTACTTGAATATTTCCATTTCGTGCTACTTTATACTTCTACTCCACTACATTTACCTCACAGCTGTACTAATTAAATGTACTTTGCAGATTTAGATTATTAATATAACACATGAAACTAACAATAAATTAAGAAATTAAAGGTAAACTATCCAGCATTATAAAAGTAATTAAAAGTATCCCCACCTTTACCATTAAACACTAAAGTAATGAACACATTGATGTACCAGTAATTATAATCCACTAATATAACATATATGATTCTAAAATGGGCCATTCTACATAATGAGTACTTTTGCTTTTGGTACATGAAGTTTATTTTGATGCAGATAGTGTAAAATTTTCCAAGTAGAAATTTGACTTCTGAAAGAGTATTTTTCCGCTTTAAATTTGAAGCCATCTTATGTCTATCTTATGTGATGTCATAAATTTGCTCACATGCCCCTATGTCAAAAGACTGGGGTCCCAGTTTTATGAGTAATGTCTGTGTGGATTTCCCCTTTCAAGGCTCTTTTCAAAGTGTCAGTGGGCGTCCAGCCAGTTCTGATTGTCCTATGAAAGAGGTGGAAGGCAAGTGTTCCATCTTGCACAGCTGTTTCAACTAAATATTTGCTGGGTTAAATACAACATTTGCAGAATTAAGTAGGCTACACAAAGATTTTCAAAATCAATTGATCTGCTGATTATTTTCTTGTTTAGTTAATCATAATGTCTCTAAAATGTCAGAAAATTGTGAAGAATCAATGTCGCAGAGTTAAAGCCTGATTTGATCTCTGATTCATTTTGTGCAATCAAAATAAAATCAATCCAAAAAAAGATATTAAATGTACAATAATATAAGCCAAAAAAGCAGAAATTACTCACTGGTACCAGCAAATGATTGACATTTTAGCTTCAAAAGTGACCCAAATGATTTATCAATAATCAAGTTGACAACTGACCAATGTAACTGATTCACCTAAATGCAGGACAGATGCACCATAGATGTATAATGGATGTAGTCTGTTATAACCATGACTGTGCACAGTGAAGAGGCACAGCTGATAATGGCATAAAGTGTGCTATAAAGTAAAATGTGCAGCGTCATCTATTAAAGTATGACCTCAGGGAGTAGAGAGATATAAGAAATCTTGAGTTAATTTAAAGAACCTCTCGTTATGACCTGCTTTGTTGGGTATAAATAAGAAGCAAATTAAGAGTCTGGGCCCATGATAGAGCAAATCCCTTATTTGAGTCCTGTGCAGAAAATAAGCACAGACCCTTGGCCTTGTCATAGTTAAAGATTCAAATAAGAGGTGTCTTGTATTGCAGGACAACAGCACCATGCTTTGTCAGAAAAGGGAAAGTCACTCTGCATCATGGGGAATTTTCTCAGCCTCTACCCAAGCAGCAGCTTTAAATGTTAATAAGGTCTTTGTAATTAAAATCCAACTGATTTTTAATTTTAGCTCGAAATTTGTCATTTTAGCTTCAATTTTTGGGTAATGACCCTGGCTCCATGCGGGACAAAACACTGACCACTGATGGCATGCTTCCTCCCTTGGCCTTGTCCCTTGGCAACAGAAACCCTGCATGGTTCTGAAAAGAGGACATGAGCCTGGGAAACTCTTTTAGGAGAGCAGACGGGAGCTCAAAGCCCAGCAGGAACGGAATGTCCAAACGGAGGAACGAAACCCCCGCCATACCGGACGCAGAGTGCTGCCGCTCCATTGTAGCAATGGAGCTTCCTGTCTTGTTCCTAACTGTGCCTACCAGCATTTACCCCTGCTGAATGTGACTGCTCAGGATACAGGCAGCAGGTGCAGAAAGGACATCACAATCTCTGCCATGATCAAAGGTTTACACAGGAAGACACAACAAGCCCAATGTAACACATGAATTGAGCTGAAATGATAAGTTGATTCATTTTTTTTGAGCCCATCAATTATTTTGTGAATCGATTAATTATTTCAGTCATTCTTCAAGCAAAGTTGCCTGACATTCATTCCATCCTCTCAAATGTGAAGATTTGGCTCTTTGTCACCTTGAGCTCTGGGAAGTTAAAATTATCCTATCATATTAAAGATTAATCAATGAATTGAGAAAATAATCAGACTATAAGTAATGGAAATAATTGTTAATTGCAGCCCTGAAAGAAAATATTGAAAAAATATATCTTCCAGCTCGAGCTACATTGCAGACTTTGCATAAAAAGCTTATGGAACAATATCTGGGCCTATATCACACCTCAGATATAAACCACATTTCTAACCCTTATGTGTGTTGGCCAACCATTGCATAAATATGGGCACCTGGTTTACCATAAAAGATAATGCTCACAGTGCACCGCTTGGCTGAGTGACCTGTAGTGACAACAGGGACACCTGATACCTGCAGGTTGTATAATTCTAAGAAGAGACCACATGATGACTTGTGAGGCATTCATTTATATCCCCCTTTTAAGAACTCCTGAAAAGCCTTTAAATACAATGCAAAGCGCCATTTTAAATGTTTTATGACACCACTGTAATGTGAAACTGACTGTGGCCTTGTATCTTAAAAGACATATCACCATTTTCATTGGTTTTACCACCATTCTCAATGAAGGATTAAGGATTAATGATTATCCTCATAACAGTTAAAGCAGAATCCAGGAATCTGCTGGATCAGCTGTAGGACTCACTTGACAAGACACCCAGTGGACTTGAATCTGTGGCTAAGTCTGTGAGACTTTAGCTCCTGTAATCCAAGGATTCTTGTTCTCTGTGGTAAAAACTGAAACAACACAGATACACACTGGCTTCGTGTGTCTTCATAGAAAACAACAGCATCCATGCTGCCCTGGTTTTACCAGTGAGCTGGCAGGTGGCCTACTTCAGGGACTGAAAACTATCTCATCTATCCAGGTGAAGGGCTGAGCATGACAGATTCTCTACCTGTTTACTTAGTCTAAATCTCTGCCTTCAACCATTAGTAAGGCTTAAACCCCTTGTGCACCTGCTCTTTTAAATGCACCATAAACAGAAGCATTACAAAGAAAATAATCTATCCATGTAGTAGTGAAGATCTGTGCTTTAAAGACACAATGAAATTAAAAATACATCTTCCAGGCTCTAATCCAGTGCATTGATCATTCACTGGATCTTGTTACGCATCCTAAATATGTTTCAAAACATTTTTTTTAATTATTTTTAGATTGAAATGTCATTAGTACAATTTTGAGGTACATGTACTTTCTTTGGGTATTTCAAAATTCTGCTCACTAATTTTTATTTCTACTCCACTAGAATTCAGAGGAGAATATTGGATTTTTTTACTCATTTACACATTTATTTGATAACTTTAGTTACTTCTTACTTTTTTCTTTATCATTTTGCATTTTTGGTACTTTAATAATATTTTCATGCTAACAGTTTTGTATTTTTAGTTAGGTACAAAATATGAATATGACTTTTCTTTGTAAAAACTGTCTTCACAGTGAAATTTTAAGCACTCCTGCAACACTGCATTAAAAAAGCTAACTGTTAGCTAGTGTGGTTAGCCAGCAGAGCATTATTGTAGAAGGTGTGTTAAGCTGAAAAAAACTTTGGTAACATATCCAATGGATAAGGTCGAGCGAGGTCTGATTTAACATTTTAACCCTGCAGGTGAATGAGGTTGGTGAAGGTTAACAGTGATGTAGCTCCATGCTACATCTCTCACCAACTAGCTAAGGCTTAATCAATATGCCACGCCCACTTCCGAGCGGCCCAATAGAATATGTAGGATAACTAAACCCCGCCCACTCATGCCATTGGATATATGTCACATTAAAGAAGCTAAACACTCTGACCTCACTTTCACTGGGCCTTTAATGTGGAAAAGAAACAGACAGCTCACTTAAAAATCACTTCCTGTATCTGTCTCACATTGGGTGTTACCACAGACCCGCCCCTTTAGGAAGCTAACAGCTGGTCCTGAGTCTGTTCACTCCAATAGGAAAACTGAACGTGAGCAGAGCAAATTATGACCCATTTCTGCCACCAAAGTAAATATTTGACCCATGTTTCACAAGCTGCATATCCTACCAACATTCTGACGCTGAAATTTAACTTTTCAAATCAGGAGGGCAACACACTCTCCTGACAAGCAATAATCCATCAGTAATGCCTTCACATTAAAAATGCCTAATGGGGATGGGGTTGAGAGGTGACGACGCCCACTGAGAAGACAGGAAGTGCATGCATTTTCATACCACTGGCGGAGCTTCTGAGGCATCATCTCATGTTATAGAGCATCTTTGATTAGGTGTCCGCCTACTATGTCAGCTCTTAATGCAGCAGAGGCTGTTGACTGTACAACACAGCAAGATGTGACTCAGAGCCTCAGATCACAACATGAAACCACACCAAGCTGTGTTAAGCTGCTCACGTGATGTGCGTGACGCTGGTGGTGATGTGACGATCGCTATTGGTCAAAACAGGAGAGGAGCTGTCCTCTCACTGTAGAGCCTGCCTTGGGTGATGAAGACGGTGGTTTAGATAATACTGATAATCAAGATCGAGGAAGAGGAATCAGTCATGTCCGAATGCTGACCAGGCTGTATTAAAAGAAGAAGAAGAAGAAGAAGAAGACGAAGAAAACACCTGTCCTGTGGAAATAAAACACTGATTTGCGTACACAGTGTTGTGTGCCTTTAACTGGTGCCCTGTCATACCGTTACCGAAATAATCATCTGACAGAAAATCCACATGAAGTGGCAACCTTCATGCTGTTAATTCAATCTGATCGCGAAGATGTCATCAATCATAACAATAAAGAAACATTAGCAAAAATTATCAGGAAAGATCAGATGTCTCGTTGTGTGACGGGAAAACAAATCGACACCTCCTGAGCAAAAATAACACAAATGATGTCATTCATGATGCTCATGTGCGCACCTAGCCACATACAGGCCCTGAGGACAGGGACAAGTTTGTGATTTTACATTAATTCGTGTCCAGACTGGAGACAAATGGAGTATTTCCCCGTGGAACAAGTGCATGTTGATGATAACCCATCAGGCCACCGTGCAGAGATGCACTGTGGGGGGAAGTGGTGTGTGATTTCCAGAGGTAGCCTGACATTATGTAACATCCACACACGGAACACGATGCTCTCTCTCCTTCTCTGGCTGTTAGATGTGTAAGAAAGGGCCAATAAAGCATGCCTCATGAATGACATCAAACTGAGCACAAACAGAAAATGCTGCGGATGACATTACCTGTCAGAGCGCTTTCTACCATTCTCCCGGGCGCGCCGTCTTGTGCCGTGCTGGAGATGCGCTTTGAACACCGGCTCTGCTCACAGACACCGACCTTTGATTTGTCATTCGCTGTCAGTCAAAGGTCGAAGCGTTCAGCGTCCTGTGAGACACTCTGTCCTGCGAGGATTCGCCGGCAGCTCCCAGTTGACCCGCTGCTAAATTTGCTGAGGCAGCACCAGGCTACGGCATCATCATATAATCACATTTTGGCATATGAGCAAAAAAACAAGGTCCCGCGATGGCGATGTGTAGATCTGTAGAACATGTGGATGAGTCTAAACGAGTTGATACAAAGGAAGGTGGATGTGGATGAATGTGTAGGGTGCAGCAGAAAGTGCGCCGCTCAGCGCATCTGCCTGCGCCGTCAGTGAGGCTGAGCCAGTCTGGGAAAACCTGGGCTGGACTTCAGAAACAGGCTGAATGTTAGGAGAGCATGTGAATTTACTGCAGGAAACTTGTCTACTCATTACAGCTGCAGTACTCAAGAAACCAACACAATAATTGTTATGGGGATTAAAAATATTCTTAATTATTCTTTATCAGGCCTCAAAACGGCTGAGCACCACTTCCCTACAGTAGAGGTCCCCATAAGATTAAAAATCCCTGAAATGCAACACCAGCTGTGCTGCAAGTGAGGGCTCGAAGCACTGAGAAAATAGTCTTCTTATTATGCAAGTGAGAACTTAAACCTGCACCATAGTTCATGCATGTACAAAAGTACATCGCTGCACTTTCTGTCAAAGGTGGAGAGCAGATGAAATTGTAATCCGTGACAGTTGAGCAAAAGCTCCAACCAGCTCTAACGCACATGGGGTTTATTTACAGATCTGAGAGGATTAGACAAGAGAGGAGGAGATATAGACAGCATTCCCATTTACATGCATGTGTATATGTGAGTGTGGTCAGGTACTCACGCTGTGGGGACACAAATCTGTTTATACAGTCACATTGTGGTGACTCGCCTTCCTTCTGGGGACATAAGCAAGTCCCCATAACGTAAATCATTACATTTTAATATATAGACTTGGGTTAGCCACAGATTACAGTGAACATCCAAAGATTCTTTAAAGCTGTTGAAGTAAGTTTTGTATAGTTTCAGCCAGGCAGACCACCAGCAAAAACCCCAAACTTGACTTATCTGAAAGAGCTGCCATTTTAGTTATTTCAGCACAAGTCTTTATGTATAAATCTTGATATTAAATAATGGCTAAACTTCACGTGTTCAGCTTTTTGTGCTTACACCTCCCTCCTGCCTACAGAAATAGAACTAAGTAGATAGAAATAAATGTTAAAAGCATTTACAAATTAATCTGTGTACATCCAACCAAAATAACTGCAACCTGCTGGTTGTCCTCCACAGAGAGTGGTGGAAGAAGTATTCAGATCTTTTACCTGAAAGAAGCAATACTTCACTGTATAAATACTCTGTCACAAGTAAAAGTCCTACATTCAAAATCTTATTAGGATGCAAAACATCATCCATTATATAAAGTACAAAAAGTTAAAGTACTCAGTATGAAGAAAACCACATTTCAGAATCATGTATGTTATATTACTGGGTTATAGTTAGTGATACTATGCATGTGTTCATCACTGTAATGCTTCAGCTGGTAAAGGTGGGGCTAATTTTTATTCCTTTATGCCAACTTTAATATTGTGTATTTTGTATTAATGATCTAAATCTGTGAAGTAAGTAGTAACTAAAACTTTCAAATAAATGTGGTGGAGTATGAAGTACAATGCTGGCTTGCAAAATGTAATGTAGTACAAGTAGCGTAAAGTGGAAATGCTCAACTAAAGTACAAGTAGCTCAAAACTGTCCTTAAATGCAGTACTTGAGTACTTAATTACTTTCTACAGGTGCCTATAAAGTCAGATCTTAAGACTGATGAATAATACAGCTGTGAGCATGTAGAGACATTAATCTCATACAAAGACAGTGAAACAACGATGCAAAAATACTTTTATTGTTCCTGGAATCCAACGGCATGGTTTGAAAATAGGGGAGAAAAAAATCCACTGTGGTGTTACAGAGCAGCAGTGGGCTGTGGTCATATGCTGTACTACTTAAAGCGTTCAGACCATGCCCTTTCATTCGACAACACACACTGAGCATTCAGGCCCACTGTGCTGTAAGAGAGACAGCTCCTACAGACACATGCCCACTTTACCAAATCAACATCTACACTTTCATATTTCAGCTCAGTACACTGAGACAGGGACAAGTTGCTGACATCTTATTCTAATGTCACATAAGCAGAAAACATTATTGAGTAAAAGAATAAGAGTGTTTCCACCAAAAAAAACAAGGCAAGGCAGTTTTAGCCTCATGGAAGAATGATTAAAAAAGGTCATTTTACATGTAATTTCTTCTGGTCAATCCCTGATTCTAATGGTCATTCATAATGAATTTAGCTGATAACGTGTTATGATTAAGTTTGGAAATGGCAGAGCCAGCATTAATACAGCTGGAAAATACAATCATAGTCTACGTGTTGGTCTTTATTGCACAGGTTAGTCACTAGTGTGCTTACTGAAAAGGCAAACTCGTGCCATGTTGTGCCATTGGGTGACAATACCGAAAAAAGAAGCTATTCTGGCGGATGACAAAGAATTACAAACCTTTACCAATCACTTACAAAATAAAAATTCTAGAAAGTTAACAGTTTACAGGTTGTTCACCCTGCAACAATGACTTATACAAACAATAAGAAAAATAAAACTACATAAAAGTGACCTGTTACTTGCTGACATTATATCCAGCAGTGTTTAAAAATCGAACAAATGCTGCAAATCTTTACATTCAACAATCTGTGGCGTTTTGATGAATAAAATCTCAAGGCAACCGTATATTTAAAGGAACGTAACAACACTAAAGGCCTCCATATTCTGTGCGTTGGTCTTCATCCCAGCCACAGAGTGTGCTGCAGAGTGACTGTGAGGGCTTCTTGAATCAGTCCAGCTCCTGCCAAGGAGATTCTCCTGCATGTTAACAGATACAGAGTGCATAGTATTCTGCAGCATTTCAGTACAACAAGTATAGAATAGCAGTTAAAACAGTGAACAGCCTTTCTGTAATTGATGGATATATTCTTGAAACACTGAGCTGATCAAAAACTGTTTCTGCACAACAGGTACATATGTAACAGCTGTCTCGTACGCATTATATATAGTATGTTAAACAGCACCCAGGCTAGCACAGGCTTCGACTTTTTAGAAAAAAACTGACCCAAATAATGTCTAAGGCTGATTTTGGCTTTTGATACGATCCATTGTGTCAGGACCACCCTTGGACAGTATGTCAATTAAGGCTGTGGTGAAACTGACTTTAATACAACAGATTTTGTTATGTGTATTCTGCTCAGTGAAAAACTACAACTCCACTTGCACATAGAAGGGTAATAATATAAGGGTTTCAATCGGCAATCTGCATTATCATTGAGGCAACAATGTGATATTGTTTGTGTGATTACAAAAATCGATTGCAATTAATCGAATGTTGCAGTAAGACACTTAATATTTTGTTTTTGGTTTAATATTCTCGGTGCTATGTTACCCCTCTGTTGCAAGTTTCTGGTTGTAAAATAATTTTAGTGAATCCCTTCTATGTATAATTTACTTTTTCCTTTGCTTTTAATCTCTGGTTTTACCACAGCTTCCCTGAATGAGCTGAGTTTTGAATTCAATGTGCCAGAATAGGAACAGGTAAAAGACAGACTTTTAAAGAACTGCTTGATGGTGAGAACTGGTGCACAATTGGAATGTACAAAAAGATGATCAGCTGTAACATTCCCTTGAAGGATCTAAACATAAACATCTAAACATCACTGTGACAATGCAGAAATCAACACAGCAAAGCTTTGCACACAACCATTCATGTGAAAAAACAAGTGATCAAATCACAAACTTGTTGGACGACTACAGTTTTGATCAGCGTCTTTGTCCATCACTCTAAACTTTAGAATCAACGAGACCATCTTGTGGACACATCAATCCACTTCCTCTGGTGACTCCCTGATGTTTCCTTGTGGTCTTTTCATTCAGAGCAGAGTCAGGGTGTCTGTGTTTGGAAGGCATCTGATGGCTGTGTGTCCATCTTGGTGCTGAGGAGAGAGTTGATATAAGGCCAGATCCGGTCTGTCTCTGTTCCGGAGAATGAGTGCAGGATTCCCTGTGACCTGAGTGAAGAAATAAGAGATCAAATAAGAAGCAAAGTTGGGAGCATTACCCACAATGCAACTCAACTGCCAAAAGTTCAGTCGGAGATTTGGATGCAGCATGTTCACTGTGGCTAATGTAGCCATTAGCCTCGTAGCATCAGTCAGCCAGGATTTTTTCAGGGACTGTTGAGAGATTTTCATCAGTGTGCCAGAGGCTCAATCACTATTGTGTTAATTCATTCAATGACATTATAAATCAACAGACATTAATTTAAATGAAAATCTTCAAGAATCATGTGTTCTCTGTGCTGTTTGCTCCTTTTCCTCTCCTGCCCTCTCTAGCTCTATCCAGGTGTGCTACATCTGACGCTGAATGAGGTGCACCTGCCCTGTGATTGAAGAGCTTAAAAGCTCCTGTGCCAGCATCAGATGAAAGGCTTCTGGCGTAGGGTCAGCTGGTCGGGCTGCCCCTCAGCCTGGGATTTTGTGTTGCATGATGTGTTTTGACTTTGTGTCATTTGTCCGTAATTGATTTGGTGTCTTGGTTGTTTTTGAGGCGTGGGTTGTAATAGTATAAAATAAATTGTTGATCACAACAAAATATCTAAGGCTTGAGAAATCCTGAGAAGAAATACTGAGTATAGACATGAAAGGAATACATTTACTGACTTGTATAAGTCTATAACAGGCTTGGCCACATCTTTGTAGTGTCTCAGTCTGGCCATCAGAGCTTCTGGTTTGTCATCATCATGCTGAATCAGTGGCTCACCAGTGATGTCATCCTTCCCCTGAGGAAGGCAACACAAGGTCACACATAGAACAATGCAACAAAGGTCAGCCCCAGACAATGCACTGAAATCTTCTGGCATAGAGGATTACAGCACAACACAGTAACATAAAAAGTCATGCTGCAGGTAGACACACACCTGCAGTCATTTCAATATCAGAAAAATTTGGAGCTCAGTAAAGATAACAAGAGGATAAGTTCAACATTGGCTGTGAAATTTGGTTGAGAATTCCAGTTGGTGGTTGAACTTTGATCTTTCCAGCCACTGGAAAGGCAAAATGTTACAGTCAACATAAGGTTCCATCATGTGATGGTGATATCTTGGTTTCGAATACCTTCTGTTTCACATACAGTGTCCTCCCTTTTTCTTTCCTGCATTTTGTTTAATTAAATGAAAAAATGCTGCAAAATTACTTAATTGTGTGGCTAACTTCACCTTGTGAGGCCTTACAAACTGATGCCAGTGGTACATGCAGTCAAGTAGCAAATAAAGGCTTTTACTGTCACCTAAAGCTCTGGACTAGCCTTCCACTGACTATGAGGTAAGCATCATCAGCATCCTCTTTTAAAACTCAACTAAAGATTTATTCACACAAATTCAATCAACAAGTTAAAAATTATTTTGTTTCAAAACTTAAAGCAAGTCTTTTTTTTTATCAGTTTCTCCTCTTTATGTTTATAATGTACGTTCTGCATGTTTGTATGTTCATTGTTCTATCAGTTCTTGTGTCTGTGAAGCACATTGTAAACTTGTTTTGTGCCATATAATTAAAGGTTTACTAGACTACATTACCATACTACTATTAATAGATTTTGGTTAAAAACTGAATAGTAAATAAAGTCAGTGTTACCACAAGGACCTTGCAAAGCCAAATAACAATATGCTGGGATAGTGAATTCGGAGATTGTCCTTCGTCTGGTTGCAATCTCTCTCTCAGACAAGCTTCCACCCTGCTGAAGCCAGACATTAAATCCCTGCCAGCTCCAAAACACTGACACAAATCATTGCAGAGGAAACTGAGAGGACAAAATTGTCCTCCAGAAAATGAAGTGCCACAGAAAACGTAAATCTCAAGCAGGACATTTTAAGCACTGTGACTAAACACTGGTAGACTTTTGAGACCTGCACTTGTGGCGGGTTGAAGCCCATGTTGTAGACTCTACCACTAGCTGGATGGATCCAGCGGTCACTCAGTCTCTCCCTCAGAGTCTCATAGGGGATGTTGAGGCTGATGACCAGGTCAAGCTGACACAGATTGTTCAGGGCTTGGGCCTGCGCCAGAGTCCGAGGAAAACCTAGACAGGGCACAGAAGGAGCAGGAGGAATGAGTGAGGCATCGTCAACCAGACACAGTTCACCTTTAGTGTTATAAGCTGATGTATGACCTTTATTTTTTCATCAACTGCATTCAAGATTGCAATACATGCACTTTAAGCCATGCTGATCGATGTGAGTTACTGGGAAGGAAGACACGCTGTGTATGAGTAATAGGCCACTTGACTTCATTTTCATGCTTCATTTTCATGCTGGACAGAAGCACAGTTAGAAAGAGTACACTGTAATCTTCTATTCCACTTTTGTTGTGAGACTTCCTTCTTGCCCCACTCCACCAGGAGGGAAGACACCAGGTGAATTATACAGTAAAGAACAGCACCAGTGAGGTCTTCAGTGCTCAAGGATACTTCAGCATGGCACGCTAACAGTGAATGTAGTTCCTTTCATTAACTCCACTGTCTCTTGCAAACCACATAACTTTTTTTCCCTTTTTTTTTGCTTTGGTATGCAAAAAATCCGCCTTGTCTTCAGCTTCCTTATATGTGGCCAACAGAAAGTGGCACTGACATATACATAACTCTGTAACTTTGTTAAGAGCTGTTAAACCTCTCTAACCAGCAGAGTATCATGCTGCCCACAAATGAGTGATGGGAGGGCACCAATTAAAGGGAAAGTGAGAGAGTCAGAAAGCTGGCAAGAAATTCTGTCTTTCTACTGGAGTATATTCTCAGAGGACATTTACTGTGGATGTGTCTGTGAACTTAAAAACGTGAAGAACACCATGCAAAGAAAAATATGCTGTGGGCAATGACAACTCAGCCTGTCAGAGTCATGAGATAAACATGATGGACTGAAATAAATGCAAGCGTCTGTGTCTGTGTGTGTGTGTGTGTGTGTGTGTGTGTGTGTGTGTGTGTGTGTGTGTGTGTGTGTGTGTGTAACCTTGTTTTGGCTGCTCTTTTTTCTTGCTACATCACATTTATTTGTTTAGTGACCATGTTTAAAGGTTAAAACAAGCGTAACACCAACCGGTTTGCTTCATCAATGTTTGGCATCTCCCGTGAAGATCATAGATAATATTCAACTTTGACGAAAGACATTTCATAGGTCACTAATGGCTCAGACTAAATATGTTACCAGATAAGACATAAAAAAAACATGCAGTTTTGTATTTTACCACTTCTTTGACCATTTCCAACCAGTGCTTGAACTTTTGTATCATACATGACAAAAGGGATTTTTAGAGGGCATCTGTTATCTTTGCTTTGACCTTTGATTTTGAATCTGATGCTAATCCTCCATGATGACTGAAGGTTGAGTAACAGTCGAGAGCATGAACAGATCTGCTGGTACTAGATTACTTACTGGCTACCCACGAATGTAGGATAATGTAGAGAGGATTTTTCTGCTTTCTGTAAAGGGGGCACCACACACAGCACTTTGGGGGTCATATTTCTGAATGTGCAGAGGGGTAAAAAAATAAAATGAGAAATGCTCCTCTCATGGCCCTGCCTCTAACATGGCTACAAGTCTGGGGATTTTGGGGGTGGCACCTGTAGTGGCCAATCAGATTTAAGGGGTGGCTGACAGTTCCCACCTCTGGCCATGACACTGCATTATGAAGAATATTTTCCCTCACTACAAAGGAAGACAAAGGATGGAGGCTGCTGCCAGATAAAGACTGCAATGCTGGTGCATCAGTAGATTAAAGTACAGAGCATGCACTTGCATAAAAACAAACCCTCCATTTTTCATACCATCCAACAGCCAGCTGTGGCCACTCAGCTGCTCCAGCCTGGGCAGCATCAGTCTGGTCATCACATGGTCAGGCACCAGCATGCTTCTTTCTACGTAGGTGTTGACCAGCAGACCTGCCTCTGACACACAACAGACAGGTGAAGATAGACAATGCATGTCTATTCAAAAAAACAAGACAGGACAGGGACTGTTGAATTATTCAAGCTTAGAACAATAATAATAATAAAAAAACACTTAAGAGTATCTTGCTAGTGTAACTATCTGACCAAAGATCGTAAATAGTTACAATTGTCAGTACAAACTCCTGCCTGTAACCTCGCCTATCTTGCTGATTTAAAATGACACTGTTGTTGTGGATAATTAAATCACTGAATTAATTATGAGTCACTGCATCCATCAAATAAACACACCTAGTGAACTCACTGGTTCATAGATCCAGGAATTTGTTTTAAAGCTTGTAGAAAAAAGGCTTGGTTCCTCTTGTCACTACATCCTAACTTCACTGTAGTGTTTCAGTAACGGTAACCAAGCACACATGTTTTTACTTAAGCTCTCTGCACCGAACTCCAATTTTATTATCAGTGAGGTATACGTAGAGATGGCACATTCTGGGAATTAAATTAACTCCAGTTGTGTAGTTATAATGAGGAAGTTGAAAGAGACACGATGCATGATTTAAAGTGTGAGTTTGGGAAAATAATAATGGTAAAACGCTTGATTTAACTGGAGTGTCGGTGAGTCACTGTGGGGTTGGACAGTTACGCAACTTAAGTCTCTACACCAGACTGAAAAACGTTAGTTTGCTTGTTTACTATTATAATGGTATTAAGGGGAAGAAAGCTGTGCAATCGTCAAACTCACACATTCAGCACAGACAATGACGCGCTGGATCAACTTTTCTGGACCTCTTGCTGTTGGCACCGCAGTCTTGATGTTTGGGCTGCAGAACATGAGCAGATGCACAGTATCTTACCTGTATTTGCCGCTATACTCTCTCGTAGAAAGTGGCCGCTGGACAGATACTGCAGGCCAAAGCTTTGCGCAATCCTCTTGGATATCGTTCCTTTCCCTGATCCTGGTGGGCCCATGATTGCAGCTCGGAATAACTTGGCCATGTCTTCCTCAAACTCAGGCTCCAACGGTAAAATCCCTGGGACGCACAAATGTTGTTCCTGTTTGCGCGCAAGGAGACGAAGTACCTCTTAATTAAAATCCTCACCAGATGCGCGCATGAGCTGTCGAACTGGCTTGGATGTCTTAGAAATTTGTCAAAGTAAAGTAAATTTTAGCCTATTTCTTGATGTCTGGTCCTTTACGCAGAGCCCACTCCCTGCGCACGCGGGGGCTATTCTGCTACAATCAAGCCAAAACGCGTCTTTTCTTTCTTTTTTTCCCTTCCAGTTCACTAATTTGTACGTCACGCTCGTCTACGTCTTTAAGGACAGATACTTTTTTCTGCAAATGAATGAAGGAGTCGCCACAACGCCCTATTTTCCTGCGCACATCATCCAGAAAAAATGCGGATGACTGATCCACACGAACCTTGCGGGGAAAACTGGTCACTGTAGTTTTTAATATACAAGTGGCGTACAAAAACTGTAGTCTGTTACTGACTGACTGTAGTTTCCCTTAAGAAAAGGAAAATTGTGAAAAGGTTCCAAGGGGAATATTGTAATAATCTAACAAAAGGAGTAGGAGGAGGAGGAGGAGGCGGATATCATTTTAAGAATTTATCATAGAAAGACCAGAATGCTATCCTTCAAGTTGGGAAGCAAAAACAAAAAATTAATCAAATTAAACTGCGTAATCAACTCAATTCAGCATAACGTATTCGTGGTTTAGGACAGTAAGGGAATGCCTTAGAGCAGGTTAAGACAAAATCTATATCAGGTTACATCGATGTGTATCTGGAAAATCAGATAATCCCGCCTTCAATACACGTTGTGGCTTGTGTTGCACGTTAGCGCATATGGACACTAGCCAGACTGTGTGTGTGTGTGTGTGTGTGTGTGCGTGTGTGCGCGCGCGCGCGCGCGTGCCACGCTTCCTGTGCAGGCTCAGGTTCAGGCAGCAGCTCATCAGTGGCACACAGCTGCGACTCTTCCGGTTCCTGACTGTCATGCAGGATTTAACCACGGGGTGGAGCGGTTGACTAACACCTACGCCCGCTCACCCTGTAACAGCTCGTTTCAAAGATTTTCTGGTGACAAAGTGTCATGCCAGTAATTTAATACAGAACAGAAAAAGGTGCGGTCAGTTGAATGTCGTCTGACCCCATCAAAATAGTGATAGTGGGTTTGCAATTTGCAATTATATCATTTACAGTGATAAACTCTGGAAATGATTCAAGAAAAGTTGACATTTCTGTTCAGTTGTGCAACAAATATATTACAGTGAGAGTTTCTGTGCATCGTGCATGATATCCCACTAAGTGATAAAGTGGGCATTCCTTGCATTCCACCACTTGTTGACAGCATTTCTTTCAAGTCAGTGCTTCTAACATTTCTTGTGCTTCATGAGGGCTGGTATTCCCTATGTTTCTGCGCTGCTGG
Organism: Chaetodon trifasciatus; assembly: GCA_037975065.1. Lineage (NCBI taxonomy): Eukaryota > Metazoa > Chordata > Actinopteri > Chaetodontiformes > Chaetodontidae > Chaetodon > Chaetodon trifasciatus. Next base: position 2,321,121 of record JBBMOE010000046.1, on the reverse strand, counting down.
CAGCGGGCGCAGAAAAGCACATGAGTCGCTGTCATTCTGCGCAACGTTTGCGGACGGGAGGAACCGAGTGAGTACTTGTTGCGAGCCATACGGCGGCGGCAGCGTCCCGGAGCTGTCAAATATTGCGCACAGCCTTCTGTCAGTGGAGTAACCAGACTAATCCATCAGACAAACAACTCGGAAGATTAGCCTTTTTCTTTCTTTCTTTTTCTTAGCGCCGCGAAACTAGTTTTTGCCTCCACACCCGGAAGCCTGCTTTTAAAATCATTATCAATTTGTCACATGGCTTTGGAGAATTCAATAACAACAAAAAATGGCGACAATCACGTTGCTCTGTGTGGTCTTGCTGCGTCATTAAAAATATTCATGTAAACACGGGGGATTAAACGGGAAAATTGCAGGTGAGTGAGCCAAATATGTGTTGTATATTTAATGCGGACTGAACGCAATTAAGAATAAATGATTATATTTGGATCTTAGAGCATGCAGTTTGTTTTCGCCTGGGAAAGGGGTGTGTATGCTACGCTGGGCGTCAACGTTCGGCCGCACAACATTCAATACTAACATTGCATTTATATTTTACCCTCGGTCGCTTTCTATAGGGCATATGTCGCCTAATTAAAGCAGGTGCGCATGTTATTGTGTAGCGACATAAATATCAGCGCTGTTTCGATTTGGCCAACTTTTGTTTATTTGTAGAAAGCAGCAACAAGCTTTGGCACAGCTTTCACTTCTGCTGCTGTCGTTATTCTCTGTATCGGAGCCATTGCCTGTTACCTCCACTGTCAGGTTATAAGCCAGTCTCCAGTTATTTACATTGAGGGTTGATGCAATATGGACGCGCTTTCTTCACGGGGTCTCTGTTTTTTTACAGACATTCGTGACAGCTAACGGGCCGTTGAGCCCCGACACTGTGTTTGTCCTCCGCCCTGTTTAGTTATAACACATGTTGCTTTGCTTTTCACGTCTGTCGGGGACATTTTTGGCTAGAGCCCTTGGCAGCGGGGCTAATAATGGAGTTGTTTACATGAAGAGCGGAGGGCGGACTGGCGAGGAGGCGGAGCCGCGACCTGCTCGAGAGGCTGCTTGCGCCGAGGGAGGCGGAGCCCGCGTGGAGAATCATAACAAGTCTGACGTCACTCGGCCTTGTGGTTGGTATGAATAACATACAGTAGTTTGTCTCCACCGAATCCTTGCAGGAAAAGAGGCAGGGGCGGGGGGATCTTTGTACCCGAAATTGTTTTATGGGATGAGACATTAACGAGGCCTCTGTGCAGGAGCAGAGTGGAAGAAATACTTTGGAAAAGAGACAGTAAAACATGCACCTCATGATGACATGCGCAAGACTTACAGAGCAAGCATCCTCCTTCTGTTTCCAAGAATTATAGTGTTGTTTGTAATGACAGATTCACAAACAGCAAGCCTTTGAGTTCAAATTACACATGCAGCAGGGTTGTGCATTATTTACTGCCCACCAGTCAGACACAGGTAGGAGTTTCATCATATTCTGTGCAGCAGATTCTGTGTATGCAGGGCAGAATCAGCCACTTGGCTTGTGCAAATATGTTTTAAAGGAAATTTTACAATTGTTCTGATTGGAGTGCATGTGGGAGCTGACTCCAACTTCCAAAACTTACTGCTCATTCACTTTCACCGAATCTGGACTTTTCTGACACGAACAGTAGGATGTTGTGTACAGGAAACCTGCATAATCAGAAGAAGGCATGAGGACTGATTTAACTTTCCCCTGGTTCTTCCAGTACTCACATCCTCTTTTGAGGGGAGTCTGTTTATTTCTGTTCCCCTAAACAAATTATGAAATATAGTTTATATTTTGTACCCATTTCACTCTGACTTTGTTGATTTATTTCCTTGTGGTCTTATTGTGTTTCAAAAAAAACAAAAAACAAAAAACGGATGTATGGAATTTTAAATGTTTGGATCCCATTGTTAGAGGGTAAAAGACGTCCTGCTTGTGACCAATGGTGGGAAGGATAATTCAACAACTATTGTATTCAAATGAAGCCTTTTTTTATTGACATGACTATGTTACTCTGTAGATTTTTCAGTCATAGTATTAGATACTTTTTGTTACTTAAAATAATCTGTGTTCAAATCAATGCTGGAAATGCAACTTGTGAATGTTTTGTATGAGATACCAACAAATCTGCTTTAAAAAATGCCAAAGGAAAACTTTGTTATCTTTGCACCTGTTGACATTATGGGTGGATGACAAATGAAGCAAAGGCCTGGACTGCTAGATTTGACAGGCTGCCCTGGTTCAGTTATCACAGTGCTGATGCTGTCCCCATCGAAGGTACAGTACTGTGATAACTGAAGGATGGCTGCCAACTTGACACGAATGCAGCGAATCAGAGCATATTCTGCTAAACGAGCCAGAGGACCAAAGAGAAGAAAGACATGATTGCGGTGTGTTGATTTAGTAACGTTTGATGGGATGTCCAAAAGTCTGTGTGTTTTTATTGCCAAGTAGTTGAGTCTGTCCATCTATCCATAGATTGCACCTTGGTCAATGATAAAGCTGTGAGGCTATTTTTGTGTTAAAGAAACATTCAGCTCAAACTCTGTACATAATTATTATTTTCACTACTCATGTAACTTCTGCTTAACTGTAAGAAATAAAGGGAAATTTCTTTTATTTGAATGTCTGTGTTCTTTTATTTATCTCTGCTTTTGAAAATTCAGTGGATCTACGTGCACAAGGTTGCAGCCATAAAACAGTTGACTACTGGGAGAGTGAAGTTACATTTGGCTGTAAAACTAATGTTCATCATGCAAGCTTATCCACATTCATTTCCTGCTTCCTTAGCTTCATATTTCTAATTGCAACATACTTCCTAGTGCCTTGTAGATATGAATTTAAGAATAAGGTGGTGTTCTTCTAGTTTTGAAGTATAAGACAGTCCAAGTGGTTGTTCCACATTGTTATTAACAGGGGGAGCTAAAGATCTATTACTGATGTGCTTTGCGGTCTGAATAGCTACGTGTACAACTCTGTGTAGCCTGTTTCTGAAATGTAAATAATGAATATGTTGATGGCAAAGTTAATTAAAACAAAAAAACTGCTAATTTGTCCCATTCTTGTTTATTTATAGTTTTGACAACACGAAAGAAGAATATCTAATTCATGGTATTTCAGTACAAGCCTGTGTGAATAAGAGTGTTTTTTTGTTTTTTTCCAGTAAAAGAGACCAGTTGATTCAAGACATGGACAAAGTGTATAAATCACACCAACAACAGCTGCAGCCTCCATTTTGGTACAAAATGTTGCAAAGTCATTAATGTTTTAGCCAATCTTAGGTCATGTTCAATGTACAATATCAATATATCACAGATCAAAGCGCGCATAGACTGCGATCTGTGATGTCAATATGCTGAAATGAGTCATATTTTTCAGGACACTTCTGAATAATACATACATGGTTTGAGTCGTGTCTGATGAATTACAGGTCACTCTGCACCTGTCCTTAGAATGTTTCATTCAAAGGGCACATGCTGCGGCTGCTGTGGAAATCCCCAAAGAGTCATGATACATATTTTGTTTTTGTCTCACTCTAACCTCAATCTGCTCAGCTCGCCTTGATTCACATGTTTTTCTGACTCACCCTGTGATATCTACATCTTTGTTGCTAAGCATATTTTTTATTGATAAACTGAAAAGTTTAAAGAGGTTCACATTTCATGAAATACCTATTTTTTAAGAACACGTGTTCAAATCTGTAAAATTTCATAACAGTATTCTCAAGTACTGTTGACAATGACGTCCATGATCATGGGATCAGACTTCAATAATGCAAGGCAGCAAGTAATAACTGGGGTGTGGCACGGAGGGTCCCTTCCTTAAAATCCCCCCTTTTTTGTCTTCTTATCTTTGATTATAGGAACAAGGCAGTCTTCCATTGTATCATTACAGCTTCCTGTCTATCCTCTAAGCTGCTCGAACAATAGACCAAGTGACTAACAGATGACAACTGCAGCAGTTATGTGATTTGGAGCTGAAGGCCAGTCAGCAGTGCTCACTCACAGCTGTGAGAAGAACTGTTGCAGAGACTGACCACAGCAAGCTGAGGACTGATGTGAGAAAAAAGTGTGAGAAAATACAAAAATACCAAACTCAAGTTGGGAACACTTTACTGCAATAAAGTATGTATTTAGCTTTTATAAGCAGAATATAAACATTTAGCAAATGGTTTACAACATGTTGTAAATGTAGTTATAGTCGAAAAGTAATTCTAAAGATGATTAACTGTTTTTTAAAGCCATAATTTAAGTTATGCTTAAATGGACACATGAAAAGACTTTTGTGATAACATAAAAGATCTGTAACTGCTGGAGAACACTGTGCATAGATGAACACTTGAAAATGTCCTACAATTGCATACAAATTATCATGAGCTCTTTACCATTAAATGCTGGTCCTATGTTATATGATTGTGAGTAATTAGACTTCAATGTAGCAGCTCAGGGATGCTGTATCTAGCAGACCTTGACCTTACTAATGCCGATCAGTTAAGCATAACTAATCTGTTTGATCTGTTTGTTTTCTTTCCGTGTTCACAGTACTATTCATAGATCATGAAATATGTTAATATCTACACCTGGTGTCACCGTTTCATTGTATGCTGTCAGTGGGGAAACTCTGTTATTTGTTTTTGTGGTGACATCATCCCTAGACTCCTAGTTTTAAGCTGAGAATTTGCCACATATTTTTTATACATTTCTTGGAGTGATATTTACAAGGTTTCTGATTTTGCCTTTGTTACAAAATTCTCTTCAAAAGCAGAAATTGATGAATCAATTGCAACAGAATTTCTTGGACTTTGATATAACGTGGAATTTCAAAGCACATTTAGGATATTGCTACTTGAATGCACAGACACAGTTTCCAGTAAACAGCATCATCCAAAAGGACAGTTATGCAAATTTGCAAGAGATGGGGCAGTGCATTTACAAACATGGGCAATGACTGCATGTTGTCAGGTATTGGAAACACAATCACAAAGATATTTTAGATATTGTAGCTTAAAAAGGACCTGGGAGGAACTACCTACATTTTTTCCACCTTCAGAATGAAAAAGATTAATGATAATGCTCCCTGCTACAGTGTTCACAAGGTGTGCACAAACGTGAAGTCCATGAGAGGGAAAAGTCCTTATTTGTTCCCCGGCTTTATGCCTTCTTTTTGTCCCTTTGGATTACACTGATTTACGTTCATTTCCTGCTGGAGGCTTTCCTTAATCTATGCCAACCTCCACTCAAAAGTGTTACTTCACTTGGGTGTTTGACCTTCATATTGTACTATTCGGTAGATGCAGAGTTTTATACTAAAAGGCGGCGTACAAATTCACCAAATAAAGCACCATTTCGTGACATCACAGCTAGTTCAGAAGCCAGCCACGGTCCACTGTGCAACGTAGAATGTGATGAAGTGTGATGTGATGACGTAAAACCTCCGGTGCACATACACTGAGAACTGACGTCAGAGACAAACGCAGGACACATCGTGTGTCACAGAGCATCTTCATAGATTCTGGATTTTCCCATGACGGAGTTGTAATTTGAGTTTTTTGAGCTTTTTGGTGGAAAAAACACACCAGACGCAAATAATTATTCAAAGTACATTATTTTAACCTAAATCCAAGTCTTCATGTTATTGTATTGAAATTGAGAGTTTAGTATTGCCTTGGAGACAGTTGACAAAAACAATCTAGCTACAGTGTAGATAATCTGGAGCTTTCGTATCGGTCATATCACAGTCGTCTTCACCAGACTGAGTGGTGCAGTCATCATGGGAATGTTGTTGAACTTTTTGCTTTCTGTCTATCTATCATCTTTCTGACCGCTTTAAAGAGCTGTCAACCATGTTGGATTAAAAGTTGAAACAGAATGTTCATTTTTGACCAAGGAAACAAAATTTTACAAAAAAAACCCATAATTTGTAAAAAAAAAAAAAAAAAATAATAAAAAAAAAAAAATAAAAAAGCCTTACATCCTTGTCCTCATTGTGTGAAAACATCTGTAATCCTACAACATGGATAATACACGTAAAAAGGAACAACGCGACAACGAGACAATGCAGGGTTAATGTCGTCATGTTGACTGACGGGCTAAACAGCCAATCAGCTGCCGTATTCTACACAAGGCCACTGCGTAGTTTTCGGGAAAGGGGACGCTACTTGTCAGGAAGGCTCGGAAAGAACAGAGGTGGACTGTGTCTCCGCTAAAGCTACCAACTATCAACAAATTCTTTGGAATTAACCCAATATTTCTTTTTTTCTGGATACAAGATATTTTTTCTCTGGCAGTTTTGGAATCAAATAGCCGACAAGCGATACTTCTACTCCTTCTAGCGCGGAGGTCCAACTTGGTTGAAGCGTCAAATGTACTAAACGAAACGGAAATAACTTGCCAGCAGCCTGGCTAAGCTTGCTAGGTGAGTAGCGAACCGTGTATTGAATGATGCCATCGAAGAAAATGTCTGTCTTTTGGTCCACTGAACACACACATTTGTCTGTCATCTTTCTTCGTTGTTTTCAAGCGGTCAAGCCGTTACCTTTGAGTTAGTAGAGATGTTAAGAAGCTAATGTCAGCCAACGTCGGCATGATAGCAGCGAGTCTCCATCTATGTCCAGAGGCACAGACATAGCTGCTGGGCTGATTTACCGTGTCATTGCGATTTAATCCAGATAAGAATTTACCCAAGTGAATAGACTGAGGACAAATTTTTAGAAGATTTGTAGTCTGATGCAATCTAGTATAACAACGTCATCACAAAGACGCTGCCATTAAATTAAAAGAAACTTTGAATCTATCGAAGGACAGCGATGACTTACAAGATTCACAAGGACAATCTGTGTTTCAAGAATATTTTATTAGACTGGATGTGTTAGAATTTTGTCCACTTAAACCAAACTGTCCCGACAGTCCTCAAAACTGAAAGTGGAGAAAAATATCACATCACTTCGATGTGCTTTGAAAAGAAAACTGCTGGTAGTTTTATATCTGATCAGGGGGCCCTCTGGGACCCTGCCCGACACAATAGAGATGGGTTAAGTAAGTCAAATTATTATAATGAAGAGTAAATAAGGACATGATTTGATTTAATGATGGTTTTGTTAACTGGAATTGAACACATTAACAGAATAGACGGACAACGGCTCTTCCTGCTCCATGTTGTGTCCCTCACCGTCACAGCTGTGACCATCGGTCCATTAAACCATTAAACCATTAGTGTGTTTTAGTGTGTTGACAGATAATTCATTGGCAGTGATTTTGATAAGTGATTCGACATTTAAGACAAACATAACAAAAATGAACTGGTTTCGTCCTCTCAAACTTTATTTATTTATTTATTTATTTATTTATTTTTCTGTGATAATCAACTGAATATCTATGACTGTTGGGTTTTTCACTGCTGGTCTGACTAAACATGACATTTTGAAGAAGTCACATTGGACTCTGGGAACTTTTGATGGCCTTTTTTTTTTTTTTTTTTTTTTTTTGACTTTTTATACATCAATTGATGAGTTGAGAAAATAGTCATAGGTTTAAATCACTGTCAGCTGCAGCCCTACTTGGAACATAAATAATGTACATACAAAATCCTGACAATGAAGGGTAAGTCACTTTACACATTTGAGGTTGACAAAAGTAGGTGCTTCCTCCTGGGCCCAACACACACTCCCACACAGTTTCTGGCTTTACCACCACTCACTAAAATTTCACGTCAAACAGTGAGCGAAGGTGGTTTCTTGCAGCTCTCCCTCAGTGTACCTTTGACAGAGACTTCAACTGTCAGACTTTGAATGTGTAAAGCACTTAAGTTACACAGTGACATTTAATGACCATGGTGTTCATATCAGAAGAACCAGTGGCAGTCTGGCAGTCTTACTGTATTTTTAATATGAACAGTTGTATAGACCAAAATGTGTGGGTGTTTTTTTTTTTTTTTTTAATCCAGTGAACTTGGATTTCAAGTTGAACTAGCGAGGGGTAATTTTTCACCAAAATGCAGGCTGTGGCTGATGTAAAATTACTCAAAGAAAATGTCATTTGGAATTTTTAGTATGGAATAAAAATCTGAAATTCTTCATTTTCAAATGATCAAAGTTGAACATTCTTTATAGTTTGGTCTTCCCAAAATCTTTGAGGTTTGTTTCAGTTGAAGAAATAAGACCACTTTTTGGTATTCACCACAGTAACCTTACATTTAACATCAAAGAGCAGTAGATTATCACCAAGTGGCATCTGTGACGTTATGTCTTTGCCAGCTGGTTTGTCTGTCTACTGTCTTTTCAGGCACGTTGGCTTCGCTGCTTTCAAAAAGCCAAACACGGTGTACCACATATTACTGAAATGAAACAAAATGGTCATTTTTTAGAATGAAATCTTTCTTATCCAAGTTACAGCATTGTGTGTTTTAAGCATAGTCCTGGTACTTGAATTTATTTTATTTTATCAAATTCAGTGCCATGATTTACTGAATTATTGAAGCCCTACTCTGAGTTGACATTACCTTGGGAAAACGTAAAATACTACGATGTTGCCTCATAACATGCCATTAATGTAACATTTGACTAGAAATTTTCACTGATTGGTTTCTGCTTTTCTGGTTTAAAATATGTAATTAAGTGAAGCTGCTTGATGATTGTGTCACAGCACTAGAATTCTTATTTCATAGCCAATTCTTTACAGCAAAGTCAATATCTAAATCTTTTATATGCTGGTTTGGGTGAAATGCCTAAAATATCAAAAGATGCATAATGAGAGAGAGACATAATGAAGATCTAGAAATTTTGACGTTACATTGTTTTGGTCAGTGCTCGATTTACTCTGCTGGCCATTTTTGACATCTGTGACAGCATGAGAAGCTGACTGTTAGCTTGTTTGCCATTGTCTCCCACTGCTGGCCCCTTGAATGTCGTTATAATGTCCCTGTCGTTATAATCATTGCTTACCTTGATTATTTATCGTTGCACTTTGTATGACAAAATGTGTGAAATTGTTAATGATGATTTAGCTGTTAGTCGCGTTGCGTGTAGCTATTACTTTAAATCTATCACCACAGATAAAAACAAAAGCTAATGTTGCACCATTTCCACCATTATTCGCCTTGATTCCTTCCAGCCTCAGACTGTTAACAAGCCTTTTTTTCCTTTCACCCTTATGAACAACAGCTTTTGGTACTTGATAGAAGCTCCTCGTGGTTTCACAGGTTGATCGATTTGAGCAACCATAAATGATACAAAATGTAGTCATTTTGAGTGTTTCATTGTGCTTCCTATGCGAAAAATCATGTCCTGCCCTCCATCTGCAGCTTGCACCACAACAAAAGTGATGTCATGTCATCTGCAAACAACTTATTGACAAAAAGAAAAACTCAATAGACATCTAACTAACCTCTGATAAGCTGTCAACCAGGGCTTCCCATGACCACAATAAAAGTCATACACCATTGTCTTTGCTGGAAGTGTTTTACTGTGAAAAGTAGTTATAGGAAGGAAGTTTTGTATCTGTGAGAACATGTCGTGATGACTAAAAGGAGGCTCGTTCAGTTTCGCTTTCTTTTTCTTAAGCTGCGCCTTGTTCTCATGGTGCTTGTGGTCAGTTTTTTTATGTCCACTTTTTAGAATGGCTTCCTTCCACAGTCTTAGATAGACAGGATGAACTCTAAATTGATGCAATTGAAGAATCACCCTCTCAACTGTTCGAAGTGTCTCTGTTTGTCACTAGTTGCATCATAAACTGCCCCAAGGTCTCAATTTGTTTGCCAGAAATAATGGTTCCAGTCATTTTACCTTCTGCAAAACAAAGGCATGCAGACAAGGCAGAGTGACGTCACTGAGGGGGAGAACCAGAATCCAGAAACTTTCTCAGCTGAAGTAGTCATGGAGAAGTGATGAAAGTGTAGACTTATGATTGCGACATGCTGCCAGTCTTAACCAGTCTTGATCATGTAATTTGTTAGAGAAACCTTTATTGATATACCACATTAAATTTATGAGAGGCATTGTTACATTTAACCATAGTACAAATGACATCTACAAGAGACATTCAGTATTACATTGAATTTAGGCAGAAAGAGGAATGATTAACTGTAAAAGGCAGATGACTCATTGAAAATCACTTCTCAAGAAATACAGCTGAAAAAACAGAGAAATGAAGTTTAAGCTTACTGTGAAATAGGATTGAGCAGTGAAGTCATGAAGACATTGTGTTGTTACACAATATAAAGGGAAGAATGCCACTTGATGATTTTTCTTTTGTAGGTTAGTGGTATGTTTTCTGCTCCTTGCTCCTTACTGTACAGCGATGTGGACTGTGGCTTTTGCACAGTTACTGGTTTTGCTGTTCTGTCCCGTGTACGACCTTGCATGCAATAATAATAAGTGATATGACAATCTGATTAACATAATATTTTGTTTGTAATTTGCTTAATTTATGTGCAGTCATTTCATTTCAGCTCAGCGTGAGAGACTGTGTTTTATTCTCATTTATGGTCATATGGGCTTAGCCCCTCCACACTCAGACGGGTGAAGAGACTGCTCTTTGAGTTGACGACAGCTTGTTACTGGAAGTGCAGTAAATGTTTCCCAACAAGAGTCATTAATCTGTCTAAAACCAAAGATGGACACACAAAAGTTGCTTCTAAAAACTGTCGCGGAGTTAGTGTGATTGTGGTGCCGTGGTATTACTGGTCTGGCTTAATAACAAACCTGTTTGAAAGCATTTACATCAGTCCAACCTTGAAGTGGAATACAGAGTTATGGTGATGAATGGCTTTCTGTGCGTGTGTGTGCGTGATAATTGTGATCTTTTCATATTGTTACACTCGTGTCTGAATCCAGTAGAATTCAGTATCCACTCACTGTTGAAAGCCTTCAGCTAGACTTAGTGCTTTACCAAAGTTCATCTCACCTACAGAATTTAGCAATGCTAGTACTGCAACAGGGCTCAGAGCTTGTTTGCATATTCCAATAATATCTGGCTGACATCTGCTTTCAGCTTTGATGGAGTCTGCACAGAGATAAAGGAAACATAATTCTGTCCTATGTCAGTGCTCAGCAGACGTGTTCTGTGCCATCTGTTCTTTTCAAAGTTGGCTTATCTAAACCAGAGGAAGACGATGATGTCGAACTGATGATGAGTTCTACATCACAGTCTTCACATTTCACTCTGTCAGTTTTTGTTGAAATGGGATAATGAGGCTATTCGTGTCATTGGCTCACAGTATGCCACCATTTGGCTTCAATGAAGAAGTCTTTGGTGGTGCTGTTACAGAGTACTGATCTCATACCAGTGTTGCAATGATCAATCAGTTAATCAATTAGTTGTCAACTATTAAACTGATCAACTATTTTGGTTATCGATTAATTGGTTTGAGTGATTTTTTTTAAAGATTCCAGCTTCTGAAATGTGACATCATCACTTTGGGCTTTGGAAAACACTGATCAACGTTATTCACCTTTTCCGACAATTTATAGACCAAGCTCTAATCAATTGGGAAAATAATTGAGAGATTAATCTGCAATGAAAATAATTAGCAGTTGCAGCCCTGTGCTTCACTATGTGGAAGAGACCGGGATGATTCTTTTATGTGGAGGCGACATCAGGCTTGACTTGAACATTGCTTTCCTAACTTTGTCAAGCAATATCCCTCAATAATTCAATAATCATAATACATGTTGTTTTTCATTAAAATGATAATAATTGTTAAGTCACAGTTAAGTCAGTTAAATCACAATTAAGTCACAAACTGGTACAAACTTCATATATTACAGTTCATATAAATAGCACTCACAAGTAACTTCAAGTAAGGTCTACCACTGATACCCAATCCAGCTGTTTCAGAGTCATCATTGTTGTGTAAGTGCTGTCAGCACCCCATTGAGTGCAAAAAAGTGAGTGAATGGGTCCAGTGTGCTGATGAAGGACTCAGGGCTGCTGCTGCTGACATGCTGCTTTTGCTGTGCTGCCGGTGTGGACGGGCTATAAGACTCATCCAGTAGTGAAGCCCAAAGTCCCTGAAGCTCCTGCACAGCAACCATCTGTCATCCGTGTGTCATCGGCCTAGTCGAGAAGCTGGCGTCATTTCATTTGCACTTTATTGAGGCATCATTGTATTCTGTCTACTTTTGTGTGTTGTGGCTCTGCACGACGTTCAGTATGAGTCATCAGGTTAATGAACATTGAACTCAGATTCTCTGCTGCTGTTTGCTGAGCTCACCACACAATCAATACTTTCGCCTTACTGTAGCACACATACAGACACACTTGATTGATGTTAACTACACAGTGGTCACCCATTTCCCCAGAAAGTATTGTTTATATAATAATATATGAGTGGGAGAAGCTAACATAAGTGTGCTAATTGATGTGAACTTGGTATCAAAAGCTCTTTTTAAAAACCCCCACAGGAATAGTGTTGAAAGTGTACGATAGTAAAATTAATGGTTTTCACTTGTAATTACTTGTAAAACAGGGTATATGAAGTTACCGTTGCACTGACCGTCAAAATACAGTAATTTGTGAGTACATTAGTTTACTCATTATGAAAACCACAAAGTAGCTGCTTTGAGAAACTCTGATCTTAAGGCAAACAATTAATATGACATTCCTGCTTCCCCCATTTCTCTCTTTCACTTCATTTATCCAGTGGCTGAATGTCAACTCTGTGGGTGATGGAGTTGAGCAGGCAACTCTGTGGAAAGATGAGGAGGTCCAGTAGGAAGACCCAGTACTCCTCGTCTCCGACTTCCACTTGCGGCCTGGAGATCCAGTTTTACATGCCGGAGGCGCACCAGATCGAGTACCTCACCGGCTGCTACACTGCAGAGCAGCTCTGTGTGGATGCCGCCAAGAAATGCTGTGAGTGACTGACCTGATGACTGTTTGGCAAAATCAAAAATTGCCTGTTCTGCTGATTGATATAATCTCTGTTAATTGCAGTAATGGAGGACATGTTGTACATTTTACTATCAGTCTAGTACGTTGCATATATTTGCCAAATCATTTGGGGATAACAAACCACCAGGTTTAAAGTGCAAGAGAACAAAGTATAGCTGCTCGAACAAAAGTCAAATCAATCTGTTTACAACAAATTCAATGTGTATTATTTGGCGATATAGTACACCTGATAATAAAACCCTGGGTGTGTGTAAGAAAGTTTGAAACGCACAGATAAATTGCAGTAAAGTTGAGAAGTTCTCAACTTCTTGCTCCTTCCTCTCTTAATTAACTTCATGACAATTTAACTTTTCAGCGAGGAATAAATGTCAGAATATGAAACGACACTTTGATGGAGGAGAACTTCTCCCTGTCTGTCACCGATCTGAAATCCAAATGAACATTTATTACTGCCTTATCTCTGAGTGCTAACAATGAGCTGTCAACATTTGAAATTAGATTCCAATAGAGATAAACATCATCGTTGCTGGAGAATCAATGGCTCCCCTTAGTAATATCGCCATAGTACATCACACTAGTGCAAACCAGTAGCAACCACAGTTCAAAAGCAATGAATCATTTTCTGTAACACTAAGCTAAGTGCCGTTCTAGAGGCTCTTAGAAGAAGTGTCTCTCTCTACTCTGCCATTAGTCATTTTAGCTGAGTGGTTACTCTGGTTAGCTGGGCTGAGATGAAAATCGTGTCGGTCTCTTCACATTTCAAGTATTTGAAGTCCTGCAGTCAATCCAGAAATTTGCAGTGTTCTCTAAAACCAGGGACCCAATCCAACCATTGGTCTAACTTGTTCTTTTTTCCTCTTTTCTCCTTCCCTCCTCAGCAATCTCTCCCTTGTGCCATAATCTGTTTGCCCTGTACAATGAGACAACTGACACGTGGTACCCCCCCAACTATGAGTTCAAGATCACAGATGAAACCAGTCTCAAGCTCAGCTACCGCATGAGGTAAGAATGGCATCACAGCAGCGGCTGACTACACTGGAGATGAATATTATAATTTTGTAGCTGCCATTTGTTTCCATGAAATCATTTCTTGATTTGAATCGCTTCAGATTTGGTGTAGTTTTCAAGATAGTGGAAATATTATTTGTTGGTGTGGGGAACAGTGCGTGGCAGGCAAAGGCAGGAACCTTGGCATGCTGACTCCTGACTATGAAAACTGTTTGCTGGGATGTTGAATGTCTCTTTCTGGTGGGAAGGAGCAGGAGGTGGAACAATACCAAGCAGGGTTTAACTGTTACCTATGTATGTTACTTATGTACATAGTCATTTGTATGGGAGTGTTCAGGAGAAGCAGCCTTCCTTCTATGAAGGTTGGTGTGGCAATCTCAGGAATGCGTCCCTGCTTTTTGCAGAGTGGTTAATGTATTTCTGTGACCTCCAGCTCACACTGGAATGACAGCCAAGACAGTCAGAGGCCACAAAACTCTGGAGTACTCCCTTTGAAATGGGAGTGCATGTTTCTTCCTTGGAGAAAGGAGTTCGAATATCTTGGTTATCATGGTTGATGGTAACATGGCCTGTGAGTTCGACACAGATTTATGTGCTACTGGTAGTGATGTGACAGTTTGTTGAGGGAGCTGAACCTGAAGGCAAAAGGCAGAATCTACATTCTAGCTCTCATCTTCTCATCTGGTTTAGCAGCTCTTTGAGGTGACCCAGTGCCCATTTTTGAGGATAGTCAGGAAGCAGAATCAATTACACCATTACAACTTTCAAATATTGTTAACCATTTACCTCTTTATAGAAAATAACCAATGAGAAAAGTACCTATTTTGTATGTACAAATGCATGGTTTTCTATCCAGAAATAAACTAAATGAGTAAGAGAAAATACAGATTTGTTATATTCTTAAGACATCATCGACAAACGGCTCCCTTCTTAGCAGCGCTTTGAGCATATTTCTCCTCATCCATCACTCATCCACAAGTTCACATAACATCCTGAGGAGACGCAAACATCTACAATAGAAACATACTGGTTGAAAAGGATTGCCATAATATTCGGGGATGTGGAATGAGTACAACAAAGTCATAACTGCACCTTGTAGCCTTGTTGAGAAAGGTGCTATATAAATAAAGATTATTATTGTCACTATAATGGGTAGTTTTAAAGGTTGCAGATATGGCATAAGATGTGATGGATGTATGTTGTCAGTGCCAGGTTTGTAGAACGGCAGAGGTGCTGCTGATAGAGGAACCTGCAAAAAAAATAGTTGTTAGAGTTGTTGACAAGTTTGGAGGGAAAAGTTTTTATTACACTGACCAGCAATGTCATGTGTGTACCGGACTGGATTACTTTGAGTAGAGTTGTGTTCCTCTTCAGAGAATCCATTGTACAAATTAGGTAGCATTTCATGCAAAGAGGAAAGAAAACATTACTGTGGTGTCAATTGCACTTCCTCTTTCGCTGTGCTCTGCTGTGACACTAGCAAGTGGAGAGAAAATTCAGTGTGCATAGAGTGTAACTGTGGTGTGTTTTGTGTGTATGTGTGTATGTGTGTGTGTGTGTGTGTGTGTGTGTGTGTGTGTGTGTGTGTGTGTATGTTTTGCTGCAGCCTGCTTTGCGTACTGTAGTGCAATCTGCCAGACAGGCACGGTATTGTGGTCAAGTCTGGATATACACGCAATCTTTAGCATAAACAAATGATCAACACAACCACACACAGGGATTGAAGTGCCACCAGGATGGATCCAAATCAGGTAAAAAAAAACAAAAAACAAAAACAAAAACAAAAACAAAAAAACAGGAGAAATAACAAAACTTGAGAGTCTACTGCCACGCTAGTGGGTCTGTAAGTACAACAGTACTTTTTGCTGAAGGCTACCATGTGTTAGCATGCTAACATTTGTCCAGTGACAAATTCTTTGGGGGCATGAATCTCTGTACAAAATGTTATCGGAATCCATCCATTAGTTGTTGAAACATATCTTTCAGACAGACCAACATTACCGACGGCTTAAAGAGAAAGTGGACAGCACGGTGGCTCCTTACGGGTAACATTAGATGTTTTTATTGGTTCCACGCTACAAGAATTGGGAATGATGGGATTTGTTAGAACACCGTTTTGAGGGACTTTTTTAGCTCGTACTTCAGAGTAGGTACTCTCCCAGCACAAGAGGAACCATGACTGATGTAAGTGTACATTGATTGGTCCACATGTGTGTGTGCGTTGATTGGTCCACATGTTGGTGTTCGTTGATTGGTCCAGGTGTAAGTGCACATTCATTGATTGGACACATGAGCCAATAGAGCCCTGGAAACTGCCATTTTTAAAAACGTTTAAAATGTGAGTTGTGTAAGCAACAGCTCATTAATGATAGCCTTAAGAAATGGAGGAAAACATGACAAATGTCAACCAAAGTTCATCTCAGGGGGTCCTGGCTTCTGGTGGGCTGTAGCCTTTCTGCATGGAGTTATTTTGTGTTTTTGACTAGCAGTTTCCCTGTCCACTGCCACATGTCTAAACAGATGTCTGTGACGCTGGACAGAGATGATTTTTTCCGTTGAAATACATAACAGTCTTGCTCAAATATTGCTTCATTTCTGAGTAAACAGGAAAAAAGCCAAATGCCTAAAGGGAAAAAAAACTTGAATGTTGCCCAGGACTACAATTCTAACTGACTAGGTGATACTTGAATGAAACTTGGACTTTTTAAACTTTAATCACAGCATATAATACAGCAGGCAGTAGAGCACTTCCTGTTGCAGTGTTTGTCTGTGCATGCTCAGGTGCATGATGTAGGATTCAGGTCGGAGTTATAAAGCTTTTGATTTCACTCTTTTATCCTCACTACCTCATACTCACATGGATCTTTGTTTAGTGCATAACAGTCGTCGGCCACATGCGTATAATGATCCAGGGTTCAGCTCATCTTTTCATTTTGACATTCCACCGCAAAATCCCATCAGTGCAAACTCAAGGCTGTTATTTATAGAACATCCTCATTCCTTCCAGGCAGTAATTTCAAAACCTGATAGTGAGTTTCTGGACATGTGACATCTAAATAAGCACATTCAAGAACGTAATGGCTTTCTGGAATTCATTTAGCATAAAACAACCCACCTGATCTTGTAATGCCACTGCATGTTCCTCTTTTTAAAAGCTTTGTGTACTGTCTTGGGTGCAGACCCTGTATAAAGTTTGTTCACTTCACTTGTCTTCTTTCTGTCTCCTGTCAGGTTTTATTTCAGAAACTGGCACGGCACCACTGAAGGAGAGTCTCCAGTTTGGAGACACTGCATCAGTAAACTCAGAGGAGGACTTAGCCCACAGAAAACCCCAGAAGGGACGCCCCTGCTGGACGCTGCCTCTCTTGACTACCTTTTTTCACAGGTGAAAAAATAATCAGTCACTAACAGCTTTCTTTGTCATGTCATGGGGCCATTTGAAGCACTGCTCTCTCAATGTTGCCTTCATAAAGAACCAAACACCTTTTTTTCTTGTATTTGTCATTTTTTTTGTTTGAAGTAGCTTTGAAAGGTGATTCTGATTAAAAGCTCAACCATCGACACAGGTCACAGCAGGGTTTCAAAATGTCAACAGCTGGGAGGAAATGTAATAATACCAGGAAGTGCAGTTTTAAGTTCAGCAATAGACAGGAACATAACCCCTCTGTGTAATTTAGAGCCACTGTTCGCAATTCAGTTCTTTCAGTCCATTCAAATCTAAAGTGTACAGTATAACGTTTCTGTGTCTGGTGTGTCTCTTTGTTTTTCTTTTCTACTAAACATAAACACGTATTGGTTGTGCAGGGCCAGCATGACTTTCAGAAAGGCGTGGTTCCACTGAGGACGTCCCAGTCGGAGGCAGAGCAACACGAGATAGAAAATGAGTGTTTGGGCATGGCTGTGCTTGCTATCACTCACTATGCCACAAACACGGATATGTCAACTTCACAAGAAATCAGGTAAAACACACACACACGCACATTAGCACAATATGGCTTGCGCTTTAATCATTTATTTTCTGAACAAGTTTTGGATGGTGCGGCTTCAACAGACCCACATCTAAGAGTCATAGTGGCACCCATACCCTTCCAATGCCGTCCTCTGAAATTTTATCAAATTTACTGCGTTGCTCCGAGTGTCCCTTTACAAGGCCAAGTGCTCAGCACATCCACAGGGAGTAGCACGCACAAGAACCGTCTCTCATGGAAATTCAAACCAATGAAGTGTATTCACATACTGGGGGATGAATAGATTGTTTAATTCAGACGTTTATCAGAATCCCTTGGAGAGATTGGAGAGCAGTGGTGTTTTCCTGTTTATATTTGTGCTTCATTTTTAACAGCTAACCGGGTAGACTTGTTGTCAGCCCAGGTGACACTGGGTAATATAGCTCCAAGAGTTCATACGTTATACATTTTGGGAGACTTTTCAAACTGTAAACTGAGCAAATAATTGAAAACTATTAAAATATGTATTTATTTGACTAGTGGCAACCTTAATTCATAATATGCCCCATGTATACACACAAAAAGACACGTACCACAAGATGTAGCTAAAGAACAACTCTTTAATCCTTAGTTTTCCCTTACCGTCACAACACAAAGTATAGGACATACTGAAAGAAATTGCTCATACATTTATTCCTATCTGTCCCTCTGTCTTTATCCCTCCAGCTACAAACGTTTCATCCCAGAGTCGCTGAACCGCAACATCAAGCAGCGGAACATTCTGACACGTATCCGCATCAACAACGTCTTCAAGAAATTCCTCAGTGAATTCAACCGCCGCACAGTCAAGGACAGCAACATCACGCCGTATGACCTGAAGATCAAGTATCTGGCCACACTAGAGGGCCTGACCAGTGGATTTGGCAGCGAGATGTTTGAGCCCATCTCACTCAGTGTGACGCAGGAAGGAGAGCTTTGCAATGGAGGTTACTATGGTAAGATTTCAGGCAGAAAGTTCTCACACACTGTGCCCCATTTGTGGCAACAGCTCAGGGTTGGGTGTTGTTTGAGATGTAGTTTTATTGGAATTAGAGGAGATTATAGATGGCGAAAAGAGACAGCTGTTTGTTTGCCAACATAATCCCAGTGGGAGTTGCTATAAAAACAACAGAGGAAGTTTGTCTAGGTGTTAAGCCAGGAGAGAGAGATAAAGTGATCATTATTATTAAAATTATTAGGCATGATGAGACAAAATACAGTCCTATTGCAACACATTACAACATTTTAACCAGCTATAGTGGATTAGAGTGATTAGTTTGGCATGTTTACATTCAGAGAAGTCGCGGTGTCCCACCTTCTAAAAAAAAACAACTTTGTTTACATCCAAAAAAAAAAGCTTAAGTGTTTTTGTGCAGATGGTGCAAATCAAAAGTGAAAGGAACAAGATGTTTACATGTCACTGAGTAGACCAGACTCTGGATGATTCTAACCAATGTGTGATATTTTCAAGCACTGATGCAGACCTGGATGGTTTAAGTAACCTGCTTAAGACCAGAGCTTTCTTTCAATGTAAACATACAGTAGCCATATGTCTCTGCGTAATCACTACAAGAGTTCTGAAAAACAATATTGAGAAACCAATTAACTATAAATATTTTTCTGCAGTCCATGTGTCCTGTTACTGCAGCATCCATACATTTTGGCTGCATGTATAACTGCTGTAGTATAATGTTTGTTTGCTGTTTTTAGTGTACTACAACCAGAGCCAAGGGCAGAGCCAGAGTCAGAACATGGAGACAAGCCATGACATGCAGGTCCTGGTTACTGGTACCACTGGCATTTCCTGGAGAAAGAAGCCTCCTACAGTGAGTGAAACTGTGTGAATAGGAGTTCTAGATAAACTGGCAGAGGCAAATCACTTTGGCGGTGCGTCGGACAGCTTCTCGACAGAATTATGCAAACGTCATGTAGGAAAAATGTTGTTAACTTTATGTTAAAACACATGTTTCCATGTGGAAAATTAGTATCAGGGTGAGGTTGGATAAAGCCCAAGTCCCTGAAGGCAAGAGACACTTGTGAACCAGTGCTCCTTTTTTTTTTTTTTTTTTTTTTTTTTCAGTGCTTGCTTGTTAACAGTGTTTTCCATCTGCATACTGCTTTCATTGTCTGTACAGTCTGGTTGAATAACATAATGTGTGAACAATATTAAGCGTAAACAAATGACACGTATCAAATGTCATGTGTAGGTTTCTTATTTTTATGCATGCGGAACTGGAGTTAGTTCAGTAAAACCTCTCAAGAAATGACTAAGATGGTTTAGTGGACACATCTCGTATTTTCATGATAACTGACAGAGTGTCGTTTGCTTTGGAAGATCAATATAGCTGTCTTTATTTTGTTTTTGATTCGCCCTTGAGGTAACTAGTCCACATGTGATGGTTCTGCATATTATCAAGGACATTGCAGTATTTTCAGATGGCATCATTTGACATTATTTGAAAATGCTGATGGTTCATTTTCTTACGTAATTAGTGTGTGTATATGTGCTTTGTATCTCTTTAAAACAGACACCTGTGATCTCTAAAGAAAAGGGCAAGTCAAAGAAGAACAAGCTGGATGGAAAGCAAAAGAACGATAGAAAGAAAGAGGTGAACGAAGGCTGGGTGGTGTTCTGTGACTTCCATGAGATCACCCACACTGCCATCAAAGATACAACAGTCACCATCTACAGACAGGACAACAAGAGGATGGTGAGGCAGACATACCAACAAATCAGACAGCACAGTGTTTCATGTGGGATCAACCTCCATACTGTTACTGAGACCCAAATCTGTTTAACCCAAGCAGTAACTTCACATTTATTGTGAGCAGTGGATTGTCATTTACAGCATGAGGATGTGACTGCATAGTAGAGGAGTGTCACACTGTGACAGAAAGTGTTAACGGACTCTGTTTACATGAATAAAAAAGTTGGTGTTAAGAATTTAGTGTGAAAATGATTTACTGTACAAAATCCCAGTGGCTTTATTGCTGTATTTGCCTCAATATATCAAAGCAAATACCCGTGAGATGTGTCTTACAGTAATAATAGGATTACTCTTTCTCACTTATTCTGGTAACCTGGACTTCTGCCACTACTGGTTTTTATAGTTAATGTGACTAACGGCAACATTTGTTTGGATTTATCTCAAATTAAAGCAAAGCCGTTCTGCCTTCATATTAGCCGTGACTAATGATGATGTCATTCTTCATGAAGATGGATTTGAGTTTTGTACTCCAGCACTGCTCTTTTAGATAGCCCTCTGGAGTATTGTGGCTTTGTAAGAGCTCCTATTTTCGCCACGTCTTCCCTCCCTCATTCGCCTCATCTCTTTCCTCATCTCTTCTCTTTTTAGGAGTTGCAAATGGCTTCTCGGGCTGGGGCTCTGTCCTTTGCTGCCCTAGTGGATGGTTACTTCAGGCTGACAGTAGATGCTCACCACTTCCTGTGCAAGGAGGTGGCCCCTGCTTCAGTGGTGCACAACATCAACAATGGCTGCCACGGACCCATCTGGTTTGTACTGGCAGATTTATTGGTGCAATGTATGTGTGCTTGTTTCTTCACAAAAGCACAATGTCACTTGACACAGACAGTTTTATTACACACATTCACCATAAACCATCTGTTGCTGACCTGAATTTGTATTTGCCTCCACCCTGTCTGCCTCCTACCTGCGCACGGATCACACACTGCTTTTAAATAGCGAAGTGAAGGACTATCATATGGAGATGTTTTGTGAAATGAAGCTCGTATTGACATTTTTTACTTTAAACCTTTAATCTACTTTTGATAGAACCCCATTACTGCCCCCATTAATTGCATTTTCCCCCTCCCCAGTACGGAGTATGCCATCCACAAGCTGCGTCAGGAGGGCAATGAGGAGGGCACCTACATCCTGCGCTGGAGCTGCACTGACTACCAGTACATCATCATCACTGTTGTCTGCAGTGAGGTAAAGTAGACTTATTCATGAGGTGTTAGGAAGCTCTGTATCATTTATCGCTCCCAAAAACTCTCCAACAAACAACTATCCCGTCTTTGTTGAACTCTGGAAAACTTTGGCAAATGATGTGTGTCATTGCTCCTTTATAGAATAAACAGTAATTTATAGTTGTTACATGCATTAGTAGCTTAAGTATTGTTAGTAGTAGTATTTGTATAAGCTTACAGACTGTTGTGTGACTATTTCTGGATTTTAAAAGAAAAATGCAAATGTAATTAACCTGAAATATGATTTCAGTAGCTGAGCAGAAACCCAAAATGAATGTTATGTGGCTTTTTAAAATAGGTTTTAGGGATAAACTGACGTAAGCGGAGATCCTCTAATGCGGTCTGTGCTGTGTGGCTGTCGTAAATGACAATATGAATGAACCGTGTGGTATTAGGACAGGTAATGACTGCATGCCAATAGTGTCCTGGGATGGTCTTGTGTGTGATATTCACCAATCAGAGGGCATGGCACACACAAAGAGACACAGGAGCATCAAACCAAATATTGTCATTTCGTTTGATATTGGATTACAGGATGCTTGGATTAAGGCAGGTCACTGCAGTGCACAGCAGCTTTATGAGTCTGCATGGGTGGAAACACCCACACACATTCTCACAGTTTTCAGATTGTTCATTGATCTCTCCTTCACTCTCCTGATCCTCCATGTTTGTCAATTTGTTGTGTTCCAGTTAAAAACTCTCTCTTTTTGCATCCAGCTCGACCTGAGGGAGTCTCGTCCTGTGCGGCAGTACAAGAACTTCCAGATTGAAGTGGCCTCTGATGGGTTCCGCCTGTACGGCACTGAGACCTTTCGTTCCACTCTCGGGGATCTGCTGGAGCACCTGGAGGGCCAAAGTCTTCGCACAGACAACCTTCACTTCCAGCTGCTGCACTGCTGCCCTCCTCAGCCGAGAGGTAAACTCAACTTTGGTGATCTACTACAAGGCACATGCAGTAACACCCAACCCAAATAAAGACAGGCACACAGTTACTGCACAGTTACTAAGCTAGAAAAGGCTCAGAAAATCAGGGTCCCCACTGTGGGAGTAACTAGGATTAACAAGACCAGTAACCCTCTGCGGCTGTTTTTGTTACACACCAAGAGCAGTTTGTGCTGAACACACTACATGCAAGTTTTGGTGAATTATATCTTTATGTCCATGTAGGGTCCGCTACAATATAAAGCTGTTAAAGCAGTTGTGGAAAAAGTATCATAAGAACTGTAATAGATGTGCTAAAAGACTGGTTTCTGAGGGACACCATTAGGAAATGTGTACACATGGGGGGATAGAAAACAAGCCAGAATGATTGAGAACCTGTGATGATAAACAGCAGCAATTTCGTGTATTTCATTTAAATTACTTGTGTGAGGGTGTCTCAGCACCTGTGCTGTGTTCTGTTAGCTCACCAGAGCCAACGGACGTCATCAACACTCGGCATGCAGTAAAAAAGATTTATAAACTCAAGGATGAGTGACACACACAACTTCTCTTCTAAGTAATTTTACGGTTTACAACAAGTGTCTTTATTAATAAATACTGACAATGTGCATAGAAACGCTATCAGGACAGAGTGGCGTGTTTTTTACCCCCTGCCGTGCATGCATACTTGATTTATATAACTGGGACATCTGTCTGTTACGATGGTTGTGAAAACACATTCTCTGACACCATTTGCACCACATGACTAAGGTTACTTGCAAGGTCAGTGCAAGAAGCAAGAACAAATGCTTAAGAAAAACGCTTTGACGAGTCTGCAACGTTCACACTTTTTAAACAGATAGATGCCACAGCAGACTAAAAGTCCGCCTTGCTCTGGCATCAAGATGTTTGTCCTCAGTCCACACTATGTGCAGTACAGCACTGCTCTATGCACTACTTTGTGCAATGCTACATCACAGCTGGGTGTGGTAACACTCAGCTGTGGACCACACCTGACTCTTATGTTGGGTGTGGTTAGAAATGAAACAGACTTGAAACTTTCAACCCATAGAGGTCAGTGAAGAAAAGCTTTTCCTCCATGCAACATTTAGAGTGGAGTTGCTCTTGACAGTTAATGCATGTGTGTGTGTTTGTGTCTGTCACTAACTGAGATAGGGGAAGCTGGCATGAAGAACGTGCGTGTCTGTCTGTCTGTGTGAAATGGTGTCAGGGAGGAAGAGAGTTGTAAATGTGGGTTTCCGGAGCCAAACTAACACTCTTGTGTTTACCTCACTCAGGGAAAGGTGGAGCCATGTTTACATGTGTGTATGGATTCGTTGAGCAGTTCTTGTTTGTTGAGGTTGTGTGGTGTTGATTATTATCATAAGGCATGACTTTTTAGGGTCAGTGTTTGGGCTGTGTCTGCTTTAGAGGGAGATAAAAGACTGGAGCGCTGTATTGTTGTCCCTGTTAAAATATTTATAATGTATTATACAACATCCTTGCTGCAACGATAACACGCTGATATGACTACATCCTGAGACCATGATGCAGTTTGCTTTTACTTATTGTTGTTTTGGGTCTATGCATGGTTTTAACTATTATGAAAATATTCTACATTAATTATATGATGGCATATGGGTGAAAGAAGGACTGTGTGGTTTGAGAGTGGGCACTTGTGTGTCCTGGACCTAGACTCAGACTAAATGATAAAGGTTAGGCTTGGATTGTGTCAAAGGCTTAAAGGGTGGGTGCAGTGCAGCAGTAGTAGGTGTGGGTGTACGTTGTTTTTGGCTTTTGCATGAAAACACAGATTGCATGTTACCTAACAGTGCTCTTCACAGTCTTTCACAGTGATGCTGATGGAGTGCAGATACCTTTTCCCCCCTTAAACCACAGTGTGCTGGTTTTGTCACAACATGAGACACCCACAGACATGCACACATATAGTACGGATGCAAAGACACTCTCTGACTCTCATCCTCCCACACAAAGATCTGTATATACAAAAAATAAACTGAATCGGTATGGTAACCCGACCCGAATAGCTGTTCACATCATTGCCACATTGACGTAATTGTTGAGAGCTCGTTTTACCACATGTAAACACAGTTTTGCTTTCATGCTGAATGCCAGTGCATGTTTGAGCGTTGATAGCATTCTTGCATGCTGCGAAAGACACACTCACTTCACTGTGTCAACATCATTTCTGCTTTTATTGTTGTCAGAGTTCATTGTTGTCGTGCAAATGTAGTGCAGACTTTTCAAATTAGTCTAAATGGTTGACAGTGTTAGATTCACATGGCCTTGACAGCATCACAAGCAGACATGACACTTTCTGTGGGGGGTTACCGAACACACGCTATTGTCTCTGCAGCCTGATTTTGACAAAGAAGAATCTTGAAGTAGTGTCATACTTGTGAAAATGTGAATAATACATGTTTTGTAACATGCACAACTTTGTATAAACACCCTGGTATGGCCTGTGTGTGTGTCTGTGTTTGCATTGCAGAGATATCCAACTTGCTGGTGGTCACTAAAGAGAGAGCCCCGGCCCCTCAGACACCGAAACAGAAGAGTCAGTTCAGCTTCCATCGCATTCTCAAGGAGGAGATTGAACAGGTACACCTCCTCATCTTCATGTCTATCTTGATGTTGTGATCATTTGCAGTTCATGTAATGCAGTTACAGACTGTCTGCAGATGTGAAACTCTTCAAAGAAGTTATGAAAATGTATTTTGGTATAATGTATTACAAAGTTATTGTAGATGCATTTCTTTTACACAACACTTTAATCATCTAGTGTGCTGCCTGTTAGTGCTAATACCAGACCAGCACAAACTGCAGCCTCTAACCATACCACAGTTTAGTCAACACACAAACTGCTGAATTTGTGGCAGTATTGCAGGCCGTTGCATTTGCATTATCTAGGTTTCCATTTCACAAATGTTTTTACAGTATGCAATTTTTTTTTTCCTCACATTTGCAGTAATCCACACTGCTGAATTTGTACCATTAAGAGCTGATTTCATCATCTGTTTTTCTATAATGTACAGTTGTTAAGTGTAAAGGAAAAGGGATTCCTCAAATATGAAGGCAGCCTAGTGTCATCAGACTTGTGCAGGCATTATCTTGACTTTCGGTGACTTTCGTGCCTCATGTATGTGTGTATAATAAATATCTGGGATGACATATTTGCATATTTTCCTCACAGAGCACACAGTTGAACTTGTCTTTTCATTTTGAAGTACGGCGCACAAGCAGATGTTGCTTATCCTCCAGCGCACCTGAAAGAAACAGACTCTTTCTCAGCTTGTTCTTGTAGCACCCACAGTTTGGATAGTGGATACAACTATTTTATGTAATGCTCTGATGTCTCTGCTCTGATTACACCAGGAGGAACACCTTGGCCGGGGCACAAGAACCAACATCTACTCTGGCACACTGAGGGTGAAGAGCGAGGAGGAGGAAGATGCAGGTTATGCATCGTTCCAGGAAGTCAAGGTGGTCCTGAAGGTGCTGGGTTCTGGACACAGGGACATCTCCTTGGTGAGAGGCACTCACTTTCTAGATCCCTGTACACCACCATGGTGTACACGTCTCATGAAGACGTCCACGGTGGTGTCCGTGGAGGTTTCTGTAGCGTGCTACGTGTTGAGTCATCTTTATCTTTGTGTTGACAGGCCTTCTTTGAAACAGCCAGTATGATGCGTCAAGTGTCCCACAAACACATAGTGCTGCTGTATGGAGTGTGTGTCCACCACGAGGAGAGTAAGTGCACATTGAGAACTGTGTCTGTATGCATGTGTGAGCGTGTGGGTCCCTTTATGAAACCTGATGTTCTCTTTGTGCTTGTGTGGAACAGACATCATGGTTGAGGAGTTTGTCCAGCTAGGACCGCTGGACTTATTTATGAGGAGACAGCAGAGTCCACTCAGCACGCCTTGGAAGTTCCAGGTGGCCAAGCAGCTGGCTGCAGCTCTCAGCTACTTGGTGAGACAGGAAAACACTCATACACAAACACTCAAACTGTAGGAGTGTAAGCATCTAAGTCCTGTATGCGTCCATGGAATTACCTACACCATGTTAAGTCAGTTATCAACATAGTCTCTATATTTGCCCCACTGATTGTGATGTAATACATTTGTTGTATCTTGTGTGTAGGAGGACAAAAAGCTGGTCCATGGCTTTGTGTGTGCTAAAAACATCCTGCTGGCCAGAGATGGACTGGGCGCCGATGAAGGAGGGCCCTTCATCAAGCTCAGCGACCCAGGCATACCAATGACAGTACTCAGCAGAGAGGGTGAGTACAAAGTACAGACATGCACATACTATCTTGTTCTCCTGGGGTTGCTAAAAGTGAAACCTAACGGTTTAGATGATAAGTACCATGGAAAATTTCACAATAACTTCCACTTTCCTTTCCAGTCAGCTGTAAATGGCAGTGAAACCAAAATGAAAACTCATAAAATGGTACAACTACAGACACACATAGTGACCTACACTGACACTGGTCTCCCATCAGTTTGACGGTCGGTCATGCCAAACTTATTTCAAATTATGCTTCTCGTTCATCTCCTGATATTTTACAGTGTTGTGCACCGCTGTGTCTGAGCTGGATTTCTGTCTTAGTTTTGATCGCCTTTTTTGCTTCAGTGTCTTCTTCTGTACCTCATCTCTTCTCACAAAAAACACTGAATTAAAAAAAGTAAATATAAAAAGAGGAGAAAAGCCTTTCTGATCAGGCAGAGGTTGTCAGTAACATGAATCATATTTGTCACATAATTAAAACACACACAGGGCACATTTCCCTCTCTGACTGTAATTTGTTTAATAAAAGCTAGACATGAGTTCAGGGAAGATGGCACAACAAGGACGTTTCTCAGATTGCTCAGTTCCCCTCAAATGGCTGCCTCATGTTTCTGTTTGTCTATTAGAGGTAGAACTTGTGTGATGTAACAGTGTGGCTGTGTGGATGGATTGGCAAACCACAGCGCAGACTGGAAATGTTTCTGTGCAAATGTCCATTGCTGCACACCCCTGGGGATGCTCCCCCCTCCCTCCTTGTTCCCAGAACTCTTAACATTTCTTCCTGTGTCTCCACCACTTTGCAGAACAATCAGTCTTCCAGTTACACATTGATGTCCTTGTACATAGATTTGATTGAACATATAGTGGGTAAAGTGCTGAGAAACCCACTGGGAGCCCTCTTGCCTGCTTCCCAGCAATCTCTGATCACTTTACTCAAACCCTCAAACCCATTCATCACTTCCTCACTTTCTTTTTTTCTTTCTCTTTTTCACTCAATTATCTGCTTTCTGTTCCCACTTGTGTCTCCATCTCCCCCTTCTCCCCATTCAGCCCCTCCACTGCTCCTTCCTCTCGATATTCCTCCGCCTGTTTCCCACCAGTCAGTCATCCTGCATTCCAGTCTGAGCTGCATGCACTTACTAACATACACCCTTCCTCTTATGGATTTGTGGAGCTGAAAAGCCAACTGCGGAGGTCAGCCAATCAGTTAGCCTGTCTTCCTGTCAGAGTAATATATTTCAGACAGCCGATGCCAAGGCCTTTTAGATTCAGGGGACGCAGTCAGTCAACATTTTAAGCCTGCTACTCATCCAGTCAGCCTGTCAGAGCAGTACTGTATTTCAAAGATGGTTCCTGGTATTTGGAGCGTGGTGAGAGCATGTTGGCTCAGACCCATGACAACACCCAACCATTACTTCCTTATAGTGTTTTTTTCCTTTTGAAAATAACAATAGGTCTTAGTTTTCTAATGTCTTTAAAGAACAAGACTATAGATATAGATAAATATAGATGGTCAAGGCAGTTTTTCTTCAGATAGCACAAAATCACAAACTTTCGTGTATCCTTAGACCCCACGATGTGGACAAAAAAAACAGTAAACGGTAGAAAAAGGGAGTAACCTCAGGAAGAGCAACACACAGTAGGAGGGACCCTAGACAGACATGCAGTGGATGCCGTATATAAAGAGAAACGACAGTATTACAAAAGAAGACTATCATATGTAGAAAAAGAATGACAACATTAGTAAAGTAAAAAGGAAACGTGGATATGAAGAATGTGGATCAGAGAAGATGTCGAGCCTCTGCAGGTGCCACCGAGCGCTGGCAGGACCTGGACCTGATGAAGACGGGGCCGGTGTGGTATCAATACAGCGTTGTGTGTGGTATCAGTACGGCGTGGTATCAATACAGCTTTTCATCTATCATGATATTTCAGTCTGTGGAAGGTTTTTGTTTGTAAGAAGGTCAGTGAGTACATGTTTAGGTTCACCTTGTGAAGGGTCCCATCACTCTGAGCGTCACTTATCAGATTCTTTTCCCTCCTCTGTATTTCACACACCTCCAGTAATCATCTTTACTGAAACTGAAGCTGACTGTGTTTGCCTCTGCAGAGTGTGTGCATCGAATCCCATGGATCGCTCCAGAGTGTGTGAAGAGTGTGTCTTCCCTGAGTGTCGCAGCTGACAAGTGGGGCTTTGGTACCACCCTGTGGGAGATCTGCTATGATGGAGAGGTCCCCCTCAAAGAGAAGAAACTCACAGAGGTCAGGGCACACGCGAGACCTTCGGATGGCGACGACCGTATATAATCATACCTACATCTGAACTCGTGCTACGCTTCTTTTATTTTAAATCTGATTGCTCTTTTTTTGTCCTTTTTGTCTTTGTGCTGAGCAGAAGGAGAGGTTTTATGAAACAGAGTGCCAGCTGGCCACCCCAGACTGCAGAGAGCTGGCTGAACTGATGACCCACTGTATGAACTACGACCCCAAGAAGAGACCTTTCTTCAGGGCTATTGTCAGAGACATAGACATGCTGGAGGAAAAGAGTATGTATGAGGGGAATTCATGTAGTCCACATTGTGTGATAGGTATTTTCATATAAAGGGGTGGGTCCAATGTGTGAAGCAAAACCTCACTTTGTTTCTGCGCTTGAGTGCTTTATTGCCACTGCGTCAGCCTTTTCTGCCGTTTGGGTGTTTCCCTGAACGTTCGAATTGAGTGCACACCGAAGAACGGGCTAAAAAGCAGCTACAGGTTCAAAAACTCAAGGCTGTTGTTAACAGTTGGAATATAAACTGAAAGCTTTGCATGTTTTGTATCTCACATGGCAGCTGCCGAGTACAGTGCAGTGCAAAGAGAGACAGAGTTGTTTACTGAGCTCAGATGTTCATGAGGAAGTTCACTAGGTGCATTATCACTGATCTGCCCCTTGGCTGGGCCCCATGGCAACATAATAGACTCTGTTCTTCCACCTGCTGGCCTGAGTTTGATACTGCAGTCAGCCTTATTAAAGCAAAAGCTTAGTGTCCTCCATTTACCATCCTATATTAAAATCTCAAGACATCTACAAAGTCACCTTCACTAGACTATTAATCCACTATAAGTCACACCTAAAAAAGGCTATTCTTGTGGAAACCAGAGCAAGAGAACGGTTATATAACCACAACAAATTCTGGTGAAAACTTCGACACTGTCAACCACAATGGACTTCCTATGACGCAAGTGTGCTCATGCAGAAGAAAAGACATGTTTTCCCCAACATGTTTCATGGCTCTTTTTCCACCTCTCAGACCCATCTATCAAACCCAAGCCGACACCAGAGGTGGACCCAACTGTGTTTGAGAAGAGATTCCTGAAGAAAATCAGAGATTTGGGAGAGGTAAGCTGTTACTACTATTAAAAATGCTTTCAGGAGTATGATCCATAACCTAAAATGAGCTGTATGACTTTAACACACTAAAACACATTATCTACAGACCAAAGGCAAGCAAATGAACTGAAGTGATTTAGACAATGATAAGAAACAATTGGTCCCACACAGGAAGCAGACTAGAACTCATTCTTGATTGTCCAAATAACTTAAATCTGTCACATGTCCCTCATGCAGGGACACTTTGGTAAGGTGGAGCTGTGTCGCTATGATCCTCGGGGGGATAAAACGGGTGAGCTGGTGGCAGTGAAGTCACTAAAGCCAGAGAACCGCGAGGAGCAGAGCACCAACCTCGCACGTGAGATCGACATCCTGAAGGCACTCTTCCATGAAAACATTGTCAAATACAAGGGCATTTGTCAAGAGGAAGGTAAGCTGGAAAGAGTGGATGCCCAAAAAGACACAAACACAAGCACATTTTTATTCAGTTGCAGACAAATTGAAAGCCACGTTTTTGTTTTCAGTAGACGTAGAAACATCGGCATAATAAAATATTCCAAGCATGTATACACAACCTCATGCACAAATACACACAACCTCTCTTTATATAAAAACACAATGTGCACTGATGAGTTTGTGACTGTCACTGATCACATTCATGTGGAAATCTGTGCAGGCGGTCAGGCCATTAAGCTGATCATGGAGTATGTTCCACTGGGCAGTTTGAAGGAGTATCTACCCAGACACAAGAAGGAGACCAGCCTCAGCACCCTGCTCAGCTACTCTATCCAGATATGCAAGGTAAAGGTTTCTTTTCACAAGATTGTCTCATGAGACCAGCCGGTGCAGCCCTGATTCCACAGAAGATGGGACGCTGTGTAAAACATAAATAAAAACCAGAATGCGATCATTAGCAGATGAACTCTATTCACAGGCAACAGTTTTACGAAGTGTCCCTGAGCCCATGTATTAATCTCTACAGTCATGTGTTCACAAAGAGGTGAACCTCCCTCCATCCTTGCTTGTGAACGACTGAGTCTTTCCAGGATGCCTCTTTCATACCCAATCATGATACTCTCACCTGTTACCAATGAACCTGTTTACCTGTGGAACGTTCCAAACAGGTGTTTTTGGAGCATTCCACATCTTTCTCAGTCTTTAGTTGCTCCTGTCCAAACTTGTTTGAAACATGTTACTGCATCAAATTCGGAATAAGCAGATATTTACATAAATCAATGAAGCTGATGAGGTCAAACATTAAAATATCGTCTTTATACTGTTTTCAGTTGAGTGTATGTCAAAAAGGATGAGCGAGTTATCACATTTTGTTTTATTTTATGTTTGACACAGCATCCAAACTTGTTTGGAATCAGGGTTGTACCATCAGGCATTTCTGCATCTTATACTCACCTTTAACTGTCTGACAGTGAAAAACAGACATCAGCCTTTAGCATTTAACACTTGACCACTACGCGGCTAAACAAGGTCATTTTAGCTCCCACACTCAAACTGTTTTGTTGCCGTTTGGATACTGATGGTAAACTACCTTCTAAAACAGTAGTCATGTGATTGTCACATGTTTTGATAAACAGGAACCTTCAAATGGTGGTTGTGAGTTTATGGTGCTGCTGTTAGCTGTTAAAGACTCATTAGCATATTAAAAGCTTAGAGGATATAACTCTGTTCTGACAAGTTTGGTGAAATGACTCATTTAAGTTCTTTATTCTCATTTGCAAAACAATCACAGTGAGGCAGTCGCAATGAAATTGTTACTCACTCATAGTTCATCTACAGTGTTAATGAAATGACTTGAAGTCACTCTGAACCTGTTGAACAGTGACCCCGTTTGTTTTTTCAGGGAATGGACTATCTGGGATCTCAAAATTACATCCACCGGGACCTGGCAGCCCGAAACGTGCTGGTGGAGAACGAGAGCACGGTGAAGATCGGAGACTTCGGCCTCACCAAGAGCATCAAGGACAACGACGGATATTACACCGTCAAAGACGAAAACGACAGCCCAGTTTTCTGGTGAGTGGAGAGGAGTGACAGAGCTGGAAGTTATTTCTCAAAAAAGTTAAAAAGAAAATATGAAATCTCTCAGAGAACATCTGCACTGTGTTGTTTTTCTGTCTGCAGGTCATACTGCACCTGAAGGTGTGGAATACTGTATAAAACCATTAAAGCAGTATATTTCAGTGACCACACACTGTATTTGATATTCACATTGAAGTGCAGTAGAAACGCCTTAAAGTGCCTCAGCGGAAACATGATCCATTGATGCAAACACTTGCTGTGTAACAGTCAAAGTGTTCATGCTGGTACGCTTTGTTTTTCAGGTATGCTCCAGAGTGTCTGACTCACTGTAAGTTCTACCTTGCTTCAGACGTTTGGTCCTTCGGGGTCACGATGTATGAACTCATCACCTACTGCGACTCCTCCAAGAGCCCGATGGTGGTCAGTGCTGTTCTCCCCTCATTGTAGAAATACCTCTAATCCTTTAGTATTGGAAGCTTGGATAATGATTCCACAGTAAATAACACATACTGTACCAGTCTTGCAGAAATAAGAGCTGAATTTATGTCTCTCTCTCTCACACACACACACACACACACACACACACACACACACACACACACACAGTCATTTGTATGAGGCAGATGGTGTTGGTCTTTGGCCAGAGCAGCAGATGACAGACTCCACCAGGAGCTGTGTCCAACCTGCAGCCTGTGCCAGCACTAAAGAGCTGAGTTTATCATGAAGATCTTTGATTTCCATCAGGCTTTTAGCTGCCACTGTAATCCTGACCCACCTGTAACCGTTACTGGAAGGTGATCAGTAATGCAAACCTGCACAGGTCAAGCGGATGTTAAAAGGACTTGATGTAACAGAAGTTGGAGAAGAAAAGCTGTTGTAGCTGCACTCATCACTCTCTTTTTTCACTGGAGTTGTATTTTCATGCTTCACGTCTAATAAAAACAGAGGCAACATTGAACAGTGTTGCACATGCTTCCTCTTGTAACCCGTCCTTGTCCTTGCCCACACAGCTCTTCCTCGGTATGATTGGCCGGACTCATGGTCAGATGACTGTCATCCGATTGGTGAAAGTGCTGACAGAAGGGAGGAGATTACCACGTCCTGACGGCTGCCCCGAGCCTGTAAGAATCTGTCTTCTCTGCACCAACACAATAAAGACACAGACTTGATTTAATATGTTCTGAAGAAAGACTCTCAGGTTAGGAGCAACAGTGAAGGGTGAGAAGGCTGCATTGGGAGTTTAATTGCTGTGTGAGCATTATTAGATGCAAAACACCTCAATGAACTGCCTGTAAGCTAACACACACAAGCTAACCTGCGCCACCTAGAGGGAAGGAAAGTTAAACCAGCAGCCATTTGTATTTGCAGATTTAAACATGTTGACGTCTCCAACTACGGGCAAAGAAAGTAGAAGCTGCTGCATTTGAACACTTCTGGCACCTGCAGGCAAAACATGTTACATCTGAAGTTGATTTCTTTGTCAGGTATTACATTTTATTCTGCAGTCTAACACAGTTTGTGTTCAACAGGTATATGAGCTGATGCGCAAGTGCTGGGAGCAAACGCCTGAGAGGAGGATCACCTTCAAGCGTCTGATCGAGGGGCTGAGCGCCATGCAGCAACAGCTCCAGCCACAGAATGACTTTTAAACCTCAAAGCACTGGAGGCTTTGGGAGTGAAGGCGACTCAGCGTGTCGACTCTGGACCAGATGCAGGCAGCAAAACTGACCCAGGATCAGCATCTGCTTTGTGCTGCTTCACAGTGCTGAGAGACAGCGGTGAAGGATGAGAGCTTCACACAAACCTCCTTCATACTCGCATATAAACCTTCCACGTCATAAGACTTTAAGACCTAATCAACTCATTTTAGCCCGACATATTTCTAACTTTTTCGTTTGATGCTCCCGTATTTCGTATATTATTCTGATATTTCGTCATTTGAATTAAGTATTTTGGATGAAACCAGTCGATCGTGTCGAATCTTGTAGCCTTCGCCGATTCTTAATGTGACCGTGTATCTTACAGAGGACTTCCAATTATGTCTAACAGACTTCGCTCTCTGCAAACCCATTTGGACTCATTGCTCATATGATGTCTTGCCTTATAATTGTGTGGACTTTTTTAAGATATTTCATGGAGTTTTTGGCCTTTATTGGACAGAGTGAGGTGAAGAGGCGGACAGGAAATGTGGAGAGAGTGTGGCATGACCTGACATGACATGCAATAAACGTCCCGGCGCTGGTGTGGTCATATCACCATTTGGCTTCTGAGGGGCTGCGATTGTGTGGACTGCTGGCTGATGTCGCTCTCACTCATGGAAGCTTTAAAGATGGAAACGGAGCAGAGAAAGGACCTGTTCAGCGTTCAGCTCTCTAATCTTCTTTCATGCGGTTTCATCCCCTGCAAATGACCCCACACCTTTTACACTGTGTTAAGTCCAATCTTGAGATTTGTCAGGTCCTCTGATTGTTTGAGTTCAGTTCATCATGTAATGAAGCGGATCGTTAATATGCAGCAGATTAGTGGCACTTCTGTACTCATAGTGCAGCACTTAGTTAGTTGTGGAGTGAGATTCAGATAAGTACCTGTGAGAGACACTTGGGGGCACCATCACTTCACTTTTTCTCTATACTGTTTGTAACTTTACACTTACCTTCAAATCTGTACAGGCCACAAATACTTGATGACATGTCAATGTACTTTACATAATATTACAAAACCCAGAGCCAATTGCCATTGTTTCAGACTGTGTATGGAAGGACTTTAGATGGTAAACAGTGAGAAAGAATCATCCCATGATAATTCACATGGCATTCTATGTTCATTTGTTCTGAAACATATAATTTCTCTTCGTGACATAACGTTTAGAATTATGTATGTGCATTTTATTTGTATTGTTTCCTTTTTAATCTTCAGACATGTCAGAAAATGTATGAATGTACTTTATCTGTGTGTATGTCAAACAGCTTGAACAGCCTTAAATCCATCAGTAGACATGAGCCATCTCGTCCAGTAAGATTATCTCGATTTCAGGAATGGCCAGTTTACTTAATGCAACTGAACTACAGGCTTTACTGTGATTGTTGGCACAAGGGCAAAAAAAAAGAAAAAAGTGTCAACAAAGTTGTGCTTCAGTCCATGTTTTATTTAGGAATGTAAAAGACAATTCCTTCTGCTCAAAATAAGAGAAAAGAAATATATATATATATATATTTTTCAAAAAAAATAAGACAAAGTATGATTCATGTAAGGTAAAAGTATCCATAAATACACGATGAAAAAATAAATAAAATCAGTGTTTGTTGTGTTCTTCGTGTCAGTCCAAATGCAATATATTATTAACTACTGAAAACAGTTTGTTCTATATATTACAGTTGTAAGGAGGCATGCTAAAATTGCTCTAGAAATACCTTATTCACAGTAAAACAATAGCAATGTCAGTGTGATATAAAATTTTGCAAAATCTACAGTATAATTCAGTTCAGACAAAAATCCACATACTGAAAGAGCAAAAAACTTTACAAACCAAGAAGCACAGCAAATCTAGATTTATCTACAGCCTTCAAAATGTGTCAGAAAATCAGAAATACTTGAGTATTGCAAAGCTTTGTAGTAAACATGTGCGCGTGCGCGCACACACACACACAGTCATTCACTATTGCAAAATCCAGCCTCACCACTGACCTCATGTAATACGCAGAATACATCCAGGTACAATGGCAACGCACTGAAGCTAAGAGGAGGCTCCGTTTACACAAGAACAGAAAGATCTGGATTTGAACCTGAAGTGACTCAGCTGTGTTTGTGTAAACACTACAAGCAGACAAATCCACAACTCTGCAAGACTGCACAGAAGGTTTTCTGTTCTGATGTAAATGAGCTCTAAAAATAAAATTGACTGCATTTTAATATCATATTTCTCTCAACCAAAAGTCCAGCAAAACTAAGCTTAGGCTGCATTTACACACAGAGTTTGTCCTGAACTCACTAACAGGTTACCAGTGTGACACCAGACTCAAGAACATCCTTCACTTGCTGTGTGTGTGTGAGCAGGCTTTGCTTGTGCTGTGTTAATGTGGGGGAACCGGGCCCCTTTGTGTACAATCATCATGAGGACGTCACGTCTAGTTGGTGGCACAGAGAGGCACAGAAAAATAAGAACCTTTTCTCCATCAGTCCAACCATCAGCTCAACAACACGCAATGTTCCCCAATAAAAAAGGCTCTGATACTTTACAAAGGTGACTGATCACACACGTACACGTGTTCTTCCCCAGCTGTCCAGCTGTTGAACTATTTGTTTTATACTGAAACTGAGGGAGGCAGCTTTAAAGATCATATTGCAGTTAATTCCACGATATATTCAGCATTTGCAAAAAAAAAAAAAAAAAAAAAAAAAAAAGTCAAGGCTTGATTCTTTCAGTATCACATCTGAGCATGGCAGGCAGACAACAACAAAACAAAAACAACGGTGATTCGAGGCTGGTTTTCAACCAGTCACATAAGGTGCATTAAGGGCTTGTAACACAGATGCAGCCACAGAATCACCCGTGAAAGCAAACTGTCTGATTGGATGGCACATGTTCCTCATGAGAAAAACACAGGTGATGTGACGAACCGGCAAAAAGTGTCCAGATGTTTTTCTCATATGACATGAAGCTGTGCTCTGACTCAAGGGCTGCCTACCTAGATGGATGTGAGTCTGAAGGGTGGTGGTGCTTTACGCACACCTGCCCAGTGTTAACCTTAGTAAAGGTGGCCCCAACTTTACTTTGACACAATGTGCCAGACTCAGGGAAACTCCACTATATCCACAGTCTTAGATATCTTTATGAACACCTTAATATCTCTGCTGGTACATCCTAAAAACAAAACTAGAGACTGGAAGACTGCACTGGTCAAAGAGACTGAATGAAAAGCAGAATAAAGGCAAAATCAACTGTCTGTGAAACACAGGAACAAATCTGCTCACAGCATGAGAAGAAAAGAGGGCATCCATAGACACTTTATCTGTGTGTCACTCCATGTTCAGGCTGCTAACAAGAACAAGCAGTGGAATTTATTCCTGCCTTTTCTTATTTACATCCTGCAGGGGCGTGTAAAGGGACCCGTCTGCGGGGCCATTCTGTTCACCTGGTGAGTCCTTCAAACTCAGGTAGAAAGAAAAGCTGTGAGTGGAAAGCTGTTGTTGGTTGATGTTCAGAAATACAGACATCTGAGTCAGGACGAGGCCACTGTTATTCACAAGAGCTAAACCAGTACTGATAGAGCTGTTTGGCACAGGTCACGTCCACATTGTCGATTCATTCGAAGCAGCGGTTCTCAACCTTTGTTGCGCCACGGACCGGTTTCACGTAGAGAAATAATTTGCTGGGTAAACAGATGATTTATTGGGCTCTATGGTTAAGAAAGGGCATTAGAATATTAGATGATCTTTTTGAAGAAGGCAATTTCCTTTCTTATATAGATTAAGGGAAAATATAATTTAGATGGACAAGGCCACTTTTGGAAATATTTACAGATTACAGACTGCATTAAAAAGAAAGTTTCCTTTAATCAAGATAAAAATTTAATAGAAAGCTACCTACAACTACCACCAATGTTTCATAGAGCATCTAAGTGGTATGAGATATGTCCCTGGAGGACTAACAGTGACTGTAGAACTCTTAGGAAGATATGGGAAAAAGACTTGTGTTGTACAGTGGATGAAAAAGTATGGGGGGGGGATTCTTTCCAATACTGAGGAGTACATTAGAGACTACTACTCAGGACTATGACTCAATAATCACCCTCTTTTAAGTTAATATGTGTCAGTGTCTGTTATAACCTGCCTGTTTATTGGTTTTATCTTGTTTTTACTGTTTTGTGTTGTTTGTTTGTCTTATTTCTGGATAATATGTGAAAATCCCAAAAAAATTCAATTATAAAAAAAAAAAAGAAATAATTTGCCGGACCTGTACAGAAATGAATAAGAAGAAATTTTTAAAAATACAACTCAACATTACCCTGAATGTAGTTGTTGTAATTAGTGGGGGCCCTGCGCTTGTTTCTCTTCAACGACAAGGATTCATTGCCTCATTTGCGAGCCTGTCGCCGCATATTACGCAGAGCGGGTTCGGTGCGTGACAATCACGTGATGAGATAAACCCGTATTTAAAGTAGGATTGCTGATACTGTCTCTTAAATGCAGCTTTCTTTCTTTTTTTTTTTGGAAGTTATAGACTCTTCTTCTTCTGTCTCGTCATTTGGCCTTTTCCCCTTACCGAATAAGCTCTCCAGAGACGTTTGTTTTTTTACTCATTTTGCTAGGTTGTAGGATTACTTGTTTACTATCGTTTCACGTGACCGAGACGAGCGGTTTGACACGTGTGCAGGAGCACAGGCGGATGCACCTGATTTTCAAAATAAAACTTCTTTCAGACTCTGATGATCAATAAAACATTTTTGTTCAGTCTCTCTGCGCGGCCGGTACCAAACGGCCCCGGTGGTTCGGTACCGCTGTTCTAACGCACTATTTACTGCACTGACTTCCTGTAACTGTTATCATTGTCAGTGTGTGTGTGTGTGTGTGTGTGTGTGTGTGTGTGTGTCCTGGGTCAGATCCCGTGACTGATCGGTACCGGTCTGTGGCCCGGTGGTTGGGGACCGCTGATTTAAAGGATACATTTGGACATATTTTATACAGCAAAAGAGGGAAAATCAAAAAAGAACATATCTGAAAAGTGTTGCCTCTGAATCAAAAGTTTAATTCATCTTTTCTGTGCTGTAGAGCTCACTGTGCAGAAACTGATGACACACTAATGAGATGCTTCCTGCTGCTGCCAATACTCACTAGAGCACCAATATGTATTCATCCGCAGCTGAAAATAGTCCCAAACAAATTCGCTTTTTCTTCCTGTTTGATTAGCCTTTGCTAAAGACTGCAGTGCCCAGCTGTTTTAGGTCTTTGGTCTCTGTGTGGGATTTGTTGACAATAACAAAAACATACAATATCATCGGCCTTATTCTTTAAATGTGACTGTGGCAGAGTTAGTGGGATTATTCTGCACAAAGCTGCCACATTTGCACATCCCATGACTGACAGGTTCAGAGGCATCATGCCAAGTGTGACCTTATGTGTCTGCATCTGAGCGTCTACAATTAGACTGCTGTCAGATATCTGTTCAGCAGGGAGGCAGGAACGATGTTTGTCAGTTGGCCTGCGGCAGAGACGCAAACTGATTGTTTTTCTCTGTTGACATCAAAGAGGCTGGATGACTTGCTCCACAGAGGAGACTAATAAGCATAAAAACAGGAGGGCAAGAATGTCTTCATATAGATTTGGATCACATTAGGAGAGCTGTGAGAGAGCGGAGGAGAGAAATGGTCTGTGGCAGTCCAACTAATACAAACACCAGAGC
This sequence comes from Chaetodon trifasciatus, assembly GCA_037975065.1. NCBI lineage: Eukaryota > Metazoa > Chordata > Actinopteri > Chaetodontiformes > Chaetodontidae > Chaetodon > Chaetodon trifasciatus. The sequence continues at coordinate 2,281,171 of JBBMOE010000046.1, read as the reverse complement.
AGAGAGGAGACATTTCCAGTGTGTGTGTGTGTGTGTGTGTGTGTGTGTGTGTGTGTGTGTGACAGCTCTACAGGTACATGAACATGCAGGAGTCTGGCATACATAATCACTGAGTGAGCAGACAGAAGAGGAGAAAGAAAAGAAGGGAAACCTCTGCAGGCTGAGCAGCTGAAGGCAGCTGGAGTTGTTTTTCCATTCCTCTGTCTTTCTTTCAACCCGTCTCTCCTTATCCCCATTACCTGCCAAGAGCACATTTTTCACATTTTTAGAGAGCTACACCCACAGAAACACACACACACACACACACACACACACACACACACACACACACACACACACACACACACACACACTCCTACAGTTCCTGCGATCACTGCTTCCAGCACACACACTCAGAAGCAGATCAAGTAAACACCAGTTCAACTCCCGTTATCTGCAATTCGGTAACATGGTGGCTCAGGAACCAAACGACTGTGCAGAAGCTCTACTCGGCTTTTGTAATAGTTACTTTCTCTCAGCTCTAACTTGACCATTAGACTTGCCGGAGGCTCCGTTGTTCACATGCAAGGACGGAGCGAGGTTCACCACTTTGTGAACACATGATTGTACAGAAGGATATTAATACATGGGCTCAGGAACACTTTGGGATCAGGGTTGTAGTAATGGCTGGACTCCACTGGAAAGAGGAAGACTGTGTCTGACAGACTGACACTTCTTGTTCAGGTCCATCACAGTTCATTCTGCTCTCGGTCTGGCTTTTATTTGTGTGTCAACCTTGAGTGACACCTTGAAAATCAAAGGAAGCCCTAAAGCTCATTCAAGTTCAGTGACAAAGCATCAGTGAAACTCCTGATTCTGTCCTCTCAGACTTGCAAAACATCTTCTACGCAAACTTAAGTGAGACGTGATGCAAAGAAAAAGTTGACACATCACCACTAAAATAATTCAGGCCTTACTGGCTTTAGTACCTGAATGCACCGTGGCAGTCAGTCTGGACGACAGACAGACAGACGGGAAAACAGACAAGCGGACAGCGCTGTCTGAAATCTGCTGCCTCAACTGTTCCACCAACAACAACCACTGGCCCCATCTCTGCTCTGAACACACTCACACAGACATGACAGAGACTTATAGAGAGGTGCAGGTGAGAACAGGAAGAGAGCGCTGGAGTCCAGCTGGCTACTTTTCATCCACTCACACCAGGAAGCGAATCAAACTGTGGCTCCAGGCCAGACCGCACAGCCGAGTGGTCCAGAAGAACACGTCACCATAAACTGCGTCTGCAGCTGATTCAGGACGGGTCAGGTTAAGTGGTACAGTGTGAAGGGGTGGGGGGATCAATTAAAAGAGCTGCTGAAGAGGAGAAAAGACAGAACAGCTTCTACAAACAGCCACAGATGGAGAGAGAGCGACGTCATGTGACAGTAGATCTGACTCCCAAAATTAAGTTTTTAACAGAAACTCTGTGTGTTAGCATGCTGAGTAACTGCATCTCCTGCCTTTTCCCCATAAATGAGCCTCAGTTGCTATTTCAAGACAGAAAAATCAATAGATCAGTCTGAGTAAACAGACAGTTTTGGTGTTGGAGCAGCACAGCAGAGAAGGTGAGTAAAGGTGTGTTTAAGTTCCAGACCGACGCAGCTTGACTACACACTGATATCCTGAATTACACATGAGGTCCCAGCTGCATTTCAAATGACTGAATTTTTCTTCCATGCTCTTCCTGTAACCTGACAGTTACTGTATTTGTTAACGGGCTGAACCCAAGTCAACACTCGTGCCTGACAGAGCAGAATCTGAGGGCCGTTGATCGAAGAAATGACTGCAAAGACGGACTGAGAAAAATATTGTAAGGTGATAATTTGGAGTTACACTTGTCATTTTATGTGACGCAAAATGGTTAAATAGAAGTTGATGTGACTTCAACAGTACTGTGCAGGCCAGCGAAAAGATAAAAATCACCAAAATAAAAGCATTTCGAAAGAGCTCAGTCACCAGAAGTCAGACAGGAAACAGACAGCCACAATAGTGCAAACATAAGTTAGTAAAATTCAAATAAATGGAAAGTGAAGAGAGAAATGCGTGCTAAATAGAAGCTTTATGATATTCTGAAGACAAATCAGGAAGAAAAGGTAAAAGCTGATGAACTTTTACAAGGCTAACAAGCTAAATATAAAATTCATCTAATATCCAATATACATAAACTATTGTGTACTCGAGAGAACGCAGGACACCATCAACCATCTGAATTTAGATTCTGCCTTCAAACATTTAGGCAAATGTAAGGCGCTGGTGTATGAAAATGAGTGTGAAAGTAAAAACAGATGCAGATCCCCCATTAATCTGCAAAACCCAGTGGAGAAGTGCTTCCTAAACAGACAAATGATAACACAAAAGGAAAAAGGAGCCGCTGCATGCAGCAAAGTGACATGGTTCATGATGCTGAAGATGTGCACACATGCAGGCAATCAATGGCACAAAGAACACACAAAAAACAGAGGAAATGTTCCACTTTTTGCCATTCTTAGGCTCTTTTTCTTTTCTGTTTCATTCACATCCTCCATAAAACATGAATGCACCGTTCAAACTGTGTCGCAGCTGCATGTTAAAAATGATTCACTCTGAACTGACAGCCAGACGTGTGACACCGGGACGCACGACAGGAAAATCAAGTTAGCAAACATGTAATCTGATGAAGAGCAGACAGCTAGAGAGTCGGTGAGGAGGCGATGGGGAGATGCGTTGCCCTTCATTTAATGTTCGGCCATTTTATTAGTACTTAACAAGCGTTCCTGCAGGCCACCGTACATTACCACACATACTGTTTACAACCAGCCATTATCAGAAACTGATGTGCATGAATTATCTGATCTCACCTGCTATTGGGCTTCCCGGTGTGTGAGCGTGGTTGCCATGGCGACATTAGTAATATTCTGCTCCGTGATATGGAGTCAGATAGCATAACACAAAGAGACAAAGAGAAAGACAAAGAGACCGAGCGAAAATAAACACCTTACATTCATCTTTCTACGGCAGAAGGAGCCTTAGTTATTGCCGGTTTGTCAGAGAAGAGGCCTGTGCTCGTAACAAACCAAAGTCCACGCCGTCGCATTGAAACACACAGCTGTCTGAAAGTGATGAGCATCCATCATTTGTTTTTCTTTTCTGCTTCCCCTAAAAACTTAAAAAGAAGGAAAAACACATGCACAGTGGCCTGTTACAGAAGCATGTGACCAGCAAAAAAATAAGACTCTGAAAATCATATAGTCCCTGTGTCCCAATCTCATACTACACACCAAATACACTTCTACAATCTACATATTTGCATAAAGTTTTATCGGAAATGATTCAATGTGTGCAAATGCACCATCAAATTACCGCATTGGACTATTAACCAATGAAACTTCAGAGACAGCAACATGGCTCCTGCTTCAGGTGTTCCTGGAACCGATTCACCATCAACCACTAATTTCATCATCTGTGTGCGGCTCCTCCATCTCCATCAACAGAACACCAGAAATGAACAAGGGTCTTTGAATGCATACTGAGTGATGTGAGTACGCAAACACGCTCAAAACCAGCTCTGAGTTAGTGTGTAGTATAGATGCAGGACACGTTTACAGTCTGAAACCTTTATGTTGTAATGGCAGCTGGAAATGGAAGTAAAGCTCCTGTTACAGTCCCAACACATTTTCCACAAAACGTCTGTAATGTGTTACAGTAAAGAGGAGAGGAGGGGGGAGGGAGGAGGGAGAAAGGACTGTGCCCTAATATTTGGCTTAAATGTTAAAAACCAAAGCAGATAACTACATATAAGTCAACACAATCTGATTCAATATTAACAAGTGACTTGAATTGCCTTGGAATATTATTATATTACAAATAAGTAACAGCATATATTGAAAAAAACAGATGCGTAGTAAATGTTTTCCTTTCATTCATATTGTACAACTCTGTCACCAAAGAGCTGGGAAACGTCCATTAAATATGATATTGTCTGTTACGCATGGCTTTATATATTCTGTATTACACACTGTATTTACACCAGCCTTTGATTTTCTGTCCAGTCTTTCTGTGAAAGGTCCATTCACTGAGGGAAGCTATTGTAAGTCACCACAATTAAGGGCTTTGATTGGTTTTGGCCCTTTTTTTTCCTGATGTGCTCCCAAACCTCGGGATTGAAATGGCTGACGCTTCCTACAGAAACAGCATATCAACACACATAAGCACGGACGCACTCTAATTCTCCGCAGGGAGATATAAAAGAGGAACCTGGGCAGTAAAAGGAAGAGAAGCGGGAACAAACAGGTGTCAGCTGGACCGATTAATCAAAGCGTGAGTGTGCAACGACAGACGCAGTTTGCCTTTTCAAAGGAGAAGGAGAGGGAGACGGCCGACTGTAGGACCAGTCCTAAGACAGTTTGAGCAGGCAGACAGGTCGCCTGGCTGCAAATACAAAAGCAGCTTATACGTACAGATACAGCATACTTAAGTTACATTATATTAGAAAAAATGTACAAGATAATATTAGTTAAGTACAGTTGACACACTGAGGAACAACGGTTTAAGTTAAAGAGTTAAGGCTTGAACAGGACAAAAGCAACACCGTGTGTGTGTGTGTGAGTGTGTGTTTGTGTGTTCGTGTGTGTCTGTGTGTACATAAGTGCCAGGATCAAAGAGCACTATGGCTTACTTTCACTTGAGCCATTTGCAACCCCAAATTCTATCAAACTCAATACCTACAGTAGGGATGCAAAATGGCTGCCACAGAAAGGCCACTAGAGGGAGCTGTGACATCCAGCAGACGCTGTGTGTGCCTCCCTCCATAAGCTTTAGGCTTTAAGGTGGTTTGGTTCATACTAGAGCCTCTTCCTTTTGAAGTAGTCGGCGTACTGCCCTCCCAGGCCTTGGGAGTGCTGCCCAATGTAGGCGCCATCTGATGATGTCACTTCCTGCACCGCCAACTGAGGGTACTCCCTCTTGTGGCCCCTTGTCTGGTTCTGAGGAGGCAGGAGAGGGAGGAGTTAGAGCTTCAATGTCCACAAATGCCTCACATGCTAAAGGAACAAGATGTAGATATGTTATTAGTTCGCTGGAATTGAGCTCATTTCTGTCCCTTTCTTTAATTTCTTTTGCTTTTGCTGACTTGGTTTTCTTGTGTGGTCAACACCTCTGCTTATGTAAATAAATAATGGCTAATAAATGTAATAGCTAAAAAGAAACTGGTCACCTAGCATCATTATCTGGTGTGCAGCATGTAACTGAAATGAGTGCATGCTCAGTGTAAACATCAATGATCCAGGAAACACTAAAGAATTTTAACATCTACAGTCTGTTTTCATCACTACATTCATCGACACCTTAAACTGAAAAACTGCAGATCAACTAAAAAAAAAACATCCTGTGTTTGTGTGTGCTTTAGGTTTAACAGTGTGAGCTTGGGCCACAGAGGCTGTCTGCACAAACAAATGTAAATCTTTGTCGAGATGAGGCTTAGCTCAGGCGTCTGGATCCTGTCTACTATCGTCACTGAGCTCTCTGAGTCTTTTCCTCCTCTTCTCTCCATTGATTTCACAGCCTTAAACCATGAGGATGTACTGCAGCTTTATTGCCAAGTCTCAGAAGAAACGTTGTGGCCTGTGACCCCTGAAAACAAAGCACTTCTTTCCTTGCTAGCAGCTGCCTGTGTCGTGAGCAGTTCAAGCAAAGAGTCATTTTTAGACCCGAGCACAGGTCACATTTATCCAGCAATTCACTATAATACAAGAGCAGAAAGTCTGAACACATGAACAGAATTATGTGTGGCGGAAAAAAATGTTGCTTTCTTATCCAGTTCATCCACTCACAACCTGGATGACATACAGTAAGACTGTTGATGCAGTGATACGACACACGCAGTCTTAAAATGTGATTAAATACAGCGATAAAAACAGGAAACACCAGACATCAAGGGTTCTGACTAGAATTTCCTTCTTTAAATGAGAGCCCACTTCTCTCTGCAGCAGAGGCAAATCAAAGCCTGATCTCCATTTTATACCATTTCAGGCAGTAATGCATTAAGAGCAGCCAGTGACGCAGTGAGCGCTTCCTGTTGCTGCTTCACATTGACAAACCTCTTTCTGTGCTTCTTTTATTGTAAGCAGCTACAGTAAAACAAAGGGTGATCCTGATAATCTCGCCCAGTCTCAGTAGCTAATTTTTAATGCAAACAACAGTGTTTAACTCACCACTCACACACTCCAGAGTAACAGATGTGTAAGATCATAGTCTGTACTAACATTTATTCTAATGTTTTGGCCATGTTAGGATTATTAGGACAAATACATCCATCTAATCACAGTTATTACAAATTATTACTCTAAATTCAACAATGATCCTCTCCTTCAGCTCCTCATTGTCAACAACTACTTCTGCCCACTAATATCAGAAGCTAAAAACTGAAGTCGTTAGCTGCAGTATGAAATGTTTGGATTTCACTCAAGTGTGCTCACTTGAGAAAAATGGAAGAAATGGAAAAAGAGATTTCCCCAGCTTCACTCACAGATGTACTTAAAGTATCACATCCTGTATAAGAGCATGAGTTTTCTCTACTCACATAGTAGTAGGTGTTCCAGTCAGTGGCAGCGGTGTGTGTGTGTGTGACAGGGCTTGGTGCGGCTGCCGCTGGGTGTGGCGCCCCGAGGAAGCCGGGCATTAGGGGCAGGGTGCTGTAGGCTGGGAGCACGGCAGCAGCTGGTAGGACGGCCGGTGGAGGCGCCGTGCCATTACTGACCGCATGCAGAGAGACTCCTAGAGGCTTACACACATCTACCTCCTGGAAGACACACACACACACACACACACACACACACACACACACAGAGTCATGTTTCCATGACTTTAGGGAACATTATATACACTTTCATTCATTTTCTGCAGACTTACCCAAACCATACCCAACATCTTCAGCCTAAAATTTTATGATTTACATTATGGAATCTTGTGTTTTGTCCCCATAAGGGAGGCAAGTCCTCGCAATGTGACCATGTGAGCAGATCGATCCACAGTGTGAGTAATACACATCCACACAAACACACACACACACACTGAGCGACATGTGGTTGACTATCTTAAGACTGCATTTCCATTTCTTTGTAAGAAGGCATAGTATTGTTGAAAGCACCTCTGATTTTACACATTCTCTTGTCTATTAATTCATTCATGTTAACGTTTCTGCCCCCTAGTGGCTATTATGAAATAGACCAATGTCGACAGGTGATGCACTGAACCAGGATCACTCATTCACCTGCTGCTGCTGAGGACAATCAACCAAAACAAAATGCTACAAAGCCGTGTCAGCATATTTGTAGGTCAGTTAAATGCCAGGAAGAAACTCAATGTCAGAACTCCATCGTGTCATTTTCTCCAGGATATCACCTTCTCCAGCGAGCTCAGTAGACCAGAATGTAACCATGAGCGAGATCAATGGCTGTGTCTTCAAGCAAACACTTCACACGCACCGTCCATATAAGCCGGACCTGGCTGCTCAGGGCGTGTGGAGATGTCTGGTCTCAGCTGCTGGGCGCAGAGTGATGTGTTCCCTCTAACAGGGGTATCAGTGTCTCATAGAGAGGTCACTCTCTCCAAATAAACATGCAGACAAACCAAATGTAAATACCAGCATGCTGCTCCGAGGGCTGCTGCTCCAGATCATTTAAACAGCATGCTGTTTGACTCACATACTCTAGCTGCGTTTGAAAGAGCCTGTTTTCTATGGAGCCCCTCAAGTATCATCGATCAAATCCTCTGATAATGTGTGTGACATAATTAGTAAATGGTACGCTGGAACTTAGAACTTGTGTCAATGAATTATTGATTCAGCATCTCAAACTAAAAAAAGCCATAAATGTTACATATTGCATGTCTGAAAAGGGCTGTCCTGTGCTGTGCTCTTTGCTGGCCAACCTCCAGCCTCTTGGTTGGCCCATGCCGGGCTCTTTAGCTTACCTGAGGCCTGTATGTACTCTGTGTGAGCGAGTGTTTGTGTGCGATTTGAGTGCAGACTTTGAGAGTGACAACATTTTGCCAAGTGTGTTTTTGTCTCTTCGAACAGCTGATTGAGGGTTATGACTCAATCCTGGGGGTTAAGGTTAGAATCATGTTTCGGTTGGGGTTTAGTGTGTGTGTGTGTGTGTGTGTGTGTGTGTATACCTTGCTGGCATAGGCCTGATTGGCTGTTGCAGGCTGGGAGTAGTACTGAGTGACCGCCTGCATGTAGGAACTGTAATCCCCATAAGTTGACGCTGGTGGAGCCTGGAACACAAGACAATTCTCTTACAAACGCTTCAGGGTTTGGGTTCGTTGATCAGCTAAAGATTCAGGATTCTATCTGTATTTGCCATAAATAATTGTAAAAAGGTAAGGCTTGGAGAAGCCAGTGAAAACGAGACTTTAAAAACACCAGCCTCAACACAAACTCTGCAGGTTTCACTGGCAATATTTTAGACCTGGATGAATTTTGGTCCATCTGCATCATTTTTAGTGTTATCTCCCAATTTGTCTGCTCACTCTTTATCAGCGAGAACATATTCTAATAATACATTCTAATAACATAACATAACACAAGAAAAATTCATTGCAACCAATCTGCGACCCTTTGGTGAAAAAAAAACCCAGTAAAAATGACGAGTCATAATTTTGCACACACATTGCACGCATCAAAACCTACACAGTCACAAATGAGTGTGTGTGTGTGTGTGAGCGTGCGTTACCTGTGTGTGCTCCTTGTAGTCTGTGGCCGTGCCGTCCTGTGGAGCAGCAGTGTTGTAGGTGTGGGCTTGTGCTGCTTGATAGTGCTGGTACCACTGCTGCATGGCCTCCTAGACACACATGCACACACATCAGTAAACATCAGGTGGAGAGCGGCTCGAGCAGACGGATGAATGTTTGCTCAGTAATTTTCTTGTCTTTGCTGATTTTTTCCCTCCAACTTTCTTTCTTTGTCATTCATTCACTATTGTTCCTGCCAACGGCTCTCCCCTGTTCTCCTCCTTTGTCTGGTCTTTCCAGACAAATTAAACCGACCGTTTTATTGGTTATCTAATCATGATTCATTTGTTTGGGTGATTAGATTGTAATTAACATTTAAAATTGGGTTTGTATCGCGCTGCAAATATCAGATATGCCACTAGCTACTGGAGGAGGCAAAACTGCGATGAGAGGAACAGAGTGACAGAGAAAGAAAAGAGAGGAAGGAAGAGATGCAGACAAACAGCCAGCGGGGAGGATTCATGACTCGTTCAGAGTGGAGTGTGTAGAGAGAGGAAGGGAGTAGGACAGATGGAAAGACACAGCGCTCTCTGCCAAATCCTCTCTCATTCTGTCTGTCCAAATATCCAAACCCATCCTCATTCTCACCCAGCTCCCTGCCTCCTGTAGACACAGCTCACTCTGTCACTGCTGCACTCATCCATTCACTCATTATGTATCTATCCACTGATCATCTGTTCAGCCACGATCCCTCTCTCTCACATTTTAGGCTGACTAACACTTAAAAATCACCCCCATCCATGCATCCATCCTCTCTGTACAGTGTGCCTGTCTGTGCTGCAGTACCTGTGTGTAGGCCTGGTTGTACTGGCTGTAGTCGGTGGAGGTATCAGTGCTGTATGGAGCTGTGGTTGTAGCTGTCCCGCTGTGGGAGAAGCAACTGGAGCCCTGGGAGACGACAGGAGCAACCGAGGTGCCGTACACCACAGAGCCAGCCTGTCCCCCCTGGACTTTACTCCCCACCGATCCTGTGCAGCAGAGGAGGGAACCATGAAGGAGGCGCAATGTTAGATAGCATTGTGGGATAACATTGAGAGGCGCTAAAATATCACATAGGAATGTTTCAACAGGAATCTATCTGCTTGTGCTCTTAAAACTTGGCTGTGGACAGTTTGTAGCTTGCTCCTTCATGACAGCTGTAATCTGTTTAGATGAACATCAGTTCACCACTGATGGAGCATGATCCCCCTCCTCAAAGGTGATCTGTATCTTCCATATGTACCCAACAATCCTCAGTCAGCCTGTGGAAGAGCTTGAGTGCTGTAGAGAGGTGATAATGTGACACAGAAGCGTTGTATTTATCACCACTGTGTGATGAATGGATATACTCCAGGAGGGCTTTAAAGGAAAATTTCAATGTCAATAGTATCAAATCACTACAGGCAGTTTTAAAGGAATATTCCTTTAACAAGAGTTAAATAGTTTTATTTGTATTAATTGAGGTGAAAGAGTTTGCACATGAGTCAACATCACCTGCTTCCTGTGCAAAAAATGAAGAAAAAAATGAACACTGATAAATTAACTTTAACTAAGTGAGCCTCGCCGTGCCAGTGGAGCGAGCACTTCATAAGGTTCAACACAGAGAAACTGATATGCTTTTAGCAAATGGTCAAAAGTACTGAAAGAGCTTCATTAATAGAGCTGATTGCACATCCAGGTGGATAAAATAATGTCTTCATTTGTTGAGTGTTTTTGTGCTCACCTTGCAGAACCACCCCTGGCATGACGCTGGCCAGGTTCAGATAAGGATTGGAGGGCAGTCTGACTTCTTTAGGAGGATCACCCAACAGAGAGCTCTGACCACTGCTTACCTAAAGACAGGAGCAGATTCAGATGACTTTGCGTCATTTCTGTCCTCACTCACAACATGGATCTGGATCACATCTAAGGATGCACAAAAAGTACCTTGACCTGTGCTGCCAGCTATGTTACTGCAAAATTTTACCTGAACAACGCCAACACACAAACCTCAACATAAGGCTTTTAATGCTGCAAACACTGTGTTGAAGTGCTGAAGAGGCTGTGGAAACCTGGGAGGATTGTACTCTCTGTTAATTACACTTTCCCTCCATTAAACAGGCTTTAGAGGAGACAGCGCTGGGACTGGAATCAGTTCCCCTAAGAACTTCAGTGCTATGATTATCTCTGCACACTGAGTTATTGAGGATGATTATGTTAGCTTAGCAGTGCTTTATTTAAACCAGACCCAGCCAAAAGACAGACAAGTACTCAGAGTGTGCAGAAAGGCATACAGGTGAACAGGCAGTAAAGGCATGGGGCAGGTAGGCAGGCTGGGCAGACGGAGGCAGACAGAAGGCTGTGTACTGTACAAGTAAATAAGGCTGAGACAGAAGTGCATTACAGGAATTTCCCAAAGGAGGAGCCCTTGAGAGACCGAGACTGTTTTCACACGATCATTTAATGCTTGTGTTCACGTTGAGACCTGATGAGGTTAAATGAGGAAAAAATACCCATCCAAAAGAGACAGCGAGGTAGAGAGAGAGCAGTGTGAGACAGCAACAAGCAAGTCAAGTTGTGCTGTCAATAAAATGCCACACCCCTCTCCTGAGTGCTTCCATCTGTTGCTTATCAACTGTTTTTAGTCAAGACAGGTCTGTTGAGCTTTAGATTTGTCCACCTGTTGAACTGGTGCATGGAGCTGCAGTAAAGAGTGACACTCATCATTTACAGTGTTTGGAAGGTGGTGCATTTTTTCTCTCTAAAACCAAAAACACAAAATCAAAAGTGTAACGGATGGATTCCACAGCTTGTCTGTTTTAACGTAAGAGCTCACTGCCTAATGACCTACAGCGGTTGCTCACAAGGCCGAGGAGCACCTCATTAAGTACATTAGTGTGTGAGGTAACAGGTTAAAAAAAGCCCCATTCACAACTTGCATGCTTACCGTCTAGTATTTCCCCACGGTGTGGAAGTCAAGGCTGCATGTTATCAGGATAATGTTAGCAACTATGTCCTGCTCGTTATTAAATTTGGGGAAATCTAAACAGAGATAGCAAGCACATCGCTGAGCCTTTTCTGCTGTAACACTAAGAGTTCAACAGACTCTTTGAAAACATGAGTATATAAGGTGAGCAGCCAACAGAGTTAGAGCGAAATATCTGGTTGAAGTCTGCTCTGCTGTCCAATGGAATATCATGTTTCTTTGTTTCTATGTTTCTGAGTAGCATAAATAAATAACGACACATGGAGAGATTCAGAAGGGAGTACAAATAGTGTGAAATGCAGAAGTGGAGGGGAGACAGTGGGGTCATAAGGCCCGGTGCTGTGCGTATGGACTTGTGTTCACTGTGCTCACCATGCTTGCCAGGGAGCAGCCATCTGAGCTGTTGTGCTGTCCTGTCGAAGTATAAACTCCTCCAGCAGGGTTGGGTGGAGGCGGGCCAAGGCCTGAGTTACTTATACCCAAGGAGAAGCTCTGTCCCTGCGAGTGGGAGCTCACCATGGTCCCAGGAGGAGCTGGCTGCCTGTCACAGGAGGTGGAGGAGGAAGAAGAACAGGAGGAGGAAGCAGAGGCAGTTGTGGAGACAGAATGGGTGCTGTTTTGTTCTCCCCCTCCAGCTCGATATGGCATCACTCCTGCTGCTGATACCACTACTGTGGCATTGTGGGTAGACGATGGCACAGACTCCTGGCCCAACTCTGTAAGAGGAGAGGAAAGGACAGAGAAGGAAAGAGAAGGAAAGGAAATCAAAATTGAGAGGGCCATGAGAAGAAAGCAAAGGAAAGGAAAGGAAAAAAACAAAAAAACAAAAATGTAGGACAGACAACATAGTAAGAAGAAGGTAAGGACAGAAGGAAAGGAAAGGAAAAGAAAAAAGGAAAAGAAAGGTAAAAAGAAAGGAAGGGAAACAATAAGGACAGGAAAAGGATGGGAAAGTAAGGAGAGGAAGAAGGAGGAAAGTAAAGGACAGAAAACAGTGGTAATGAAATGACAAGTAAGTAAATGAAAAGACAAGAAAAAACAGAAGAGGGAAGAGAAAGGAAGGGAAGGAAAGAGAAGAAAAAAGGTAACAAGAACAAACAAAGGAAAGTCAATGAAAGCAAAAAGTGGGAAAGACACAAAATGCAGCACAACGGAGCAATGTAAAGAAAAGGAAATGAAGTTGAAGGGAAATGAAAGCAAGGGGATGAGAGATGCCAGATAAACACATGAGATGCTTTTTACTGATGCCGATCAGTGTCTGTGTCTCCTCTGGACAGAGACGAATCACTCAGACAGCTGGAAACTGAGAGCTCAGCCCGACTGTCTCTGCAGAGCCAGTTGTAATATTTGAGAATGGCTCATAAATCATCATGTTTATTTACAGGCCGGCACTTTGCTCCACACTCCCAATATTTCACTCACTCCAGGGTTTAATAAACACAAACATGTACACACATACATATACACACGCACAAAAAAACATGAACACACATCACTTCAATTTGAACACACATTAAAAATGAACACACACACAAACACGCACATACACAAAATCACACTTATTATAAATCCAATATTGCTCTGACAAATGGCCTCCACAGCACAATAAAAGAATCAGCTCTAACAAGCCTTAAGCTAACAATCCCAACAGACACATGCACTGATAAACGCCTCACATTACACACACGCACATAGACACAACTGCTTGTGTTTGTGCACACACAGTCTGTGATATATCATTTCCATTTAAAACATCACAGTTTCTCTCAGCTGGGGATTTGAATTGTAAATGCACTGCAGTTTCCTGGAGGATACGTTGTACAGCAATGATACAACTGTGACACATTCAGGAGGCTGCAGAGGGCCAATACACACACCTGACACTGATTCAGGGCTGTTTACATATCCTTTCACCCAGACATCACTTCTTCTGTGTTTCTATCTTTTCTTGCACCACACATTGTTAAAAAATATCAATACACATCAAACAAAAATTCACACATTCAGTAAAGTCATTTTCACAGCAGTGAGAAATACCTGAAAAAGCACAAATACTCTTGAGGACACTGAGGCATATGTAGTCTCTTTGCTGCTTGAAACAGGTGGTCTCAGCTTGAGTTGATGCAAGATTATGTTTCAAAGCAAAATTTTGCTTTGTGTTACAGACCTGTTGAGCTTGCTTCTGTAACAGCCTGAACAGAGTCTTTGCTTCAAGTGGAGGCATTATTCACAACAAGGAGGCAGAGGGTAAATCTAAGAATTTCAGTTGTGGTGGAGGTGAGAGGGTGAACTGCTTTAATTCCACCTACCTTACTTTGACATAAAAAAACTATTACATAGTTTTATTTCTCTGTATAATACAGTTCCTTGTTTATGTTCTATGCTCAGATTTGGTCAAAACAGTGAATGCTCTGCTCAGTGTCGGGGCAGTCTACACAAGGCTGGCCATAAGAATCCCTTAAAATACGCTTAGAATAATATTAAATTGAAAAAGTTCATCAAGTTCAGGTTAAACCTAAATAATTTTATAAGCAATAAAACACCACATTCATTTTGAGACCTGCACTACCAGCCTTGATCTGTGCCAGTCGGGCCCTTTACAAGAAGTTAAATGTGCTATTTCACAGCAGTGTGGGAGATGAATGTACAGCACATATTGTAACAGAAACAGAAGCAATCCAAAGTTTGCAGATGCTCTTACAACGGAAGATGACAGAATAACAAATCTGATAAACGTAGCAATAACAAAAAGACAGCTAAGCGCAGTACTGTAGGTCTCATTAGTTTGCAGTAATTACAGCAAATCATTTGGCATGGGCAGACTGATACTCAGCCCTGCTCACCTGTAGGGGAGTCTCCCAGGAGGCCTTTCCCTAGAGGCACAAGGCCTGGAGGCCGCAGAGACAAAGCCTTCTGCATCAGCAGCCTGGACGGGTCCCCGAGCAGACTGGAGACCTGTGGAGGAGAGAGCAGAGGCAAGAACATTATGTTAAGAAAGATGGTGAAAGAAGAGTGGAAGGAAAAGCATTATCAAAGAAAGAGAAGAAGGGAGAAGGAGGAGAAAGAACAGAGATCAGAGAGAAGATGAGGGACAGAAAGGGACAAGAATCCAGGAGGGACAGAAACACATAATACTGTGCACATACAGCTTTATGAATACAAGTTATGAAACCAGCTGCCTCGCCTGTAGCAGCTGTTCAAGTATCATACATATACATGATAAGTGTATCCTCTTTCCCATTTCACATTCCCCTCTGCAGTAAAACAATTGGAAATGTATATTATTTGGAAAGTCACGGGAAAAGAAATGAAAAAGTGAAGCAAATGCAGAGTTTATAAAGAGGAGGGGTGAAAAGGAGAAAATGGCACACAGTATTCTCCTCCTGTGGATTCTGAACCGTCATCATCCAGCTCGTAAAACAACATCAAACATGCCGAACATTAGTCACTGTGACTTTTGACTTTCACTCAAGCAATTAAAGATAACACCGGAGACATTATTATGCAGATCAACATGTGGAGGGAAGATTCAAACCTCTAAGAAGCTATGAGGTTTCCTGATTTGGAGGTTGTTTGGTTTTATTATGCATAAAGTGCTGAAGGTGAAAATGTAAGGGCACATGTACCCACAACTACTACTTTTACTCTCACCACTAATGCAAATGATAAAACACACATGCACACACACAAACAGGTGTCTTACGCTGCTGATGCGTTTGTCTTTGATGTGTAGAAGCTGCTGCTGGGCGAGCTGCATGTGCAAGAGGTTCTGGAGGACTAGTCCATTACCAAGCATCGCACTCTGCAAGGTAAGGGAAAAACAGACATTGTAACAAACAAATCAACACACACACAGGAAGTAAAAAACAAACCCACACAGATGTTGGTGTTGTGGTTGTTGGTATTGTGACCTGGTGTGCTTTTCCCAGTGTGAGCAGAGCTGTGGTGAGAGGAGGTCTGAGGAACGGCAGGTTGGTGTGACGCCCGTACTTCCCTAAAAACACAGACAAACAACAAATAAAACATCAATCTGAACTTCTCTTTGTGATTTTCTTTCATAAATTCTGTTTCCACTAATGCATGAATCAATCATCTTGTCAACAGGCGTGCACAGGCAGAATTATTAGTCAGAAAACCAATCCATCAGTCATTTACAGTACATTTCAAGCAACCACACAGCCTTCTGTTTCATAACAAGCACAATATTGGGACATTACGTTAGCACAAAGCAAATTGCCTCCCTCGTGACTTTAACTTTTTCCAAGTTCAAATCCCATTTAAATGTTGAAAAGAAGGAGCTCAAACGACAAATAAGAAATCGATAAAGAAAACTAAAGCTTGAAACAGTTTTTATCACGTGTCAAAGGTCCTGACGGTCTCCTCAGAAACAACAGAAAAAGCCTCTAGATTCAGCTCCACACTGCTTGTTTTTCACAGTTCTGCCTATATTTGTATCTGTAAAATGAAATATTTTAAGTGTTGTGTTGATGTACTGATGAGGCAATAAAGAAAATGAAAATGGCTGTAATGTAAAGAAGATAGTGTCTGTGAAACATGCTGAAACATGCTATTTCACTATTTCATTTCATTTGTAAAGACGACAGTCACAGTGGAGAATCACGCTCATCTCTCTGTGGTCTACCATCAGTTTCAGCTGGGCGCTGTGTGCACATAGCAACTACAAGCGAGTTTAACTGACATCGTTATGTCCACCTTTGATCAGAACCGTAAAAAAGCAAATATCATCTTTTATTTACTGCCTTTGTTGTTGGAGCATTATCTGTTTTTTTGTGTTCTCCCTCCTCTTCTCCTGCAGTCAGCAGCCTTACTTTGGTTCCTCGTACGTTCCTTCATGCACCCTACAAAATGCACACACTTCACTCACACACACCTCACACTGCTGACTCCACTCATACTCACACTCCGCGGCTTGTTCATGTTCACTTAAGCATTTTATTCGTTTGCTGATGTTAATAAAATACTTTTGTGAAACTGTAAAAATGATGTGTTGCCCATGTTTGGTATATGAGCTGCTAGAGGTGAATATGTTTCAAATAAAACAGTTTAATACTGTAGGGTTACCTATTTATTTTACTTTTTTTTTTTACTTCTCCTGTGTACTCATGTGAGCTCTTGTGTATGTTTGTTTGTATGTTTACTTAAATTATGCACTTCCTAGTTCTTTTACTTAAGTAATAGTGTCAATACCACAGTGTAGACAGACTATGCCAGTGGGGAGGGGGGCCTGAGGACCGGAGCTGGCAAACACTGGACTATACTATACTTTAGATTTTTACTATTAAAAAAGTACCAAAAGTGCTCATTATGTAAAATGGCCCATTTCAGAATACTGGACATCATATTATTGGATTCCAATTATTGATGAATGATTGATGTGTTGCAGCCGATAGAGCTGATTTTAACTATTTACACTGCAAGCTTGTGAATTTCCTCTTTTTTTATATATATATAAAACTATAATAATACATTATATTTTATTCATCTGAATCTGCAAACTAACTAGTAAATACAGTTAACAACTAAATATATTGAAATATTTGTGAAATGTAGTGGAGTACAAACAGCAGAAAATGTGAATATTCAAGTGAAATACAAGTACCTTATAATTGTCATTAAGTGTAGGTTTTGAGTAAATATACGTAGTTGTGTTCCACCACTGACTTCCTGCAGGGATTTAATGTTGCTCTTTCACCGATAATGCTGAGTGTCTTCAGACAGGAAACAATGACACGAATTTTACAGCCCGACACAGTGCTGTTGTGAATCCAGTTTTCTTGCCCTGTTTTTACAAATCCTTACAGTACATCTGCTCTACCTCTTGGTAATGGTGTCTCATCATTCTCTTCATTTGTAGTCACTGTCACTGAATTCATTGTCCAATTTTCACTTTCTCTCTCCAACTTTAACTGGAAGCCAGTTTACAGCAATGGTTACAGCTGTGCATGTTCTGTGCACCAATAATTGTTGTCTTTTCTTCCAAAAGGAATCAAGCAATGAACAAACAACAGTTTCCTTCTGCTGTTCGCGCTGATTGAGCCTGGAGGAAGAAGTACGGCCAAATGTTGGTTCGTTACCACCATTTCAACACCCTGTGTGGTTTTCTTTGTAGTGCTGAATAATTTGATTTGAATACAGAATAATCAATCCTCTTGCTCAGTGAATCACCATGGCAACAAGAAAGAGTAAGCTTGTTTTGACTGCCGTTCATTGATTCTGAATAGTATGGTATGACTTTCTGAGCTCTAGAGTTTTATCTAATGGAAGAACCATGTACACATTTCCTATATTTAGTAGGGTTTGCCCACATTCACACATTTAACACCTTTTCCTTGTTCGGGATTCATATCAGCCAAATTGGTTGCACGGTGTTTCTCACCTTTAGGCAATTGCCACCCTACACAAGTACACACCCCCTTTCTCTGGCTTTTGTGTGCATATGTGTGTGTTACGTCTATGAATTACAAGGTCTCCTCATAATAAATGTAAGCGTCAATACTAATGGTAGCTTCCATCAGAATAGGTAGAGAAAGTTTAACATTTAATCAAGGTCCTAATTTTAGACTTTAATTGTGCGTGCTCTTCTTTAAGAGAGCTCCCCCACCTCTCCCATCTTCTCTCCTTCCTGTTCTCATTTGTTCCGCTAATGTCACACGATTTCATTTTAATACGTGATTAGCCATTCATCAAATGAAGCCGTCGACAAAGTGATTACAGTATATAGGAGGGCTTAACAGAGGGACAGACTCATACAGTGGATATTTGATTATCATCAGGCCCTCAGCAGCAGAAAGAGCACTCAAAAGAACGAGTTCAGGGCACTAATTTGCTTTAAAATCTTGAAGATGATTCAAAGTGCGCAGTTGAAGTTGAAAGTTTCTTGCTGTATATTACTGCAGGAGCTGCAAACAACACTCATGAACAATATACAAAAAGCATTTTGAGAGTGGCTCTGCATGTTCTCACTTTTCCATAGACAACAGGACAGAAGATTAACAACTGCTTTGGAAAAGACCTGGCTCTTTGATAAAAAGTCAAAAAAATATGAGCCTATGTGCGTAAAACCTTTGAGGGAGCAGTTAACTGTGACTCCCAAGGTGCAATTTTGTGAAAAACATCCAGTCACCGAGCTTAAAAGAAAAAGGTGAGGTGCCAGCACTCAAAACACTATCTGCTGCTTCAATCAATTTACTTACTGAGACAATTTTGGTTGAATTTAGCGACTACAGCACTATGTTTCCTTTGCAAATTCAACAACCAAACGTTTTAAATTTGCTGCAGCTCTGATTCTTCCCTGGCTCATCCTCCACAGCAACAGAAGCCAAGGCTCATGAGTACTGTAGTATCAAGACTCGTCCACCTTGCCAAACTGACAGCTAGAACATTTCATAGAACAATAAACTGAAGCCATGAACTGAAGAGAACATTGAAGAGGTGGTCCTAACGTAAACCTATAGGATCGTAACTTTATGCAGGAGAGTCCAGTGTGTCTGTCTGAAGGAACATTAAAGATATCGTTTGAAGACAAAACCACTGGCCCCTCCCACTCCTCACCTCTACATACAATACAATGCATCTTGGATTAGACATAAAAATGTAAAAAGTTAATCATATTTTATGTTACACGAAAGGTTCACAAACCTTTAACTTCAACTGGATGTGTGACATCTCCCCTTGAGCTCTATCAACACTCCTCTCCTCAGTGCACCCCATCCATGTCAGTGCTTACACACAGGGCCAGCAGGAGATTACCACTGTGCCAGCTTGAGGTCGTGGCAATTGATCTACACCAATAGCCCACGGTGTTGCACACTATATGGTATATGCTGATGTAAGTCATCATGTATAATTCAGAGGGGTTAAAGAAGTGATTAATCACAGTACTGGCTATACTGCAAATTCAGAGTGCATAAAGTAACATGTGTACCTCATTACTCTGGGGGTTTTATTTGTAAAACTTAAACCAAATGAAAAGCTGATCTATACAGCAGCACTTGCCAGTTGCCAGGTTTCCAACCAAATGTAGTGCAAGTATGAACCAAACTTAGAGAAAATACGTAACAGAAAATGTGATTCATCTCTCTCACCATGCGAAGTGCCTCAAGATTAACAGTTGGTGGCAGTAATTCTCTAATCAGGTGCCATTAAACCACTGTAGAAGAAGAGGCTGCAATGCTACGATGCAAGAGCAGCAGTCAAATGTCAAAAAAGTCACATGCTTCACATACGTCATGATTTATTCACCAAATCTGTTTCCATTCCACTTTGTCGCATTTTGCACCAACATTTCCACCTCAGCCTAGTGGGAAAGCTTTTTGTGATAGCTCCAGTTATTCTTGTAATTTTGGGTATTCTCATCCAGTTGTTTTTATGCATTAACTGCACTGACTATCACTGACAACCATACCTCCTCTTTTCCCAGTGTGGTATGGTCTCATGAGGATCTGCAGGGCAGCAGGGTTGGTCATACTGGTCAACAGCTGTGCAAGGTTGGGTTCTGGCAGCAGACCTTTCCTATTACTCAGAATCTGGAGAGCAAAAATGCAGACACATATGCAAGTTAGAGGAAGAAAAGTGAGTCTGTGTGTGTGTGTGTGTGTGTGTGTGTGTGTGTGTAGTACAGTATGTGTTTTGATCTCGTCATTAGGAGTCCCTGATGGCTGCAGTAATCATTACACTAGTTTACATCATTGGGATATGTCTGCAATGTCAGCAGAGGGGAGCCGATCTGGGAAACAAAAGAAAATAAAGAAAGAGAGAGAGGGACAGAGCGACTTCAGAAACAGACAGAAGCGCAGTTAAAAAAAAAAAAAAAAAAACAAAGTTAAAAACAAGACAGAAGAAGTGTTCTGAGGAAAAAGTTGCAGCAGAAACTTGAGAAACAGTCGAGGCCATCTCTCAGACATGAAATCATTAAAAGTTCTCTGCCAATTTCACATGTCAACATGTTTAGAAAAAAACGTGAGACATTTTTCGGTAAAAGTCGTTGCAATCTGCTGCAATCTGGAGGTGTGAAGAAAAGAAATCACACGGCGAGTAAAGGCACAAACAAAACAACCTTGTGACAATCTTACATGTGTCAGTGTATCGTACAGTGTGCAAACCAATTTAAAGAGAAAAGTGAGTCTCTAAAGCCCTTTATAACACTTTCAAATTGTTTGTCTAATAAAACTAAATATCTGTTAGCAAATTCTCAACAATCAACGCTGAGGAAAAAAACATTATTCTGTTGTATTAGGAGTGTAATGCTCAGAATGTAAACTCAGCTAATGTGCATCATAAAGGACTGTGTGGGTGGATGGGATTTGATTGACAGCGGCCCGGCAACATAAGCAAACACCTCAACAACTGTTATCAGATTGAAAGTGAAATATCACTGAATCCTGATTGATGTAGAGAAATAAACAACATCACCTTATTATAACAGAGTCCCACAAACCTGAAACTACAACAAAAGGACCAAATTTAATAAGACAGATGGAGCCAGAAAAGTTCCAGCTTCCATACAGCACTCTAATTTCAGGATTGGACCAGTTTCCATGCGAACCAATGTAATGTAGCGCACAGTCAAATATGCCATTTGAAACTGATCTCAGTGTTCAAGATGCAGAATTTTATCTGACTAATGTTCACAACTTGCAGCTCCACCTCCACCTGTCAGTCTACAGAATGTATCGTGTTGCTTGTTTCGCGCCCAGGTTTTAGCTGCTTTGTGTTTTGCTTTACTGCGTCCCAAAATGTTGTTGTAGCTGCATGTTCTATACAATTCTCTTCTCGGCACACATGAGAGGCAAGTTTTACTCTGTGTGTGTATATTTCATTTGACATGAGCTGGATTTCCTGGAACTAAACAGATGTCTGCTGACTCGCTTTTAATCGAAAGACATACAGTAGGGCTCGTTCCCAAGTAAGAATGCAGTCACCCATCACGTTGCGAAATTTAATTCAGCGGACTCAAATGACATCCTGCTGAATTAGGCCACGTCAAATCGAACGGAGCAGCCCTTGTAGATCCTCCTCAGCGCTGACAGTGTGCCGGCAGTGCTCGCTGGCTGGCCCGAAGACACGGCTATTTAAAACAACATTAGTAGGATAGTGATATTTCCTCCTTGTCTGCCCCTAGCTACGGCATGACTTCAGCTCAAGTCAACCTTGTTTCCCCCCTGTCACATCCGGAACAGAGAGCATTACTGATGGGGATGGAGTGGGTCTGACTCCAGCCTGTCAGCGAGAGAGGAAGAGGAGAGTCTGGTACACATATACAGTATGTGGATCTGTGTGGTACAGCAAGGAGAACTGGTGTGTGTGTGTGTGTTTCACTGTTGAACAAGGCTAGTCATAGCTGACAGCATCTTTCAAGGGAAGAGGGAGAGAGGGGAGGAGGACAGGAGGAGGAGGAGAGCTCTTTCTTTTCTTTTCTTTTCTTTCTGCTGGAGAAAATGTCATCATGCATCAGTCTGTTTGGCTACTGGCACAAAATCCAGCCATACACCCACGCACCAACACACACACACATGCCAGGGAGGTAAGGAAACCGCGAAGAAGGGAAGGCGAGAAGTAACGGGGGGTTGCAGGAGGAGGGAGGAGGAGGCCATCTGGTCCTCAGTGTTCACACTCACATTCACTAAGTGGAGAAATGAGCGAATCGCCTCAGAGGAGAACTGTAGCCAGGAGCAGGTCTCGATCTCTTTCTGAAGGTCTGATGTTTCTTTTACCAGCTGCTCACATTTACTGCAATAATCTTAAAGGAGCCTCGGGGCACTAACACAACCTCCTCACAGGCTCAAACGTTTCCTGTATCTCTACCTCTTCCTTCTCTTTTCTGGTCTCTTTCTGTGTTTAGGTCTTCCTTCCTCCTCATGTCTGCCTCATCTTCCTCTGCTAATTTATTCAGAAACACATTTTCTCTCTGTGTCTTTTCATCTTCTTTGCTGCAATTCAGGCACTGTGACCGTTACTGCTCTGCTTTCCTACACGTGACTTTTAACCATCCATCTCAAGGCTACAACCTCTTTATCTGCACCTGATCATTTCTGCTCTGCAACAGCTGAACATAACATCACACACATTTTTTAAAAATTATCTAAAGTGGCAGTGTAGCAGTTTGAAATTTAGGAATGAGTAAATTATAGCACGCTTACGCGGCTAATGTAAGTGTTAATTAAAGTACACACGAAATTTTGTGAAGACTGGATCAACAGTGTTGCAGTTAGGACCTTAGTTACCAACTCTGACTTATAATTGTATCCCTCAATACACTCAATTAGTGTAATCTAAAATATTCATCATCAGATGAGAGTAAAGCAGCCAGCTGTGATGGTTTCCCATGGCCTATGGGTAACTCATAATGAACCATAAACCTGCAATTCATGTGAAAACATAATTGAGGTTTTCCATGTGACTGGAGCATTGTTGTGTTGTGTGTCAGTTTAAATACTACTGACATTGTGAAATTGCGAGTGGCACCATTAACTTTGGATTATTAGAGTTTACTAGTAAAGCCAGATCACAACAAATGGCAAAATCTGCTAAATGTATATATTAACTGTAATGGCTGGCATATGGTACTGTACATTAAATAGACAGTAGTAAGACAGTAGACAGTAATACAGACCATGCTCGCCCAATGGCTGCTTTTGGATGAAGATTTGTAGAGAACTCTACAAACTCTATGCACATTCACTTAACTGCTAGCTTCCCTCTCAACTATCACTACTCTCGTCGACAGAGACAGACAAAAGTGTGTGAGTGTGTCAAGACTTTTAAACGCTGTGCTTGAATGTAAGACGACCATATTATCTAATATATAATATTATCCAATATTATCTTAGATTTTGGGTTAATACGGCAGTGTTATAAAATTATTCAGTACACTGTCTGTCTCTCTCTCGCTCTCTTACATCCACACACAAACACACACACACACACACACACACATACACACACACACACACACACAAACCTGTCAGTGCTCAGATTTTGATTGTAAAAACATAGAGACTTAGCTTAAAATGTTCACTTACTTTTGCATCTAAATTTAGCACCTGTGAGTACATGATTATTTATAAATCCATGTACTCAGGAAGATAGACAACTACTGTTCCTTTTCCGCAACTGAGTGCAATTCTTCTTGTGCTTTTAAGACTGCTGGTGTATATCTATTTGAATGTCTGTGTGTGTGTATGTATGAGTGTCATACTGTGTCGCGAGCTGGGAGTTTGGTTTATTCCAGGCAGTAGGAGACAGTGGAGGAGCCCAATCAGTCTGTAGAACTATAATTATCATGTCAGTGCCTCTGTGGTACCACAGTACTGTGTAGGAGGGATGGCACAGCTACAAACACTAGTTCAGCCAGTGTTCAAGCATGTGCACCATGTCAGATACATGAATGCTGGATGTGCAATGACCAGTGGACACTGGCTTCACCATTAGATGCACAGTGGCTGTTTGTGTGTGCATGTAAGTCTGTGAAGTCAGATGTTTTGGTGCAACAGTGTAAAGACCTCCAGATATGAGGAAATGTTACTAAGGAGAAGGGTTTGTTTTCCAAATAATCCCTATAAAAGGAATTTATGCCCTCTTTGTTTAAATGTATGTATTTATTTGCTGGATGTACTTAACTCAGCTAGAGCTTTCAATTGCTAACAACAAGCTAACCCTACTGTGCATGTACTTCATGTAACAGCTACCAGCTTCATGAGAGGCTATTCAGGTGTGCAAGCTTCCATGTTCACACAGGACAAACTCTATTCAAAGCAACATAATGTACTGTCCATGTGGCTCTGCTCTTGTGCTTACTTGATGCTACACTGCTCACTTGAAAGTGCTGCAATATTGCATCAATTACATCTGTTCATACAGCATTTTCACTTTGCCCCACCTCCAAGGCACCAGAACCATCTGACTAAAATCCATGAAATGTGTGGACTATTAGCAAGTAACCAGAAAGTGTGAATATGTCAACTTTAGAAGAAGATTCCCCTTCATGATATTAAAAGCATGTCTTCAGTGTGTTAAGCAAAATCTGCAATTGTGTGTGAGGAGCTTCACATTTTTCACGTCATGTGTGGGTATTATATGAACACAGACATACAAAAAAGGCAAAAACTTTAAAATAATTGCGCTTTGGAGTACCTATTCAGAAAAGAACTATATATGTTGGATGAATGATTTCTTTGGTTTATTTTAGCAGTTTGTACTATTTGTTCAGTGTGATTTGCTTGACCTTGGTGATGGCTTTGATTCTATGGATGGATGTGTTCTGGCAGCTACTACAACACTGTATTAGCTATGTTGGATATATGACTTGTGTTGTTTACTTTTTTTTTTGGACATTAGACACTGAAAGTCACTGAAACTGAAATTGGGAGAAATGAAATAGCCTGATATCTTCTAAGATCACTCTTTGTAGACTGGAGCATCAGTTTTGTCACCAATGACCTGGGATTCTGCATGAATGTAAGAATAGACTAACATTTAATTGTCTGTATTCGTGGGTATATGCAGTCTGTGCAGATATGTGCCTTTAATATAATTTGTGCCGCTCCAGAGTACATCATACTCACCATACCCTGGGCGGCGATGAGTGCAGCCAGGGTGCTTCTCCCTGAGGTGCCGGGGGTGCAGAGTGACAGACGGACCTCCTGTCCCCCCACCAGTGTTCGGTCCATCTCTATCAGCACAGCCTCTGCCTGCTCCGCGCTTTCATACTCCACCACGCCAAAGCCTCGAACAGGGCTTCCCTCATCCTGAGCAAGCTGGAAGAAACAATCAGCATTGAATTATGGCAACTGTTTACTTCAGTATAGACATTCTTCAGTTGTATGTAGATAAGAATTTAAAACGTACATATTGTGAACTTAAATTTGAAGTAAAGTAAGTAAAAATTGTATGACAACTGATGAGTAAACTGAAAGTTTTACTGCTTTAACGTTTTACTGACACTAATGCTGTTTTGTCATTTGCTTTTTGCATGAGGAGCCAGTAAAGGCTGAGAAGTGACATTTCAAGGTCAGAAATCTCAGCACACAGTGAAGTAACTGGTATTGACTCGACCCCTTATATTATCTGCACATAATATACACATAATGCATTGTGGTCCTTTTGTGTCTCAGGGCAAGAAAAGCTTCACTTATTGACGATTTTATTTAACCAATAAGATTAGTTATGCTTCTGCAGCGGCTTTGCTCCAGGAAAAGTTCAACTAAACTTTGACTTGTCTATTACAGCTCCATTTTCTTTACCTCTGTGAGATCTGTAGTTTGATGTGTGCTACTGAACCACAGAATATTCTCATTATTACCTGGGTTATATTCATATAATCATGAGGATTATGTACACAAGCAGATGCCTTTTGTTACTTCCTCCCCTGTTCAATTAATTAAAGTGAATGATGTTGGTTGCTTCCTCTCATTTGACTGCTGCTCCTTGCCACATGACCTTGCCATGTGAACAAACAAATCTCACCTGAGACTAAGATTCAGTTTGAATCTAAATCCTGGTTTCTCATTGGAGGAGACCCACAGCCATGACGGCAGCAAGGACATATGAATCACACATCCCACTCCACCTCACCTTTTCACATCAACGTCAAGTTGCTAAAGGAGGTGTATCGTTCCTAATCAAAAATTTGTACTTTAAGTAGCCTCAGTAACAGTCCTTTAACTCACTGGATGAGTAAGAGACTATTTCTGTTCAGTGAACATGTTCGGATCCTTAACAATGATCATGTTTGTGTAGTCAGCAATCTCAATTTGCTTGCAGGAGAGACATGGAATAACCATTTTCTTCAAGAAAGAAAAGGACAGCTTCTACACCCCGCTCTCTTTCAATTAAGCTGCCTCTATAGATGACTGAAACATAGTCTGGGCAGAGACAGGTTTATGATAGTGTGTTACTGTAAGGTTAATTGTCGTATAAGCTTTATTGTATTGTGACATTCTCTTGGTGTTGTTATTCGACATACCTCAATCATTGTATTTGCTGCTTGTTTCCGTGTGCTCAGCACATCACACTGATTGTGCATCTCATGCTGTGTGGCTTTGTTATGTTGTGTGATAATCTTGAAGAGCAGTTATCTGTGATTATTTGTATGTATGTGTTGTGGTAACAGCTGGTCGTGAGGGTCAGTGCTCGGATTCAACCCTTCACTGATTATCCTTTTGTGACTGTATCCACTCGTCATTGGTCCCTGATCTCAGGGTGGAGCCCCATTATCACTTACTAATAATTTTATTGATATGAATACAGTTATTGGTATCAATAACAATTCTTCATATCTGCTAATAACCAAACCTGCTCCAACCAGACAACAGGAAATATCCAAAACTACAGAAGACTTCCAAGCATCAGTTACATCAATTATACCAAGATGCTACTGGTTTCCTTTTGTCTGCTTGGTTTTTTTCCCCCTGCTGCACTGAGCTCAGACCAAACAGTGACTTCTAAACCCGGGTATGAACCGAACCACAACTTGTGTGTGCCGTCACATTATGAGCAGGAACAGATAATGGATGGATTATTTGAAGTGCCTCACTGGAGGTTATGTTCAGGAGTTCATGTTCAAGCGCAAGTAGGCAAAATGAAACCTGCAACCACTGTGGATGTTTATAGCAATGCCAATGGTGCTATCTGTTGCCAGCAGATGCTCCCTGCAAAGCACAACATAAACCACTGATGCCACAGTTAGATTGTTGAGTCTTGACAAAAGACTTTAGTTCTGCTAAACTGAAAGTAAAACCTAATGCCTATGCCCATTCGCTCCTTCTAGACTTCACCAGTTATCTGCAGGAATGAAAAACAAACATACCACCTGAGACATTATCACCAACAGCTTTTTTAATAGAACCAATGTGTTTTAGAGAGTTTTTTCTTCAATATGCAAGAGGAAATGTACTCAATGATAACTGTAATCATCTAATATAAGCTGCATGTTGCTTAATAGAAGCCATGTTTTTTTTCCTCAACACAGAAGGCAAAATGCCTGGAAACATTACTTTCATTTATTCTATCTTTTAATAAATCATCAGCTCAAGCAAAGGAAGTCCATGCAAAAAGCCTCTTATTTTTCTGCATCAGGTCCATGGCTCTATCAAGGAATAGTGACACCATTTATCCAGAAAGCTATAAAAAAAATATATATTTAGATTCAATGGCCAAAATGCAATCTCCTCCAGGGGAGGTTATCTATGTAGTCGAAGTTACCATGGTGATGTACTCTACTCAAAAGTCACCAGCGTGAGACCGTAAAGCCAGTCCAAAGATGCTAGCTAATTGCTAAATTGGTCATGTTGTCTCATCAGGCTTTAGGAAAGCACATGTATTCATCAAATTCATACCAACAAGAGCTTACAGAGTGGTCAAAGTTACAATCTACGTGAGAATCTACACACTTTGACTTTCAAGTGTGTGTATTTGTGTAACTGTACACAGTAACTCACAGATAACGCTGCGCTGTGGTCTTATTGTCAAAAAGGATTAAAAAAAAAGACATCATGTAAGAGATAACATTCTCTTCCTGCACCGCTCCAGGGAGTGGCTGTGCACACAAACACACACACACACACACAAACACACACACACACACACACATTGTGTAAAAGCAACAAAGAAGGGGAGTGAGCTAAACCAAACAATAATCTCTTGCTACCAATTTAATAACATGGAAAGTTGAAGGGTCAATGTTCCATCAAGATGTCACATTTTCTTTATGGTTACTGGTCAATAAACGGATGTGCCCTGGCCAGACAGCACTACTGACTAGTAACATTACTTCCAAAGAAGATGGCCGTTTCTATCAAGAGGGTTCAGTCAATTCCAGTGTGAGAGGAGCAGCTAAATAATGCAGGCAGGCTAATAGCTTAAAGCTAATGGATGATATTGGATAATGACAATGCCTAAAAGCTAATGGTTTATGGTTAAAACACATCACTTGACCTATTGTTGGTCATGGCTGAAGCCAATTACAATACTTAAAAATGACATGTGGAGTGCTTGACTTATGTTACCTTTCAAAGGATTTGCCCACAGTCTGAGACTGATCCAGCTATCAAGTGTCTCCAAGCTATTTTAATCTCCTCATGTCATTCTCCTCATGTCATACTTGCATGTTTTTTTTTTTTGTAAATTACTATTGAAGTGACTGACTGTACATTCTGCTGGAGACAATGATCATTTAGAGTACAGCCTGATGGGGATCTTGGCTCCAAGTGCTTCACATAAAAAAAGACATAGAATGAACATTAACAACGGGGATGAAAAAAATGAATGAATGAAAAAATGAAAAATAAGATGGAGAAAAAAACCCACTCGACAATAACAATAAGATAAACAAAGGATGAAAATAGAAGCATCAAAGCTCTCCAAACTGTCTTATTCCTTTACTACAGTGGCAGTCAGCAATTTGAGACTGAATAGGAGAGAGCTCAGAAAGTGTTGTACACATTCTACCAGTCAGCGGCTCTGAGGTAAACAAGCATAACAGAGTCTCCCAAATTCCTGATGGACACAGATTCACCACTGGTCTTGATTAACTGAAACAAGCCTATTTCAGCCAACCCCACAACATTTTCCCCCAAGTTTAACCTCACTATGGGTATCATCTGTGTTGGGCATAGCCCTGGACAGACTTTGACCTGACACAGGTGTCTGTCGTACCTCGTGATAAATGAGGGCCTTAGGAAAAACAAAAAGGTCAAAATTTCTGTTTTAAAGCAAAATATCAGAGGTCAGAGTGACACGCACAGACAGGATGGCCTATTTGTATGCCCGAATCAGAAGCTTTCCTCATATTTAAATTTTTTTTAGCAATCGAGGCACATCTTGTTATCTTCATGTTATGTAAGCCTGGGTCTGTTTGGAAGTCCTTTTCCACAATGCTTCACCACAATGCTTCATATGCTAAGTATGCTACTAATGATTACTTTCATTACAGAGTCATCTGTCAATTATCTTCTTGATTAATTGTTTGGTCTATAAAATATCAGACAATTTGAGAAGCTTGAACCACAGAACCATTAATATTTCCATTCAAAACATTTTCACTGAAAAAACTAAATCTTTGCAGATTCATTTCCTGCCAACAACCCAGCTCTGAAGGATACTGTGTGATATTAACAATTCTTACAAGAAGGAAACCTAAAGCACCACGTTTCAGAGGATTTGTGTGATTGCAACATAAAAAACATCATATAATCACACTTATATGCAAATATATCAGACATTTTTATTTTAAAAATGGACAGATTACAAATCAGTGGGTGACAAATGTATTTGTACTTTCTCAGTCTGAGCGCTGATGCCTGTTACATCAGAGCTCAATCAAGTAGCCCTCCACTTCCTCCCTCCCTCCCTCCTCTCATTCGTCTGCGGCTCCCTCCGGTCTGAACAGAGGATGGATGGATGGAGGGAACGATGGAGGAAAATGGATGTATGTGTGGAGGAGTAGGTCGATAGGCTATTATCATCAGCATACATTAAGCAAACTGTATGGAAATGACCTGAACCACTCTATCTCTTGAGAGCTAGATGGATGGATGGATGGATTGAGGGGGGTGAGGACGGGATGGAGAGAAAGAGAGAGAGGAAGAGGAGGAGGAAAGAGAAGTGAAAGAGAAAATCATCAGGGATTGATGAAGCTGACGGAGGATATGAGCCAGAAAAGACAGGAGGGAAAACAGAGAAAAACTTGCTAATCATTATTTTTTGTGTACACACACAACAAACAAAACCAGAGCAGAAGTGGGTAAACTGCAAAACATAGATTATATATGTTAAATTGGATTCAAATTGGATTGTGTGCAAATGGTATTCAAGTGATCATCAACTATGTGTCTGTGTGCATGCGTGAGTAATGATGCAAAAACTGAGCGAGTCTCTCTCTCCTCAAATTGTTCTCAAACTGCACTCACACTACATAAAATATTCCATCATTACTCAGATCTGCACAAACAATTATGTAAATCTCTAGTAGGCTTGTGCCTACTGTATGTGAGCCTTGTATATACCAGTTGTCTTTTGTTTTCTCTCTGTTATGTCCATGTAGTACATGTGTATCCTTCAAAAGTACAAATAAATGCATTTTTGCTGTCTGTCTTCAGGCAGGAAACAATAGCTGCTGCACAGAGTGAGCATGTGACGCTGATTGTAACCAAGAACTAGCACAACACTGTGTTTGACATATTTAAGGTTGGATAAAAAAGTGCTGATTGAAAGGACATCTTTTACTTCTGATTGTATGGCTGTGGCTCTTCCTTGTCCTCAAGGTATAATTTGGAAAAATTTAAGGTAATTAACTGCATAAATTTGGTACTTCATTCTTCATCCTGTAAATTACCCCTGATGTAAATCAAAAACAGATTGGCCCAGAAGAAATTTCTGTAAGGCAAAGTGTAATTACCCTACATCCGTTATTAACAGAATACATCCTTCATGCTTTGGCCAACAAGGTTGGAATGACAGACTGAACTAACCCGCAGCACCGTAAGGTCCGTGGTATGATGTGTAAATCAGAGCAGGTCATGATGGATGTGGATGGAGTGAGCAGCTGTGTTGAGATCACTGGATATTTTATTCTTCATCATGATTACGGCACTGATTTGGACTAGACTGATTAATTGGCTTGTGTGTCAATTTCTAGATCTTCTATTTTTTTTCCCTTAATTTTCTCAATTGGTGTAAGATGGCCTTCACTGTCCGCAGTGCTGAATGTCAACTACATGTATAATACATAGGAGAAAGAGATATGATGTTGATGCAGAGTAAGAAATGGAACTTGTTGCATATTATCTCAGAGCATTATTCTTTGGTGTGCTGGAAACTGATCTAAGATTAGCTATTTTCTTACATCACACTCACTCAAACATCTCAAAGTCAAATGAGTTCAGTCAAAATGCACTGGCACTCAGGGAGTAACATTTTTAGCATTTTAGCATAATTAACAGCAGGTGTCAAGCACCTTTTTTGCTTGTACAGTGTGAGAGTAGAAAGACAGAAACTAACTTCATAGAGATATAAAACTCTATATGAAAAGTCTTCTAGGAGTTTGCAGTTAATAAAGCAGAGGATCAAATCAAAAGACATCCTGATTACTGTTCCCAACTTCTGCTGGATGTGAGAAGTAAGGTCAATTACAGAAAATATTCTTAATGATAACAAACACCAACTTAGCAACAGACCAAAAGCTCAAAGCTGACCGAAATGCTAAATTCTGAATTATTTAGATGTAAACAGATGTTCCGTTAGCAGCTCTGACATTGAGACATAGCTGAGAATGCATCTTAACTATGTGAATAACTTGCATTTGTCAAGTTCAACTTTCAAGGTTAATTTGTTGCTCTACAACACAGGGTTACACAAGGATATGCAAGTTGTAGTCCCTTTATGCTACACAAGAAAAAATATTATTTTATGGTGGAGTAGAGGAGTCTTACAGCTTGAGGAAATTAGTATTTTAGGACCAGAAGACACTATATTAATACGTTGGCTGACATTAGGAATTACCTTAATCTAACATCAGCAAGTATAACTGATTCAACAGCAGACACGTGAAATACAAGTGAGGACATTTCACTGAAGTCACCAAGGCCAGACGGATGTTTAATCAAAGATTAAAGGTACCACGTGTTGTGCTGAATTTCCTCAGCACAGAAGCTCAAAGACAGCAGGAGTTTGAAGGAGAAAACACTCAATGTGTCGATACTCTCTGGCTCAGTTTTGCAGGTACTGATTGCAACAATTGAAACTTCCTGATAAATGGTCTTTTCCCAAATGTATTTTGTACGGTGTGTCTGTGTGTGTGTGTGTGTGTGTGTGTGTGTGTGTGCGTGCGCAAGAGTGCAGAGAAACCAAAGATGCTAAACTAGCCATCAGTGTGCCTGACAGCTCTTGACCCGGAGTCGTGGTCCCCAACCAAGAGATGCTGACTGAGTCAGTGGTAGGTCGAAGGCTGTGTGGAACACCCCTGTCAGTTTGTGTGTTGGTGAGCGTGTGTGTGTGTGTGTGTGTGTGTGTGTGTATGTGTGTTTGGCAGAGTTTAAATGGCCACATCAGCTGTCTGAATTGAGTGATGAGGTCACGACTGCCCTGTCACAGCTGTCTGTGAAGAAAGGTACATGACCTGTCACAGTGACAATTTGAGCTGTGAGCAGTGAACTGTCTTTCCCTCTCTGTCACTGTGTGTGTGTGTGGAAGTGAAGGAAAGACTCAGTGGATGAAAGTGTGACTATTATTCAAAACGATCATTTCAAAGAGGAAGACTCCAGATAAAATAATCAAATCATTAGTTTTAATATTGGGAGATTTCAGATGAAACTATTCTATTAAATCGAAGTTGAAATTCCCCACCAAACACCAAATGTTTGTGGAGGTTTTGCATTATCTTTGTGTGCAGCATTGCACAATTAAACATGACACCTATTTTTGGAGTTTTTCCTTCTTTGAATAAAACATTGAAAATACTGTGAGTTTCACCAAATGGGGGCAATAATTGTGTCAAGCATCTAAAGATTGTGCTTGGACACACTTTCATCAGCTGTACAACAATCAGTGCCAGTGATTGAGAGGAACATGTTCTTCAGAGTAAATCACATTACATATTCAAAATAAGCTCATTTCTGCTGCATCGGAATAAAGCTGCCTACGTTTTCTGACAGCAAAATAAAGCTCATTCTGCGTTCCTATTACAGCTTCTCTGGTTCATTGTGGAAAGATGCTGATTTATAAGGAGGTTTATCCATCTTTTTTATCAGTTTTTATGTCCATCCCATCAGTGCTAGACTTCAGTCAGTGTAGAAGCATTCACAGCCTTCACTTAAGTAAAAGTACTAATACCACACTGTCAAAGTCCTGTTACAAGTTCTGCATTGAAAATGTTATTTATGTAAAAGTATGCAAGTATAATCATGGAAATAATGCAGAAAAATGGCCCCTGTGACTGTTACATCATTATATATGATTAGATTATTGTTACTCATGAATTTATGTAAAATCAGATTTTACTGCTCTTGTCGCTGGTTGAGGTGGAGCTCATTTTGAACTATTCTGCATAGAACTGCAACTACTGATTATTTTTGTTCTGAATTAACTTGTTTATTTCCTCCGTTAATCAATTGATTGATTTGTAAAAATTCTCAAAATAGTGAGAAATGCTGTTACAATTACCCAAAGTGGCACCTTCACAATGTTTGTTTGCCATCAGTCAAAATCTCAAAATTCTTGTGCTTGTGATTTAGTTGAAATCTGTACTTAGCTGTTACTGCTGTGATGCTTTTTTGTTTGTTTGTTTGTTTGTTTGTTTTTTACTGTGCTTGTCAATTAAACACTGTCACTATTCCCATGGAAGCTGTTCTGCTACTCTGCTACCTGCTTTTTTTGAAACAGCTGCAGCATTATATCCATTGGAATATTCCTGAATGTTTGGTGCATCATTGTTTATTCATTATCATGTAACGTGGTCAGATAAATATTGTGCTGGTCCGTGCAATATGTGACCATCATCTGCTGCACTGACTGCTGTAAATGGCTCCAGCTGTTGCTAAAGAAAATACAGGAAAATAAGAAAACAAATATACAAGGGGTGTCTTCTGCTGTATTTGTGCTGTGCGTCACTGCATTAACATATGACATGGGCAACCTTATTGAGCCCGACAAGGGTAACAGTTTCTGCTCAGTCTGCCACTCACTTGACCTGTAGCCTGTAAAGAGTGGAGGATAGTCCTTTCATTAACCTTCCTCCATCCGTACTCCACTTCTGTGACATCCATCCATCCTTCTGTTCCTCCCCAACTCTGTGGAGCCTTTTACAGATATTAATTACCAAACGCATTATTTTTTGTCTCAAAGTGAATGTCACTTTTTAACTTGCTCTCAGCCATCATTACAGCATTTACAGTTGCAAATATGCCAACAATCTTCTTACTGTGACTGACAGTCTACCTCTCTTCACCATTTCACTTCAGTTCTCATCCCTTCCCACCTCCCTCCCTCCATCTATTAGGCCTGACACTGTCAGCCCTCTCTTCCCTCACTCCATCCTCTCTCTAATAAGTCTGGCATTCTCAGCACAGCTCTCCCTCCTCCCTATCCCTCCTTACTGCCTCCATTCTGCTGTCCTTCCCTCTAATATGGTTGACATTCGTTACCTTCTCCTCCCTCCATCTCTCCTGGCTGACTCAAGCTAAAGTGCTGCCTGGAGGGCCCTTTCGTGGGTAGCAGAATTATAGTGTCCAGGGCCAAGGCCACAGGTTAAGTGCACTCTGAACAGAGGTAAAGTGACAAGAGGGCTGAGTTCTACCTATGTGCACAGAGGAGGAAGAACGTTTACATAAGACAGACTGCAGCTGACGACAGTAGGACATTAGGTAATGATCTAAGACAAATGAATGCGCAGCAGTCAAAGATGGCCAACTTCTGTTTAGGTATCAAAACAGTTTATACGGTCAGTATCTTCACCACCTAGGCCTTCAGGATGCCCAAATGTATCAGTCTTCACGGTGGAAAATCACCAGACAGACTGCACTAACCACAGCTGGTCATCTCTATTAAAACAGGGCCAGTGCAGTGGCAGTAACGCTTTTCACACTGTGTTTGTATCTTCTTGCAGTGAAGTCTAGTTTATCCCCAACAGCATCACACTTGACTGACAAACCTGCTCCTACAAAACTTTCCACGACAGCTCTGTCATGTTTGCTCTCATGAAGAAATGCTCAAATTTTCATTTATGTATAATTCTATATTTTAAGTAAGTAAGCAACTCGCGCTTAGTCTGCTAGCTCGATGCTAACACATTATGGAACTTACCATTAACGCCGAAATTACCAAAAATCAGCTACAGCAATAAGTCTAATCTTAAACAATTCATTTTACTTTGCATGCTTAACATAAAACAACATGTGTATTACGTGTGTATTTCCCATGCTCTGTGGAAACACATTAATAGCTGCTGACTTCACATTACTAACAGCTACAGCAACCTCAAAGGGTCAAAACTCAAGCTAAAACCACTTCACAGACACATCACTTGGCAAGAGAGGGCAGCACACACAGGCTGTTATTCTTACAGCACAGGCTTGATAAGCAGGAATGGCTAAACGTAGCACTTCACTTAAAAAAGTAGATATCTTATATTCACTCTATTTCACATTTTATTTACCACTTTCATGTGCAGTCACGTGTAGGGTTTTGAAAGGACAGTTTTCAAGTTCAGCTTCATATGTGAAGAATGTTAAAATTTTGCCCTCATATTTTCTTTCATTTCTTATTTTCTTATAGCACTAGCTTGATGAGAAAAAACAGCTGACTAGCAGTTTAAAAAATACTTACATCTTTTACAGGCAGTACAGTAATGATGCTGCTGAAATAATATATTGATTATAACAATATATGACATGATGTGCATTGTTTTTGGAAATGTGACTCATCATACACAGTCTCTAGAGAGGCGCATCTCGTGGTCTAGTGTTTAAAAAGCTAACAAAAATTGCAATAAATCCTAATATCAAATGGCAGTACTTGTAGTATCACAATATTTAAGAATTGCAATATATATTGAATCACCACCTAAGTATCATGGTATTATCAAATTGGGATATGAGCATAACGTCGCAGCCTGAAACATAATACTGCGAGTACTTGTTTGAATGCTACCTTGTATGTTTTCATATCCCTCTGTATGTTGTTTGTGCATCCTGTTCACTGATGTACAAGGTTTCATAAGCTTTGTTTCTTATTCTAGTGCATACATGCTGGAGTGCAGTAAAACACACACACACACACACACACACACACACACACAGGCAAGCACATGCTGTATGGTACATAAAAAACGCTGAACCATAGGTCAAAGCCTGCTGGCTCTGCAACAGTGAAGCAACATGAGCTTAACACCCACAAAGCATCATGGGATCAGGATGATGTGGGTGTATTGATTTTTATGGGGGAGTGTGGCAGAGGGGTGGAGCTAAAACTGGAACTGCAGTAGATGACAGATACCCATTGAGTGATGCCTAAGTGGGCATGCGGGGGTGGAGTGGAGGTAATGGGGCAGGGTGGTGTATAACACAGCTGAACTGAGCCAGGGACAAAAAAAAAAACAAACAGCAGACTGAGAGGGAGGGAGCGGAAGGGTGGGGCTGGTGTCACAGCAGCCACACCTCACCATGGAAACAGTTGCTTGGTGACACTGCGAGCTTGGCCGAGGGGAATGTCGACCCCTGAATTTTATATCAGCACCTCTTACCTGCTACTGTTTGATTGATAAATGTGTGTGTGTGAGGAAGGAGGAAACATTTCAAAGTGAGTGTGTCGTACATATTATGAGGAACAAACAGATCCTCCAGAGAAGTCTGTGTGACGTTATCAATGAATAACATTTTCCTTGCTCCTTGCAGGCTCTGAGAGAATGAAAAACAGAACTTGGGAACATTGAACTCAAACCTTGACATGTTCAATGAGCCAGAACCTCTTGGATACACAGGTTTGCAGATCAGATCTACGAGATGTGAAAACTAAAAGGCCCTGTCACATTTTTGTTAGGCTGTTATTATACTCGCTGCTAAATTGCCTGTCATATTTAGATGTCTTTCAACATACTGCAAAGGAATTAATAACTTTCTGTGCAATATACTTGTAATGCAAAGAGCCCCAGAATCTGCATGTCCTCACACCCTCTCATACATACAGATTCACTCTCACCTGGCAGAAGACAGGTTTGTACGTTTCAGAGAAGAACTGGGCCAGTTCTTCAGAGTCACAGAGGTCCAGCGGCAGCCGGTTCACACACAGACACTTGGAGTGCAGGTTCTCCTCTTGGCTCAGCTGGTTGACGTCCATCCACTGCACCATCAATGAGCGATCGCCCTACGCAATCAAATCGTTTGATGCTGAATCAGATTTTTAAGAACCTGAACTGGTTTCACGCTACTGCACTACATAAATAACCTCTAAATTCTGCATTTATTATCAATAAATATTTGTATTAATGTACTTGCTATTAAATATTCATCCTTTTAGTTCAAAGGTGCTGTCAGCTCTTGAGCTGCACTTCAGTCTACAGTTTTTGTTTCACTGTTCGAGCTAATCACAAATGCAAGGTCAGACACACTGTTGTATAACCAAAAGTAAACTGGTGAACTAAAATTAGATTTAGAGTTTTTTCTTCATCATTTCTTCCCACAGATACCTTTTCTGTTTACAGGGAAATTTCATATTTTGACGGGCAGAATCCATACTGGTACAGATAATCTGTTCTCCCTTGTGTGGCCAGTTCCTATCCATCATGACTGATGAATACAAGCTTCAGCCGAGCTTTGTGGAAGTAAACAGCTCAATGGGAGGATGTGACAAAAGACTCAAATGTATAATTCCTTTCTGCTCACTTTCACGTTTAAATTAAATCTGGTGGCAGTTGAGTTTTGAGCTTAATTATGTCAAACAAAATAAATATGTAACCTGCATTGTGTTGGTCAGCAGTCCAATCCAATATGATCCAATCCTTTATTGCAATCAGGTAACTTAAAATAAAATGTCAATTACGAATTTTCGAGCCAAATCAATTCAGGTTTAGCCCAGGTTTGACCCATCAAACTAAAATGTATCTTTGTACTCTAAGGGTTAAAGGGGTAAGCATTTTTTTGTCTTATACATAAATGTTGCAACAACATCAAATAATCAAACACAACGGATCATTTTAACAACTGCTCTAACATACCAGCAGCCGGCCCAGCAGCTCCGATCGGGCCCGTGAAGCCGAGTCCTTCTTCATGTACTCAACAAACCCATATCCCTTGGAGTGGCCCGTCAGCTCGCTGTACACCAGGAAGGAGCGCTCGATGTTACCATAGGCACGTACCAGCTCCTCAAACTGCTGGGCAGTGAAAGTGTGGGGCAGGTTGGTGAGGCAGAGCAGAGAGTCGGTGGGCTGCAGGGTGACGTTGATCAGGCGTCCTCGGACAGTGCTGTGATGGAGGGAGCGGATGGCATCCTGAGCCTGGTCCCCGTTCAGCAAAGTCACAAAGGCTGGAGGAGGGGACATTATGGAGACAGCGACAAGAGGAAAAGACAGACGAAGACAGGAACGGACACAAAAAAAGAGATGCACAGACATAAATGGACGGGGAAGTGTGAGAGACAAACACAAACATACATTTAAAGCAGACATTCAAAAACAGGCAGAAAGCAGTTTGTGCAGAATGCAGGATGGAGACACACAGTCAAAAAACATGCAAAAAACAAGTTCCATGAAAAGCAAAGAAAATAAATGACAGGCCAAAGGTGGCAAAGTGACAAAAAAAATAAGGGATAAAAGACAACACTTGGGCACGAACAACCAAAATCACAGACAGACAGTCATAAAGACAGACAGACAGATACACAGAGAGAAAGACAACACATTAGCTAGAAAGCCAATAGGGAGCCACTATGTAGGGGGAATCCACTGTGACACACATACATACACAGCTCATCTCATTTAAAAACGACAACCTGATTGGTGCATGTGTCTTAAATATATATCATTTCTTAGCATCACATTTCAAATAAACACGCCTCCTTCTTCTGACAGAATATCTCTTCCAATCACTGCCTCCGCTCCGTGTTTTTCTCCTTCTTAATCACAGAAGATGATCTATGTCCCTTTCCTGAAAATTGAAAACGTCAGCTGTCCTGTTTCATTTCAACCCTGTAAAGTTTATCACCTGTATAGAGGCCGTCAGTCTTTACAGCTCAGCGTTTTTCTGTAAGTCTACTGAGAGGACTTTGATGTTTTATGTTAAGCTCCAATCCAGTCACTGAAGCCTGCGTAAGAATTTCTAACAGGCTTCCTTCTGATACTGAGCTCAAAGACGATGTGTAAAAGGCCCATTAATGAAACCACACACACATAAAAAACTTATTAGGCTGAAGGGGAGGGAACAGAGGGAATGTATAGTATATCAGATGCCTATAAAGCCTCAAGCAGCCTCACATCAAAATAGCTATGGACAGACTGATGGGCTGTGAAAAGAGGCAGTGATAAACTGATTGAATTCTGTGTGTGTGTGTGTGTGTGTGTGTGTGTGTGTGTGTGCGCGCGCGCGAGTCTGAATGACAGAGGAAAAAGAGGATGCTGTGTTAAGAGAATAGTGTTAGCGCCATAAAAAAAACTCTATGTGTATGTGACATAAAAACAACAACAGGTACAACAAGACAAGGTAAGACAAAACTGAACTGGACAGCAGCCCCCCCAAACCTCAACAGGCAGGGAGGGAAAACTGGGATCTCTGCTCAGCCACTAGAACACACTGACCTAATACATAATGTGCACAGTGCTGAGGAGGTGAGAACACTGGACCCAACTATCTGATAAGTCCAATGTAACTTACAAGCAGATAATACTTTGCATCCTGCTGTAAAAACAGCTGTGACTTCTGACCAGAGAATCATTGATTAACATTACAGCCAGGAAAATATGGATAGAAAGACAAATGAGACTTCTTCCCTAAACAACTTATGCTGGAACTACTGAGCGAAGGTCAGTATAACAATGAGGTTGCATTGTGCAGCTCTGAGGTTTGACTATCTAAATCAGCGGGCATTGGAGCGACAGAGCATGCGTACAAAAAAACCCCACAGCAGCTTCTGGCAACCAAAGTGTCAAAAGTCTAACAGAATTCATTTGAATTGTAAACACTGAACCATGCTACACTGCTAAGAACACAAAGGCCGTAGGCAAGGCCATAATAAACAAGCGAACGAATAAAAATGCTATTTGATACTGAGAAATAATGTCTGTGGTCCAGTGTGGTGATGTCATTAAAATGCTTTGTGATAAGCAACTTCTCTCAAAACCAGTGTTCAGGTTTTAACTGAGCATCATTTTTTAAGAAACCACAGGAGATAAAACAAATTAGTATCACTGATTCGTGGTACAGCAGATTAGCACAAGGTTGTCTCATCGAAGTGAAACAGGAAAAAGAGGTTTGTGTGATTTTTTTGGAGAGCTAAACTAAAGACAGCTGTGCCTTGCACGATGAGCGTTTGACCTGCAGGAATATCGCTGTGCCTCAGGACACTGCTGCCCGTGCGGTCATGCACCTGTATGAGAACACAGCCAAGTGACTTTTATCAAAGCTGTGATCCTGACTCTGAAGTCGTGCACACATTGTTCTTCAAATAGCATCTTAAGAGTTTCACCACTGCACATACAAGCTCTGTATAAATTGGCTACTGTTGTAGGAGCAATGTTTTTGTCAACAGTGTATTTCAAGCAAAAATCTAATAGAGAGATTATTTCATGATGTTTGTGACTTTGGAGCTCCTGTTTTCCACTAGAACAATATTCTTGCCCAAAGATCTCAACATTAATATACAGCAGGGCTGTGCCATATGACATAACTATACATGTGACAGCAGAAAAATGTCTATCATTTCATACTATGCTCTATCGTTGATTTTTTTTTTTTTTTTGGCAAAATGGAAGTCATCCTTATATTGACATATATGATTCCAGTGAATAATTTCTGGTGAGAAACATGCTGTCTTCACTGAGAGAGTGTTTTTCCAGAGGTGAACAGAGGACTGATAGAGAGCTTCATCACATGGTGCAACAACAATCAGCAGTGAGCTTGTGGTGACTACAATACTTCAAATATGGATGTTGCTGCAAGGAAGCTACAAACTGTAAAACGTAGACGCTTCACACACATCTCCAACCAGGCACAGAAGATCTACACAATCAGCACAGTTTGAAGGTGGACACCCAAGATTAGAGTCACCAACTCAGTATCTGACCACATGTGAAATGGTCACAGTCTGCCCTTCTGCTCCTGAGTTATGGTGTTGAATATTGGCCAGAAAGGTGTTGTGATGTCACAGTGAAGGCCACCTTTGACCTTTTGGATATAAAATGTCATCATTTTATTTCATGAAACATTTGTGTGAAATTTTAACATAACTAGCATATGAATTCTTGCGTTATGGCTAAAAACAGTGACCTTTGACCACCAAAATCTAATCAGTTCATCCTCGAGTCCAAGAGAACGTTTGGGTTATTTCATG
The DNA here is from genome assembly GCA_037975065.1 of Chaetodon trifasciatus. NCBI lineage: Eukaryota > Metazoa > Chordata > Actinopteri > Chaetodontiformes > Chaetodontidae > Chaetodon > Chaetodon trifasciatus. The sequence continues at coordinate 2,239,371 of JBBMOE010000046.1, read as the reverse complement.
TTCATGAGAAAAAAAAAAAATAAAACAGAAAAATAATGCCCTCAGCCATGGCTATCACTGATGCGGAGGCAGAATAGGATTTGTTTCAAAATTTACCAAAAGCATTGTGAACAGCAGCAGCATATTTTTAGTGTTTTTCCATACTATCCTGATCAGGATTGCTGCTTTGTATCCCATTTCTTCTTTCCCATAATGATGCTCCATGCTGGAAGTGAAAGAGACCCTGACAACTGGCAGCTTGGGGGGCAAGTTGAGTGTCACTTGTAGCTCTTGTCTTCCATTAGTGGTGATAAGATAGAGAAGCCAAAAACAGCAGACTGTGATAAAATTCAGCATCGTTCAGGTTGCCAAAACCAAAGAGGCTTCATCCTCAAATACTGACAGAACTCTGTACTTAAATGAAAAAAAAAGACATCTAAGAGTGAATGAGAGTGATTAGAAACCTGGATAACACGTTCCTCCAGCCTGCACTTCATATCAAGTGAATAAATTGCACATGCAAAACTATCTGTTTTTCTTTTAATTCTCTGTGATGAGGTGGAAGTTTAAAATCTTGCATGCAAAAGGATATGATATGGGTATAAAATGACTGTATGGGCCGTTTTGAACATTTTAAGATATTACTAGTGACTGAACATCAAGCACAAGGTGAGCTATGCCCAGAATTGTCATCACTGTGTAGCCCCCCTCAGGCCTCGGGTGCCTTTTTAAGCAGTCATCAGTGTAAAAAATGAAGGTATGCACATTTGCTTGCTTTAATACCCATCGTTTTTTGAGCTATTCCAGAGTACACTCCAAGCAACAGGTCATTTACATCCTACACTCCTAAATCTGCATAAATGCACGTGTTTGTGTTCGAAACATGCTAAGTGTCAGTTTGTACATGTTGACATGACAACAACCCCAGAAACAGAAAGAGAGAAAAGAGAAACTCTTTGGCTACTGATCCAGGTCTTGAATCACCACAAACACCTTCAGAAAGACTCAGCGACAACAGTGACATCACGTCTGAGCCTGAGTGCACGACAAGCAGTCTAACCCCGCAGGAAATGGACTGTTGACTGCCGGACTTTACAATCCTGGCCCACAAATCACTGAGTGATTAATTGTTCATCCTTAAATTGAAAACACTGGCAGCTGGTGTCTCTGCCACTCATCAGAGGGAGTGATACAGCCAAAAAACAATAGAACTTAAAGTGATTTCTGGTGCTAAAAAATGCTGCTTCAATCACAAGCAGCGCAAACCATGATTACTCAGTGGAAGCTGGGTGCATCTATGTGGCTTCCAGTTCAAGACACCTGGTTTGAACGCGCAGCAATAAAAAAGTTCAATAGAAACCTCTCAAAACAGCTCAGAGTCATAATCCACTCTTCTACCATTATCACATATGTTTGGTGTGTTGCAGTTCCAAACAATCCTCCCTTCAAAGAGCTTCACAGCTATGAGGAGGCAATCGCACAAGCATTGTATTTAGCTCTGTTGTGGAGTAAGTGGAGTAAATTGAACATATGACTCAATGGTGGAGATGTGGATTATGATGCAGGGGTAATTTAAGTTTTAATGAATGTTTTTGGGCTGTGACTATGAGTCATTACTGATATCCATCCTAACCGTTGGGAATCCACGCCAACTAGAGCGACCGTTCTCCACAGGAGCAAGCTACTAACTCATAGAGCCATCCTTCAAGGCTGAAAGAGGTAAATCTGTGATTTCAAAATGAAGATATTTGGTATCATATTCCTGTAAGATCACAAACCAGTTCTTTAAGTACTTGGCAGGCTTTCCAGCATTGCACAGAGGTGTCAACCCTACACATACCAACAAGTTTAACATCAACAGACAAAAGCACAGAAAGTTCATTTGCTGTTTTTACGGCATCGTGAAAAAAAAATTCATATCAAAACAAGTCTGGAAACTATTTGTGATAGATTTGAGGACATACAACAATGCAGGTAGGACTGCAGCTAACGGCAATTTACGTTATCAGTTAATTTGCTGCTTATTTTTGATTAATCAATTAATTGTTAAGTCTATAAAATGTTGAGATGAGCTCTTCACATTGCTTGTTTGGTTTGACTCAAATTCCAAAACCCGAAGACATTCAGCTTACAATGGTACAAAACAAAAGAAAAGCAGAAGATCCTCACACTGAAGGAGCTGGAAACAGAGAATATTTGACATTTTTCCTTGATAACAAACCCAATGTGGTACAACATTGTCCCCTTTAAACTCCTGTGCAGGTCATCAAATCAAGATGTATTTAACAGTAAAACATCCGTGGGGCAGACGGGAGATCTGGAGTTATCTTAAAAATGCCTTCAATGCAGGACACCTGCCACACCACTCAAAAACACCTCTTTTATTTTCATATCAACCAATCCCTCGAAACAGAGATACACAGACACGGTGCAACAGTCTTTGGTTAAAAAATACAATACAAAAACTACAAAGCCACAGTATAACCTGCTCCTCTGCATGTTCAGGAATGTGCAAATCAGGTAGGCGCTGGAGTCTTGGGTGGAAAGTATTAGCCAAAAAAATGTTGAAATGAGCAACAATTGGGACATCTGCTCCACAGGCGTCTTAGTTTTCACAGAGAACAATCAATGTAGGTGGATCCAATGCAAGGTCAGGATGGAGCTAACACATAGAAAATCTATCCGCACCTCTCTGTATCTCTGTCTTCATCCTGCCTGCATTTGTCTTTTTCCCGCAACTGCATCTGTATCTTTATTGATCCCTCTGTGTTGTCTTTTTGTGCCTTTTCTTCCCACCATACTCCTCTCCGACTCCCGTATTTCCTCATATCTATTGGCTTTACGCCTGTCTGTCCTTTCGGTCTCTCTCACCACTTCTCTCCCAGCTTTTCCATCTCCATTTCCATGTCTGTCTTCAGATACCGCCTCCACCCAAATCAATTACCTCAAAGCCCATCTAATACTTTTACACATACACACATTCAGACTCACACATACTCACACACTCTGTAATGGATCCCTTACACTAAGCTGAGAGTCTAATCTGGTTTTAACCCGCTAAGTATGCTACCTAACATTAGGCATTGGAGGCAGATGGAGAGAATATGGTTTGGGTTGCTAAAGCTCTCGCGATTTCTATTGCTACTAATGACACAGTACAGGCCAACAAGCGGGGGGCTGACATCAAATCCTACTCAATACATTCTCCAGCAGTGAAAGGGAGAACTCTAAGACGCTAAAATATCTTACAAAATAATAATTCACAGGCTGGCAATCATTGAGTGGGCTACCAAGTGAACTTTGTCAAAAAGGGAAAAGAGAAAAGCTGAGAAAAAAAAGAAATGCACAAAAGTGCCAACGTCTTTAATTATGGGTCTGTGCTTCTGAACATGTCGATTATTCCCCATGTTCCTATGAGGAGCGTGTAGTGGCACAGGGAAAGAAAAGAAATCTTCCGTTGAAATCACCTCCAAGGCTGCAATTCTGCTGCCACGTACCCTGTTGAAGGAGCTAATTAAAAACAGGGGAGTTACAAACAGCACAGCAGACCCCTGAGACTCGAGGGGCTGGTCCTCATGCTGTGTGGAAGGTGGCCCTGCTGTTTCATCTCGGCCCCGTGGCTGAGATGAAAGTTTCAGGTGGAGACAGCAGTCTCTTGGTAATAAACAACTCAGTGGGCTAAAAGGGGAAAACGCTGTCATGAAAAGTTGTCATGACCACTTTGTTGATCACTTTAAAAAATGCTTGGTAACCCTTTAAATTTGAGGCTGATGACTAGAAAAACTGCTTCTAACTTTCATTGATGAGTATAATACAAATGAATAGCATCCTCCCCAACCAACATTTAAATAAACAAACATATTTTGACATATAAAGATGGAACCACTTCTGTCCAGGCTAAAATCTCTCAACTATTGGATGGATTTAAGGGTGTTCATTCACTGGGTGCTCACAGCATTTAAGCTTTATAAGCTGTAGCGACTGATTTGCAGTTTTTTGTTGCCCAGATTTTGCCTCTCAGGCAGCAAGCTACATTACCCTCTTAGTGGGGTCTGTTTGGGACTGTATGCAGCTTGTGGATTGCAGACACAAACGCTTTGGCTACATCGAACACGCAACACAGCAGACTGTTCGACGAGCATTGTGTGAGTCACAGGCAAAACAAAATGGAGAGCTTTCGTTTTGGGATCGTGTCTTAAGTTTATGGACCCAGCACGGTGCTGTGAAACTTTTTTTTTTCCTGATTTTGTGTAATACTGGCAAGACCACGGCAGGCTATGGTATTTATATGGTGCTTTTCTAGTCTACCAACCACTCAAAGTGCTTCACAACACACACAGTCACACACCAATGGTGGTGATACTTGGGTTCACATTCGATGTGTATTTTGATTCTATATCACAATTTATTGTCATTTCTTTTGTTTGCACTGGTTATATACATACAGTGGAATACAAAATTTTGGGCATCCTTGGGTAAAGTTTCTGTTACAGTGAATAGCTAAGCAAGTAAAACATGACCTGGTTTCTTTTTTTTCTTTTCACGGTTTCAAACTTAAAAGAAAGGAAAAGGGCCAGAAGGAAAAGTCTGGGCACCCTGCATGGTCAGTGCTTCAACAGCTATCAATGCTACTAAAGGCTTTTTGTTGTGAGTTGAGAGTCTTTCAGTTCTTGTTTGGGGGTTTGTGCTTATTTTTCCTTTCAAAAGGCTTCTTATTCTGTGAGATTCTTGGACTGCCTTGTATGCACTGCTCTTTTGAGGTGTATCCATAGATTTTAGATCATGCATAGGTCAGGGGACTGCGAGGGTCACTGCAAAACCTTCATCTTGTCCTCTAGAGGAAGTCCATTGTGGATTTTGAGGTGTGTTTAGGATCATTATTCTGTTGGAGAAGCCATCCTCTTTTCATCTTCAGCTTTTTTTACAGATAGTGTGATGCTTGATTGCAGGATTTGCTGGTATTTAATTGAATCCATTCCTACCTCTGCCAGTGAAATGTTCCTTGTGCCACTGGCTGCAACACAAGTCCAAAGCATGATTGATCCAGCCCCTTGCTTAACAGTTGGAGAGGTGTTCTTTTCATGAAATCCTGCTCCTTTTTTTCTCCAAACATAACATGTTCACTGGAGCCAAAATTTCTATCAATCTTTCCCATCATCATCCACTCCATATGGCATGACACATGATAAGCTATGATGGTAAACATGATAAACATTATAGCTGCTTAACACTGTCATCATGAACATGTTAGCATGCTGACATTAGCATCTTGCTCAAAGTACCACTACATGCAGCCTTACAGGGTCACTATGGCTGCAGACTCAGTCTTGTTTTACATAATATTATCAATTTGTTGACCATTTACTCCGATATTCATTGAAATAGTGAGACCCTGGTTCTTCATTTTGTAGGCCAAGGACCAGAACGAATTAGACTGTGTGTCCCTGGCCTCTTATAAGCCCGTCGTAGTGTACATAACCTTGACCTCCAGCCAGTTTCTAATTTTATTTTCTTCTCTTTATTGCCTGAAAGCTTTCCGCTTCACACAACAGGTTATTCCATCAGTGAAATTCCTAATTATGATCCAAGGGCAACACTACAGATCAATTTAAATGAGAAATTTCACCAACCAGCAGCCTGGAAGTCATCTATCATCTCTCTGTGATACCTTCATCCCTTACAGGCCATCGTGTAATAAATTACAATTTTATCCATTTCACAGATGCTTCTTCTCTGCTACAGGTGAAAAAGTTGCTTGATTGGTGATGTCAAAGATTTGCTTTAGAGATGAAAGGCAGATAAGAGGGAAGCAGGAAGCAGAGGACGCTGTTTAGAAATGACATCATCATTGCAATTTCAACCTGAACTAAGGATATATTGTCTGTGTGAGCCAGGGTTGAAAGGCTGGGAAGGACGAGCTTTCTTTGGAGCTTGTTGCTCTTTATCAATCTCTTTCTCTTTCTCTCTCTCTCTCTCTCACACACACACACACACACACACACACACACACACACACAAACACAAACACATACACATACACACACACACACTATACACAGGAACACAGGAGTGAGAGCACAGGGTCTACTGTGAATCACCCTTACAATGGAGGCCCCAAGGATGTTCTTGACTGCGAACTGCAAAGAGCATAAATCCTCAGATCACAGCGATGGTGTACTTTGAGAGGATCGCAGCTTTGATACGAAAGGCTATCCAAAGATTTGCATTGTCTGAAACGTGTCCATTATAAAAGAAGTAAAAAGTAAAGTAAGTAAAAAGGCAAAAACAGGACAAGAATGGAAGAATGACTTGTGGCACACAGACTGTGCCTTCTACTCGCTGTGGTAAAACACCATTAGCAGGTATTTCTACAAATGTAACACACACAAACAGCTATGACAAAGCCACGGTTGTGCCTCTTGGCTCTGTATGAACCCTCATTCTCCTTTGCATCGCTTATATTCCTCCCCGCCACTCTCTGCTACAGTATCTACATGAGTAAACACTTCAGACGAGCTGTATCCTCCTCTCTCATCCTCTCCTCTCTCTCCCCCAGCAGTCCTCTCATCCCCAGAGCCCTTTGTCTTCCAACACGTCGGCCCTCCCACTCTCTCCTCTCCATCATCACCACCTCCCTCTCGATTCTATTCGCTCCCTCGCCTCTCGCTCTTTCCATCCATCAGTATCCTCACAGTCCTCCAGCATGCAGCATAATGTCCTCCAGGACTGCCGTGGAAGTGCCATGGCAGTCCTGGAGGACATTAGGGCTTAAATATTTGTTGGTTCAACAGATTGGTATTATTATGGACAACGTATGTATAAAAAATATGGATAATTGTGCAACCATGTTTCAAAAGCACAGCATGAAGCGATTTAAATGATATCACTTAATCACTTCCACATTTATTCTGACAACTCAGTCTTCTATTATCTCAACTGGTCTCAGTGTCATGGGTGTTTGAAGTTGGACTGGTCAGTTTGCTTCTTTTTGTTTACTTGTTTGTTTTTTGGCTTCCCTCCCAGCACTGGTGACTGCTCCTGCTATAGACCGACCAAGCCATCAATTTCCCATACAAATGCCAAATTCTTTGATATCAAATTCTTCAGTACTTTCATTAGAAGAGCAGGTAATACTTATTTTCCAGAGTGTACACAATGTGCAGAAAGGTTCTTCTAAGAACATTTCTACTACAGTTCTGATATATTTAGTATTTTTCTCATGAGCTTTAATCATGATTTTAGTCACTAATGCAACAGTTAAGCAAATTTCCTGTTCCTATCACATTTCAAACTTTAGCAAATCCAAAGAACATAATATTAAGCCAATAATGAATACCAAACTGGCACTATTTTGTTTTTTGATCTCTGTCCTGAATTGAACACTCAAACGCGACTTAAACTCTTTATCTTGACTCAATCTCAGAACTGCTCGAGCTTGGACTCATGATCCGGTCATTCTCAAAGAGCAAAAACTCTCAAACCTGACGACTATTAAAAATTCTTTTTCACATATTCCCCAAGGAAAGCCAACTACATACATCCTTAGTGTTTACCAGTAACATTTAACAACATTGGTATGGAGCAGGGACACAACGACCCCCCCTTAATCATTAAGAAGGCAGGCAGCAGTCTCCAAAAGGCTCACAATGACACTGGTTACCTGTTGCTTTTAGAATTGATTTCAAGACATTATTGATGACTAACAAGGCCTCGAGAGGCCTTGCCACAAGTCATTTATCATTTGTTCCGAGGTCCAGGCCAATACACAAAGGTGATGGAGCCCTTCCTGTCAGGGCTCCTAGACTTTGCAACAACCTGCCTGAGTAGAACAAGACTGCACGTCTGTTTTGTCTTTCATATCACTTTTAAAAACCCACCTTTTTTAAAAGCACTTTTTGGTCATTTCATTATTATGACTGTGACAAATAAAACTGAGGGAACATAGGAATTATCTAATAGGACTCTACTCCAAAGATTAATAATATATATGTAATATAAAAATTAGTACAGACAAGACATATTAGAGGTAATTCTTTCCTCCAAAAACATTACTTGGGACATGTCCCTCCTGTGCATCAGCAAACCTGCACCCTTGATAGGCACTGAACCAGATTTGGTGTAGAAGGCTCTGGTCTCATTCAGTTCTGCAATAGCAAAAAACACCAGCACACACGGGGGACTCAAGATGCAACAAGTGTGGGCCAAACATGAAGGCAAGTTGGGAGCAAGAACTATCTTGGTATTTGAATGCAACATGAATAAGTAGGTTCAGGTAATTTCCAAATATAACAAAAGGTTAAACCACTTCTGAAACAAGCTAACTTTACAAAGGAGGATATTAATATTTAGTCTGAGTTGCTATAAAATCACACATGGACAACACCGGACCTGAAAATGCTTTTTGTGTTTGTTGTTCTTGTTGTTATCAGTTGCATCAGTAATATTTACAGTAAATGTTATCGCATATATGAGGTTGGTGGGTGGTGTATTTGGTGTATAGATGGACAGAGAGATGAAGAAATGAAGGGAAGGGGGGATGAGATGCATAAGAGGCAGTGCTGAGTGGATCTAACACTCGGCATCTCTTCAACAGCCACCCACGCAGCCGCCCACAGCTACATTGTTCCCTCAGCCGCTCTGTCCCTCTCTGAAACATTTCACTCTAAAAATGGATGATCCCCAAACGTAATTCTGTGTGCCTGTATACAGTTTTGTAGCATACATATGGAAATCTGCAGTTCTAGAGGAAACATAACCATAAACTAGACTTACTGTCTTGTTGTCGTTCCAACCATCAACCAGTCAAGTTGCAGTTTACATCTGTCCGAACACGTAGAATATATGCAGTGAAGACTTTGAAGGAATTTCATAAAAATGTTTCTTTTTTTGGCAAAATGGAAGTCATCATTATACTGACATATATGATTCCAGTGAATAATTTCTGGTGAGAAACATGCTGTCTTCACTGAGAGAGTGTTTTTCCAGAGGTGAACAGAGAACTGATAGAGAGCTTCATCACATGGTGCAACAACAATCAGCAGTGAGCTTGTGGTGACTACAATGCTTCAAATACGGATGTTGCTATAAAGAAGCTACAAACTGTAAAAGGTAGACGCTTCACACACATCTTCAACCAGGCAACACAGAAGATCTAAACAATCAGCACAGTTTGAAGGTGGACACCCAAGATTAGAGTCACCAACTCAGTATCTGAACAAATGTGAAATATGGTCACAGTCTGCCCTTCTGTTCCTGAATGGTGTTGACTAATGGCCAGAAAAATGTTTTTGTACAACATTATGATGTCACAGTGAAGTTGACCTTTGACCCAAAATGCCATCACTTGATCATTTTCTCCTCTGAGACATTTGTGTGAAATTCTTGAGTCCGATTCTGGTTTAAATCTGAATTTAAACAAGTGATCACAATCAAGAGCAGATTGAAGAAAAACTTTGTCCCCAGTTTTTTTCCAAATATTTTCAGACAGTAAGAGTGATTATGTGTCAAATTTGTGCATGTAATATCTCCCCTGCCAGCCACTGTATCATCAATTCATCATCTATTGATCCTTCCAGTAGATTACTCCATCTCTTTCATTTTTCTCTGCCATGCACCCCCCCCCCCATCTCCCTTTTTACCATTTGTCACACAATCTGTCATTTTTAAGTCAATCCTAACCTTCATCCCCCATCCATCAATTCACTTCCTCATCATCCTTCTACCACCCATTCTGCTGATGTTCTTCACCCCTTCATTCTCTCTCTTCCTATCCTTTCTGGCCTACCTTCCCCCTCGTCCTCCTCAGTCCAACCAAACACCTTAGATCTAACCTCAAACACCACTTTGCATGGAGTGCTGCTCGGGTATGAAAACATGCTGCCCTTCAGGTGCTCTTCAGTTTGGGGATTCTAATAGTTTAGAACAGTTAAAGAAGTCTGAGGCACTCACAGAGGTAGTGAATTAAAAAGCCTTTAATAATGCATGGCTATTGAATTTAAACACAGGTAAGCACATGCCTACACGTTTCAGCCATTAGGGCCTTCTTCAGGGCAAATGAAGAAGGCCTTTCGCCCTAAACAAGCCATGCATAATTGAAGGCTTTTTAATTCAATACCTTCTTGAGTGCCGCAGATGTTTTTGAGAGTTCCAAACCTTAAATCACAAAACAGAATATTCAAAAGCAAATGTGTCATTATGTGCAGATGGACACAACACTGACAACAGCAAAATTCACCATGATTTAGTCGATGAATCAATCAGCTGATTGGAACCCATTTTGATCCTTTCAGCCACTTTCCAATCAAAAAAGCCAAACTTGTCTGGTTTCAGCTTCTTGAATGTGAGGATTTGCTCCTTTGTATGATTGATTTGACTTTTTATAGATGATTAATGGAGAAAATAATTGGCAGATTAATCGATAATGAAATATTCATTAATTGAAGCCCTAATGTGATTCATTGTAATCTACAGCTCTCACACACATTAGTGAGCCCATGCACACGCATCTGTGACATCACACATGCACATGAGTGACACCAGAAGGAACTGCATGCACTGCAAAAGGGAATCAATTCAAGATAAAGTAGCCTTGGCTAATGACAAACTGATGACAAATTCACCCTTACATTTAAACATTTAAGGGATGTAAACAAATGCAACGAAAGAATGCTTCAATGACATTATTATAGCTCATTTGGGTTCTCACTCTCCCTGCTCTTTCTTTCTCTCACACAAAAACAACAGAGACACTGGGACAAACAGAAAATATGCATATTCAAAATCATATCCTGACAATACCGCAGCAAGGCACACCAAGTATTCTTCCCCTTTTGATGCACTCTGAACACTTAAGACCAGTTGTGTGTGTGTGTGTGTGTGTGTGTGTGTGTGTGTGTTTGTGTGTGTGTGTGTGTGTGTGTGTGTATGTTTGTGTGTTTCTGTGGTCAGCTGTTACAAGCTCTTACCTTCTGCGTCCATTGTGTGTTCCTTAAACATAAAAAGTAATGCCAAGAGTTCTGCTAACACTGTGGCCATAACTATCAGATGTTAACATTATGTGATGTGTGGTGCGTGTGTAGCACACGTGCTGTATTGTGCAGTTGCAGGTTTGAGCGTGAGACCATGTGTGTCGGTGTGTGTGTGTGTGTGTGTTTATGAATTGTCTGGTTTTCATGTGCACTGGTGTGAGCTGCAGATAAGACAAACACCTCCGCCACAGACTCTGGTTGCTGAAGAGAGACACTTGAGGGTTAATACGTAGTAAGTGATTATGTTAATAACACATCTGCATTGTTTGAAAAACATTATTTCTGATTGTCACAGGGAGCTAAATAAACTGTTTATTTGCCGCAGCTGGTTTGAAATTATTTACAGGATTTTGACAGTAGTCACAGCCCACATTTCTTTCAGTGTTCACAGTACATACCTGTACTTTTCTAGGTCTTTGTCAGCATTGCTGTTGGTTGTATGAAGATAAAGAGATGCCACAATCATCCTTGAGAATTACAAAGTCTTTCTGATCACAAAGCAAAGCCCACGCTTGGCAGTGTAACGTAAGTTGAGTGTGTTTTTGTTGTTTTGGAGAAAGAGCAGCTGGAAGTGGCCATGCTGTTATTGAAAGACGTCCGTGCCGAGACCCCGGTGCGCCCCATGAACAGCAGGTAATTTAACGGTAACATTAGCTGCTGAGCTGGAATACAGAATACAGTCTGCCCTAGCCTGCATTATAGTTCACTGGCTAATGTCCTCATCAAAATTGCAGGTTAATCATGCTAAATTACATGTGTGCCACAACTGTAAACCTGCTAGCGTGTCATTAGCCAACCAGCTCACTGGCTAGTTGGCTTACTTGAGTAGCCGTAATGCCACAGCGAATTCATGTAGCGTAACACCACACACTAACTAGCTAGTGAACCGGCTGGCTGATGTCACACCAGTAAGTTTACCAGTGTGGTAATGTTAGGTTTATTGTGGCGTTACCTTGCTAGCGCCACATCAGTAAAAAAACTAACTTACTAGCTAAAAAGAGCGTAAGCTAGCTAACGTTAGCGTACTTGTCTCATCCCTCTAGGATGCAGAGGAAGCGCACCTGTGTTTTTTTCACATGATACTACAGGTACTTTGTGTACTTGGCAGCGTCCTGTCACCCTAACATTGAGGAATGGTATGGAATGAACTACGTGGATGGCAGATTGGAAATGTGGATCCTGTGGCTGCAGATGATGTGATGGTTGAGGCGATGAGGCAGTGCACATTGATCGCAGACTGAGTGGGTCTCTAACTGTGAATTTCACAAGAGGTTTAACATGGATTGAAAATAGTTTTTAATTGTTTTTTATGTGTATGGGACAAATAAAGTAATCTAGAATCTTGAATGAGTGTTTTATTAATTCTGATGGGATCTGGGAAAACCTGTCGTTGCACTGGCACTTTTCCAGGAAAACGTGAAAATAGGTCGAAAGTCAAAATATTGGTGAAATTGGGTTTTCATTAAATTCTTATTTTACAACATCTTGTCTATCATTCCTGAAAATATCTCATTATATTCCGCTTGTTTAATATGTTAAAAATGTTATTTAAATTAGGCACTGTTTGTTGTTATCGGATAGTGTGGCCCGTCGCAAGTTGCGCTGGCACTTTTCCAGGAAAACGTAATAGATCGAAAGTCAAAATTATTTTACAACATCTTGTCTATAATTCCTGAAAATATCTTATTATATTTCGTTTGTTTAATATGTTAAAAACGTTATTTAAATTATCTGTTTGTTGTTATCTCCTACGAATGAAAAACAAACAGCGCATGAAATCCGGCCCTAACTGTTTAGTCTACATAGCCTACGAAGACGGTTTATCTATCATAGTAAACATAACATGAAGACGAAGACATATTAATGCGCATTTTCGCGCCAGTCTTATGTGAGCTACACATCAAAATATTATTTTGACACGTCAGTCAGAGAGAGAGAGAGATGTCCAAGCTTTAGAAATGGAGAAAGTTTGAGGTAGCTGGTCAGTTAAATGAGTTTGCGAAGATCAACCTGCTTAATCCTGGAGATGCCACTGCCTTGAACAATGTCATCATGGATTATTTCACATCCAGAGAGGATGAATTTTATGAAGATGATGATGATGAATTTAGCACTACCGAAGATGTGCAAGAGGACTCTGACGATGAAGGTAAGCTATTTTTTCAGATCCTAAGCTAGTTTTCCCCCTAGTTGTTAGCCTGACAAAATCTGAAACTAAGGTGAAATCAGAGTCTGCATAATGAAAACACAGCATACACACACAGACAGGCACAGAAAGCTGCAACAGAGACAAAACTCTGGAAAGGGGTGAAAATGAGTGACCGCAGAAAATGCAGTAAAATTAGATATAAAGTATGTTTTGTACATTGGTAATCAATTATACACATAATTTTACATTATTTTGGTAATAAATCAATTTAAGCAACAAAAAATCTGAGGAGCCACTTCAGAGCCAAAAGAGCCGTAATTCCCATCACTACTGCAAAGCCTTCTTGTGGTTGAGTTTTGTTTCATTCCGTGACATATTTTGTCAGTTTAACTTAAGCACTACTTAAGTGCAATAGCACTATAAACATTACTAGCTATAGGAATGAGACTTAAGTTGAAGTCAGTCAGATACGTCTGCTTTTCCTCAGTAGATGATATTAGGTTAAAGGCTACATTAGGTTCCATGCTCATGCCTACTAGCAGCTAGATCCAAGTGAAAAAACAACAAATGGAAGTTAAATATGTTGTAAGCTGTACTTCAGCATTATCAACTTTATTTTGGGAATGACAACCATGATGGAGACAGGTCTAACTGCCCGGGTGTTGTTTAGTGTCCACTCGCATGTTGATATAGTTTATGTCTGATGCCTGAGGTGTTTTTTTCTCTTCTTCTTTAGGCAGACTAGACAGGATTGCGCCACCTTGTCAAATAACATATGCCATTATTATTTTGTGATGGTTATTAGTGGTAACAGACAGTAATTACTGTATTAATACACCATTACAGTCATAGGCACATTGCAGTGGTGAAATACCTGTACCGTGATTGAATAGCCTACCTAGTCTTGTACATTTTGATTAATTTGTAGAAGTTTAGCTTGTTTTCGAGAAATCTGATATTCATTATTCCTTATTTCAGATGATGACTATCCTGTTATTGAGGACGTAAGGGAGATGCCACCACCAATACCACTTCTGCTTCAGGACAATGGTAATGTTCAGGAATTCATGTGCAAGTGCAAGTACAATGGCAGGCATCCATGTTCAAGTCGTTTCACAACAGAGGAGTTGCAGATGATTCGTTGCCGTTTCCTGGAAATGACCAGGGAGAAGCTGGATATTGCCATTTTAGCAAAATTGTCTCGTGGAAAACATCTATCGCATCTGACAGCACGTTCTCATCACAAAGAACAGTCCACTGATAAGTCCCAAAGAACTGATTTCTTTCACCATGGGGATAAAATTTGCAGGGATACATTCAAATACATGCACGCCATTGGACAGGACAAACTAAATGCACTCATGACACATTACAAAAAGCATGGTGTTACACCTAGAATTCACGGCAACAAGAAGCGTCAGCCTTCCAATGCATTGAAGCAGGAGGACAATGCCTATGTTGCGCACTGAAACCCATGGTATGCATCTCCCCGGAAGAGTATCAGGTTTTTAGAGGAATGATCTCAAACTCCTTCCAACGAATTGCACAAAGGGTAAGGTATATAGTGATTACTGTGTGGCAGTTGGCGCAGTGAATAGACGTGTGGTTTCTCTTGTTTCTTTCCGTCGTATATGGCGGGAAGTTGTTCCATTTGTTGTTACAATGCGGCCAGCAACTGACCTGTGTTGGACATGTCAGAAATATCAAAAACTTATCAGTGAGGCTACCAACAGGTCTGATGAAAACAAGACAGAGCTGCATCGACTGGCCACTGAACATCTTGAGAAAGCTGGATTAGAGCGCTCATACTATCAGCAACTTTGTAGGGACTCAAAGTCAAACTTGCCTGTTGGGTTAGAGTTAGGTCCACATGTTCATGTTCATTCATTCATTCATGTTCATTCCACATGTTCCACATGTCCACACATTCCATGTAGCTATGAGGGGATGGCACATTACAGCATGGACTTTGCACAGCAAATTCACTATCCCAGTGATCCCCTCCAACCAGGGCCAATGTACTTTAAAACACCGTATAAGTGTGGAGTTTTTGGTGTAGCATGCGAGGCCTTGCCAAAGCAGGTCACTTTTCTATTGGATGAATGTGTACAGACTGGTAAAGGTGGCAACTGTGTTATTAGCCTTTTGCACTTTTTTCTAGACAACTATGGATTGGGTGAAACACACATGCACTTGCATGAAGATAACTGTGCAGGACAAAACAAGAACTATTTTGTGATGTGGTATCTGTTGTGGCGTGTCTTGACAGGTCGACATGTGTCAATCAAAATGAGTTTTCTCCTTGCTGGACATACAAAGTTTTCCTGTGACTGGTGTTTTGGGCTCTTTAAACGGAATCTGAGAAGGACTAAGGTTGACAGCTTAGATGACATTGCCCATGTTGTTCAAACCTCTAGTCCATCTGGAGTCAATGTTCCATGTCTTTGTGGTAGAGAGGATGGTACTGTTCTTGTGCCCATGTATGACTGGAGCACATTTCTCTGTATATTTTTCAAAAAAGTTGAGAGTATTAAGAGTTATCATCATTTCACATTCAGTAAGGGATCCACATTGGTCACAATGAAAAGGTTTCACAGCTATGAGGAAGTTTCCCAAGACTTAGGGAAAAATGTAGCAATGTCCCTAATTCTCTTCCTGATCAAATTAACCCAAAGGGCCTAGATGCTAAGCGGCAACAATACCTGTACAATGAAATTAGGGAATTTGTGACTGTGGACAAACAGGATTTGGTTTGCCCCCAGCCTCAGGATGGTAACTAATTAGCAGAAGAGATCTGAAAGAAAAAAAAAATCATTATGAAATGTATTTTTTGTTTTGTAATTTATTTATTTATTAGTTATTTATTTATTTATCTGATGTGTTTATCCAAAGTGACTTACAACAACACACATTTATCCTTGTAATAGTTGATATAACTATAACAAAATGACTCTATGAAGAGACAAGACGTGGTCATTAAGTTGAACTGATTGAGTGTCATTTTAAATAAAGACATACTGAAAGTTCAACTAATTTCTGAGTGTTGTGTTTTGCTCAGTGTCATATGACCTTTTGTATCCTTTACAACATGTACATTGACTACAAATATGTGTTTTACTAAAGTAAAGTGACTGGCATTTACCTTCTGATACTTTAGTGTTCTGGTTTAGAATCCTTGTCTTTAAACCTGTTTTTCTCAAAATTCTGCTCCAAAAAATCCTACTGATCAGCTGACTTTGAGTGATCATAACAGTTGATACAAACCAGATGTAAAAATAATGAAAACAGATTTGAAAAGAGCTTGAAATAAGCTTCTAGGTGAAAGACCTCGATCCAACCAACCTCGTGACATCACGCTCTGTGCCAAGACAATACGGCTGCGCCATTATTTGACAACATAAACTTTGGGAGTTAATTTCTTTTCTTACAACTTATTAACAATGTTAGGCATTGGGTAAGGTTTTAGTGTTGCATTAATTTTTGTAAACTTTGCTAAGTGTTTCATGTCCCCTTTAAAACTTCAACTGTATGAGCCCGAGAGTAGAGGTCTTCACGGGTCAAAACATCTCCCCTACCTTGAACCACCAAAACTCAGTGTTTTAGTTTTTCACTCATACTAGCTGGCAAAGTGCAACAGTAATACTAACACAGCACATGCAGATTGAGTAGCTAAGTGGGCAATTACGACTAATAGACTAATCACGTCTGGAACTGATGATCTACTTTAGTTCAAAGTAACTGTCCTGTTGTTGTGGGCATGTCAGGGAGTCACAGACATACCACACCAAGTACAAGCAATTACTGTAAAAACAGCCTCTAATAACTGGTCCAGTCCATGTTCATGGTCTGGGAGCAGTCCAGGGCCCAGAGGTTGGAAAGCACTGCTCTACACAACCACACAAAAGGAAATATTTTAAGAATATCTAGATTGTGGAGTCAATAAATATATCAGAAAAATGTCTGCTGCTACTAAGTGGACAGAGTGCACTGCAGATTCAAGATGAACTAAGTCTTTGTGCATGACTTGTTGCTCCCACTCCTCCAAATATAAAACCAATGCAACAATGCATCTCTGCATTGTATGTCTGCATCTGTCAATCAGTAATGACAGGAGTTAAAGACAGCCTGATATTAAGATACGAATTGAAAATGTATTCATGCGTTGACTTTGCGGCTATTAGGCAGCCTGTTGCTATAGTGTTCCATGTTATTGACAGCTGGCTTGGAATGAACAAACGCTGGTGAGAGCCAGCATAGGCAAGAGCAGCAGTTTCTTCCTCGTCTTCAGTGTCAAGCATGAGGTTTTTTTTAATAAGCCCAGGCATGTGCGTGGGGGTACTTATCACTTCATTAGCTACCCACAGTGCATTTGCTCTAATGAACATCTTAAGAATTTAAAATAATGAACACACACACAAGGAAAGCACACACACAAACATGCAAGATGATATGACCTATTCACATAGTCAGTCAACTTGACAGCAAGAGGTAAGGGGTACAGTAACGGGTGTGTGTGTGTGTGTGCATGTGAGAGAGTGAGTGTGTGTAATCAAAGATAGCAGCAACATCACATTTGCGTAGTCTGTGCTGATTTGCATTCAGTGATTCACAAGGAGACAGATGGACAGATGATGAAAGAGAGGGAGAAAAGAAAAGAAGTGGAAGAGAGAGAGAGAGAGAGTCAGTGTGACTATCTGCTGTCCAGGGAAGCAATTAGATGGACTCGGCTGCTGTCACTTAAGACAGGAAAAGGGAGAACAGAAAGTGGAAAACATAAAAAGAGCAGCGCTGACTCTCATAATGGCTCTGTTAGCTAGTGTGAGAACAACCCAAGAACACACAGACACATGCACACACACACACACACACACACGCACATCTTGACTGATATCGTAATTGAAATAATTGCTTTTAATGTGCAGTAAAGAAGAATTACAGTCATGAGTCCTCAAAACTCTTCAGAATACTGCTCACATAAAGTGCATATTTATTAGTCCATAGTTCTATCATTACAAAGCAAAATTATGGATGTTGACATGATGAAGGTTTGTTTAAGCTATGCTTTAAATCTTATTTTATTCTTAATCGGTTTGGAGATTACTGCTCATTGTTTTTGAATGGCGGGCTCCTGCACTTATTTGCCTATGTAAAGCATTTTAAATTGCCCGTGTTTGAAATGTGTTAAATAAATAAAGCTTCCTTACATAACCATGTAGGAATGTGCTGTGTGTTTATTATGTTTACAATGCAATGATTTTTTTGGTAAAGTAAATTAACCATGGGTGAGATCACTACTCAAGATAAATCAACTGTAAATCTACCAGTTTATAAAAACGTTTAGTTCAGCAGTAACAGGATAATGCTACTTAATGCTTCCTACTCAGTAATGTATTTCTGTCATGCAGCGCTTTTTCTCAAAGTCTTAAAAATAATGAAATGTGCAAATGTTGTCATACTGCATAGAGTAAAATGAAATCATATTGTCAGTGTTGGGCATCAATTTGGTTTTATTGATACTGATCCTGCTTATAGTCTTTTTTTTTTTAATCAAATCCTGATTTAAATTCTTGTCATACTAACTAAATGAAAACCAAGTAATATTCTCATATTTTCAAAGGAAAAACCACCTTAATTTCGGCAAATAAAAAACAGCAATTTGGCAGCAGTGAAGGAAATTCACTTCTGCCGCTGCTGTTTAGTGGAAGTACGAAAGCAACAACAATAATTCTGCAATATTTATTTTTAGATTTATTTTTTTGAGACATGCACAACCACCAGTGTAGAGGGAAATGGGGTCAAACCAAAACTCTTTGTGCAATTCATGTGCAGAACTGAGATTAAGTGTGCAAATTCTTGTCCTCATATGATGCTGCATGCTGCATGTAATGAGCTCAATAGTTTTTCAGACATTCGCAGGAAACCCCAGGCAGGGAAGCACAGCCATGTTCTCTGACCATCATTTTCCATGTCCTGCTTCTAAACTATAAGGCACCCTTCCAGACATCATGAACAAGCAATGGCCAAGCTAATCAACCCTCCATTCAGCAGCATCGTTACCAGAAAAAACACAAACCAACAGGAAGTCAGACATATTCATCTGTCTGAGGAGTGGTGAAAAAACAGAAAAGGTTATTAATGTATACACCAACAGAAAAGGGAAGAAGGCAGTGACAAGAACACAGAAGAGCCTTTCAAGAGCGTTTTAATAGCAAAGCCAAAATGCTTCTTCTCCTTTTGCTACTTCTTTGTCACTGACCCCATACTTGTCCCTTGGTTTGTCTGTATTTCATCCACACCGTCTCTCACGCAAACATACACACACAAAGCGACAGGCCAATGGGCTTTTGCCAGCATGTGTTGTCTTCATTACTGGACAGTGCAGCAACAAAGACAAAGCGCTCCACTGAAAAGCTGGGATTCCCCAGATAAACCCTGCCTTTGTATTCCCAGATCCCTGGTTCCGCAGCACTGCCGAATTAGTACACATACCTCTGGACTTGTGATGCGCTTGGGACTGGTGGTGTCATGTGGAAGCGGGCTCACTGTGGCTGGTTGGCTGGGCGGATGGATTGATGCCTGCAGATTCCTGACAGGCTGGCAGACCGCTTCATCTGCCTGTCTGTGGGCACATATGTAGATGTGTGCATCTGTGTGTCTGTCGAGCTGCCTGTCTGCCATTTTCTGGCTAAGGTTTCAATTCAGAGCAGAGTTAAATATTAGCAGCAGAGATGTGCAACCAAACCAGGACAAGCCTCAAACTTCTTGCATATTTAGTATTTCTAAAGCAAAGTTTTCCCAAAAGTCAACTGTCTTTCTGACCTACGTTTTAAATCTAAGATCTTCAACATGTGCGCTTGAAACAAAAATACTCTGAAGCTAAACTTCTTTTCAGCAGGTCTGAGATCTGAAATGAGGTGAGAATCTTGGTAATAAGTAGTTGATTATAAGTGATGACAGGGAGCGCTGCCTAAGGCCAATGAAATGATTGGCATTGGAAATGGATGGAGTAAGACAGAATCTGATAATGACAAATGAATAATTAAAACTCATTAGTCTGTGAATTTGCATATGAATTTTGGCCTGTTATGACAAAGCCTCCTGTACTAAAACTAAACATGGGCAGCGGACAGGCCAGTTTAATGAGCAACACACACCATCATTCATCAAAGGCCTATGGCAACAGGTGAGTTGGCACATTTGGGATGTGAAATCAAACATCAACAGAGTTTGAATGTGAATGTGTCAAATCTGCAGCCAACTCGTTATCTGCTCTGATTAGGAGATTTTTTCCAGCTCTGGCAATCCCAGCACACAATAATGTGAGCATGGAGACTGATAATGATGGATGCTTAACTTTTTGAACGCAGGCCATGGGCCAGCTAACAAGCTGCTGGTAAAGTGCCTCCAATTTGCTAATGGTGAGGGAAGGATGTAAGGAATGAATGAAGGAAGGAAGCAAAGGAGGGATTAAGAGGCTGGAGGCAATAAATTGTGGACACAGATCAAAGGATGGTGAGTGGATTAGATACTTTTTGAGGGAATCTCTTGCCTACAAAGAGTGTTTTGTTAAAAAAAACCATCAGGAGTACGTGTACAACAGAAGGAAAGAATTACAGATAGGAAGCGACAGCGGTGTTCTGCTTATATGTGTTGTGTGTGTGTGTGTGTGTGTGTGTGTATGTATGTTTAAGGAAAAAAATCATCATTAGCCGAGGAGCTGAAGCAACAGCCCGAAGCAAAGCTGCACACACTTAAACTCACACATTACCACAGATATGTGTGCTGCAGGACACACTCCGACAGACACATAAACACTCCCATCAGTATGACCTAATAAGTCCAACGCGGAGGCCCGTCTGAGTGAACTGATATGGTCATGAGGTGCAGATGCATGCCAAAACTGTTCCAAGCAGTACGGTTCAATTGGAGCAGAGGTCGGAGAAGAGCCAAGAGAGGTTGCACTAACCAGTTACCACACAAACAGTGAGAAAAATCCCCCGAGAATTATAAGACAGACAGAGGACAACAGTTTATCATGGCAATCTCTTTTGGTACACCGAGGAAATTCAATTAGAGCAAAGGCAGTGAAAAATGGTGTAGTATGAGTAAATTACCATGGGGTCAATTATATCCACAAAAAGAATTATCTTTGCTGTAATTAACTTCTACATCCCAGGAGAGGGCAGTTACACACACCTCAAGGAAAAGGACAGTGAAGTAACTTAATCACATTTACAAACACTTAAACAGAGGTGAGTCTCATTGAGGTGACTGTTAATGAGCAGAAAATCTGCATAACAAACAAGGGGCAAGATGGACAGGTCAATTGAAATTATGTTTTTAGCTGCATCAGCTGCAACAGCTGAAGTGAATAACAAGTTCTCCTTTAATTGTAGTTACAGTGCATGATACAATAAATCCATGAGGTTGATATATTGGCTGATATATCTGTATTGGAGTTAATGTTGGCCAATAAGTAACAAGAATTTGCAGTACAGAAATTCCATTACTCCATATTTTAATCTCTAAAATATTCACTCTCTATTGGGTATTAAAAGGTATAAAGGTACTGACTTAAAAGTCCAGTATTGGTCAGTCTACACCTTATATCTAGCCAAGGAAAGGATAAAATGATTTCATGTGGCCAGAGGAATCACTGAAACAAATCAAGGTAACAAACAGACAGACTGCATCAACAAAGAGGAACAGAAGTCAGACCAACAAACAAGGATACAGTGGATCATATCTCTGAAATGAGTGGTAGCTGGTAAGTATGATGTTTTCACAACCGATGGGAATGATGGCAAAAACTATGAAGGCGACAAAGAATAATGGTACTTTCCATCACTGTCTGTTAAAAGTCATCTACAGAATGTGCAATGATTCCAGAATCCAATATGTCTGTATGCTTATATCCTCTATGTCTTCTAACGGACTCGTTGCTAATAGGAGTTTCAAAGTCCACAAACAAACAAATACACAAAAAGACAGACTCCCCCAAGTGACAATCTTTGCGTTCAGAAAATGTTCGATCCCTGTGCATGCTCAGCTGTGTTTTTTGTCTGCGTACGTGATACACTCAGCTCAGGGAACACGTATGCATTTCACACCAATTATAAAAATCTCTCTGCATACAATAACACCACGGATCACTTTCTGTTCCCCAGGGGAATTATGCCATTCTTGATCCATAGCTCCTTGACTGCAGAGTCTGACCCATGTGAGATTCTGAAAAACCAGCGGTTTTACTTACTGTGAAATTAGACTATGATTACAAAACTGTCCATAAATGACCATAAAACAAAAACAAACAAACAATATTTCCATATTGGGCCACATATCTTCTAATAAAGCATTAATCCCACAAACTTTACAGACATTACAGAAGATTCATTCATTTGATGGCACTGAAACCTTTGCATGAAAATCCTTAAAACAAAAACTAACTTTCACTCCCTTTGTATGATTAATATTTCATTGTACATCTACTGCAGAGCCCATGGGCCTATAACAACAGCACAAAAAGATACATAAAACCAATATAAAAGCAATTTCATGTTTTAACCTAATTTGACTGTGTTCTGCTATAGTTCTGCCTCATAATGACAACACATGGCTTCCTTAGAGTGTTGTGATGTGCAATATTTTCTCTATTAACAAAAGAATCAGTTAAGTAAATTTGGTGGGGGGTGTAAAGTCTTCAAGTGGGCACAGTTTAAATTAAAGGTAAGATTATTGACCATGCAGGCAAATAATTCCACATGATAAAAATTTAACACGTTCATGATTCGACCTTGCAGGGAGCTGTGAGTGAACCTGCTGACCTGTTGATCACCTTCCTTGTTTAAGCTGAACAAATAGCTTCAGAGCAGCAACGTCCTGTAAGATGAATGAACAGATTCACTGAGGCAGGCTCAGGCTAATTCCTGGTTAATTCTCTGCTGAGAGCTCAATGACAATAAGAGCAGAGATTGATTATGCTCCCTCTGCTCATCCCCGTCTCGTGTACTCACCACCTGATGATACAGTGAGCCAAAGTACAGCCCCGCTTCTGGTGAGCTGCTGTTCTTCACCGAGTCCTAATGGACTTCACATTTTTTGGCTTGAACGTTGCCCAAAGCCAATGTTGTATATCAAAATCTCTCACTCTCTCATCACCTTCTGATATTGCAAAGTGATGTTGCATTGCCAGGTAGCTCCTGTTACACGAGCATTTATTGAATTATATTTTCATTGTCTCATTTCATACATTACATTTAGCAAAGTACTGTAGTATAGAGGCATTACCTGCAGGAAAAACAACAACAAAAACACTAGAATAAAGAGAAAAAAGTTTTGACTCGTGGGTTACATGATTGTTACATGCTCTCAGAGTAACAATCATATTTTTATCTCTGTTGATATATGAAGAGGTATCAAGCAGTACAGATTTCTTTATCTTAGCATTACAAATACAAATAATAGAATAGTGAAGCCCATTTGTGGAACTTCAGCTCTCTGTGTGAGCATTTCACTCCCATAATGGTTCAGTGGTCTTTTTACTCAAGAGACAACAGTGTGTGAGTGTGTGTATCTGTGTGCGGGAGCTAAAAAAGCAATGTTTAACATTTTCAAGTGCTGTTTAGCTCCTCTTTATCAACAAATGATCAACAACTACACAGAAGCCATTCAGACACTGGTTCGTTTCCCACGAGACACTTTCTGCTTCACAGATGCAGCAGCAGCAACGGTAAACAGGGAAAGTGCTCTGTGGTTAGCATTTGCACAAACAACAGCGGTCTCCCCTAACAGTCCAAAAAGATGTGCCACCAACACAAACTACATCAACTCAGACTCCATGGAAAAGGAAAAGGATGGCACAGTGCTGCACACACTCTGAGTCACAAGTGAGCTCTGTTCAGTGTAACTCAGACTCAGACATACCTCAGTGGTGACCTCCTTGCAAAAAAAAAAAAGGTTTCACTCAAATAAACATCAGTGAATCAGTGAACTGAAGGATGAAGCAGAGGAGGCCTTTGAGATGTGAGAGTGACGTGAAAATAATGACGTACAGGAATGCTCTCATATGCACACTCAGAGATTAATGGAACCCACAAAGACACAAACACACTGACTGTGTACACAATGCCGCCATCCTTTCCCTCCGCCATGCAATGGAAAATAAACTCTGGGCTTTCAGAGCTATAAATTCTGAACTTTTCAACACATCTCAGCTCATTGACTTAAAACTATTTGCTAGAGCGCTCACTTCAAATTTCCAAACTGCTGCATGATGGCAGAGACAAAAACAAAAGTAAAAGCATGTTATTTTTGAGCTGTGAGACTGGAGAGGCAGTAAAGGTGAAAGAGACACTGGGAGAGAGGAAAGAGAGAGTGAGTCAGACTATAAACACTTGGTCGGGGTGATGTTATCCAGCTGTCATGAAAACTGATCCAATGGCTGGCAAGTTCAAGCTATGTCACACACGCTCAAAGACACACACACACACACACAGTCATATTTCCATCACTTCTGGGGACATTACATCGACTTACATTCATTTACTCGAGACTTGCCCTAACCCTAACCATAACCACTACTTGCCTAAACCTAAACCTAAACCTAATCTAACCCTAACCTAAACTCAAGTCTTCACCCTAAAATGTAATGATAAATGTGATGGAGACTTGTGTTTCATCCCCATAAAGGAAGACGAGTCCCCACAATGTGGGTGTCAACAAATTTATGTCCTCACATAATGAGTAATACACATCCACGCACACAGACACACACACAAAAGAACACTACTCAGACACGGAAACACAGCTGTACATTTGTTATGACATACATACACACACATGCATGTATATATCAGCACAAACACACCTGCAGCACACACACAAAGAAGCTGAGGTTGGATAGAGGTCTCTGTTTGGGGTAAGTGAAGAGGCGACAAGCCAGGGGGGTTACTGGATCAAGGCAAAATATTCAATCCTTCAGCACACACACACACACACACACACACACACACACACACACACACACACACACACACACAGAAAGTGAAAAGCTACAGGAGCTTGAAATCAATCTTCCACACCTCCAACTGAAGCAGTCGGGGATCTCCCACCACACACTCACAGAAACACACACACTCTCTGTCTCTTACACCAGCTCAGGGAGCAGTGTCCACCCTGCCTGCTGAGGCAGAGCCTTAAACAACCCGGCTGTTCTTATTCAATAGGGTGAAAGAGTTAATAAGCGGAGTCACTGAGTTTAACTGCTGTTCCAGCAGGAGCTTGTCCACATCGACTCCACAGACAGCAGTGAGAGCAGGCCGACAGCCCAGAGCAGCAGAGCCCATGGATTACAATGTAAACAAATCTCAAAAAAGCTTAACATCCAAGTGCATAAAATGTTTGAGGGCACACTTGATAATAGTGGCCTTGTGTTGTACAGTAAGGTTTAAAGTCACATACAGCCAGTTTTCATTTCAACCAATCATCTCAGCATGTGAGCTCATTGGCTGACAAGTTCTTTGCCTCTGTTCAAAGGAGGCTGGAGTCGTTAAGAGGAGTGAAAGCTTGCAGACTGTTGGCTCTCCATGTCACATAGTTGGCCACCATTGCTGTACAGCATGAAGGTAATGTTTGCATACAGCACTGGGTCCTAACACATAGCTGCAACATTAAAGGCATAGTTCGACACTTTGGGAAATACTCTTATTTGCTTTTGTGAGATAAGAAGATCAACACTGCTGTCATGCCTGTCTGGTTAATGTGACACTGAAGACAGCAGCCAGTACGTTTTACGCATGTTTTTGTCTTTTAACGAATTTAACAAACGAGATATAACATGTTGATTAGTGAGCTTCAGAGGTGCAATTAGGTGGACTGTGTTACCTTCGAATAGAGTCATGTCAGCTGTTTTAATCTACTTAACCCCACTCCTTACCAGAGAATGGTGGTAATGCACAACCTTTGGAAGAGGAAGAAAAGATTTTACTGAATTTCAATTTTCTAGTGTTTCTGCAATATGGTCTGAAAACTGTCTGTAGAACTGCTTCTCTGCGTGTTAATCAGTCTCTTCCTCTACCCCTCTCTTCTTCTATAGAATCAGAGACTATCAGCACGTTCATGAACACTGATCAGCTTCAAACTCAACTGTGAAGGTAACAAGCTGTGAAAGCCCCCGCGCTCTTGCCTCGGAGCAGACAAAGCCTCCCACAGCCACACCTCTGCTGCAATATTCCATCTTAACAGGGTCCCCAATGCAATTCATGAGGATATTACCTGGAAAAATACCTTGAAAAGAAAAACCTCCCCTTCCATCTCACTGTCACCCGAGGCCATCGAGAGAAGTCTTTGAAGACACATGTAGATTCTACTTGAACCATTCTCCATCTTAATTCAAAGAGCTAATACTGAGACTCCCAGACGTGACCACATTATGTTGTCTAACTGCTGAAATAAGTCCTTGAAATGAACAAGTGGTACTTCACTGAACAGGAAAGAGATGGAGAAACAAAAGAGGAGGGAGGATAAAAGTGTTGAGTGAAAGGGATGGGTGAGACCGACAAAGACCGTGACAGACGGGTGGCGTTGTTCGAGAAGAGTGACGACGGCTGACATTGAGATAAAGAGCATTTGAAAATAAATAGAGGAGAATGTGGCGCCATTGAAAATATTACTTCTTCTTTAACAACCTCAGATGTTCTTCACGCTGGATTCTCACCACACCCCGCCCACCTCAGTACACAGGAGCCCAACAGCCAGCCCCACCATGGCGGCCTAATTAGTAGTGTACCGTGGCTGTCGGTCCAATGAAGGCCTGTGTTTCATGAGGCTCTGAAACCCCATTAACCTTTTGGATGGGCTGGTGCTTTGATATCTCAGCTGTTTACAGCTCCCGTCTACTTTCTAAAAGCATTATGTTTCAGGTGCTTGGCTGACTGCAGGGACTAAATATAGGCACTATGTAAGATTTCCCTGGAAAGGGACACACTCTGGGGGCAAAGGGGGGGCTGCTTTGTGTGTGTGTGTGTGTGTGTGTGTGTGTGTGTGTGCGTGTGTGTACTTCTTGTATTTTCAAACTTATGAGGGTCAAATGTTCAGAAGGTGAGGAGGATGTGGAAAACCCTGGAAAACGAGACACTCACTTTTCTACACAGCTAATTTACAGATAGGATTTTGGTTAAGGATTAAAACTGTAATTAAAATGCGTCTAAACTATGGTTCAAAGTTAATTTAGGTGTGAAGTGATTAAGAATAAATTTGCTATGTGTGAGTCTGTGATTGAGAGTGTGCAAAAGCGTCCCTGTTTATGTTTGTATGACGTATTTTAAGTTATTCACTCATCATTTGTGCAAAAGCTGTAAAAACAGATTTTAGTCCATTTTAACTCAAGCACCAAGCTGATAACTAAATTCTTTTAAAAAAGGAATCCATCACTGACTACTCATGAGTCAATTTTGCAATCGCTTCTAGTAGGCAGCTCACCTTTTTAAAGTATGTATCACTGCCGAATTCATGCATCCTTAATCCCTGACGTCTGTAAAGAAGCCAAATTTTGTTTGTATTGCCAAATATCACGAATTTATGTAATACAACACCCCCAATCCATAGACCCTAATTTCAGATGAGGCTCCTAGAAATGGAGACACACTATATACCATACACCATACATTCAGTTGCCACTTTATGTGCTACAAATAGATCAAACTAATGCAATCTAATGCAACTCCTCTGCAACAAATCCTACCATCATGGAGTTCAGAATGTTTTAATGTGGGTTAGGTGTTGCATTAGAAGAAATCTGTTTATAGGCTTTTTCTTTTTTATAGGTGACCGTCGGTCCAAGGACCTTGGGTAGTCCTAAACCTACATGTGGCCAGTCTTGTAATCCCTATCACTGTGTTAAGAAACAAGGAAGCAGACCTTGGTCACTTGAGTCACAGGTGAAAGTATCTGCTCATCCACCTCCTGACCCCACCACTATTTCTCTAATATGGAAAACTGTCCCCGTGTTTCAGAGCTGCTGCTGCTTCACTCCCTCCACACTGTGGATATCAATACTGCACTACTTTCCATCTAACTATTAATACAAATGTGTGATGACAGATATGATATGGCTCTATGTTTAGGGTTTGGTTTACACATTCATTTGAGCAGAGCTGTGTGTGTGTCTGTGCTCTTGTACATCTATCTTTGTGAGGACAAGTTGCAGTTTCAGCCTGAGGACATTCTGGCTTGTCCTCTATTCTTCTAAGGGCTGTTTAACTGTTAAGACTTGGTTTCAGGGTTAGAATTAGGTTTGATGTTGTGCTTGGGCATTCACTTGTGGTGGTTAAGGTTCGGGTTAGGCAATGAGTTATGTTTGTGGAAGTCCTCACAAGTATAGGAGTACAAGCATGTGTGTGTTTGTGCACCTGTGTGTCTGCTAAAGTGAGAGTTTTACCTGTGCCTTTGTTGCGGTCCACAAAGCAGTACTTCAGTTCATATTCTTTCAGAATTTCATGGACTTCCTGAAGACAGAAAGAGAAACAAGACTTGAGCCAGGAGATCAGCAAAACCCAAATTTTCAGAAGCTTCTTTTCAAATTACTGTACTTATTCAGTGTGACCACTGAAGAATCTAACACCAGCACTTTTTGGTATTTTCATGTGAATTTTCAGAATTGTCATCAGATTTGCAGTGAATCGAGCATGTAAGGGATAATGCCCGACAAGGCAACCGTCCTCCGCGAAGCATCCGTGTCGTCCATTCATTTCTGATATTGGACACCTCGAAGGGCATTATCCCGCTTATACCATGGTCACTTACAAAAGGAATAAATATTAAATCAATTATTAATACATTAATGTTGTTTTTTACCGTTAAAATCGTAGGTAAGGTAACCCGCTCTGGCTGCAGCTGTTACATTAGGCCTAATCAGTGGAGGGAAGTGAGATGATTGCTTAACGTTATGTTACGTGATACAAAGTATCATTTCAGAGGTCAAGTGCACCTCTTACCGCTTGTGTGTGTCCAGAGGATGATGCGAAATTTTGTTTCAAAGAATCAAAGTCCACAGATAGTTTCCTAAATCATTTTTATTGCAAGAAATATTATCCACCATTCACTATGAGTTTCTGTTGCCACGGTTACCAACTAGCGTTTGAGCCAGCGCAATAATTTAGAACAATCAGGCTATTTGACCGGAACTTTTTTATAGGTGTCCTACAACACTTTTTAACGGACACCCTGCAGCCAATCAGAATCGAGTATTCACCCAGACTATGGTATAATACTCAGTTAACCATTTTAGCAACAGACAAAATGCATCACTTTTACCAACAAAGGAATGTGCAATTAAATATGAGCAGTGAACGCAACTCTGTAGCATCAGTCAGGGGGTAAGCAGACTTAACAGCCTTAACTCTTGACACAGAGTCATGTCATGGCAGCACTAGTCCAACAGCAAGACAGTCATTAGGAACTAAATGACTGCTTCCAATAACCGAGTATTCAGACAGCCACTAGAACTTGAATTTAGATAAATCTTTGAGAAAGGACTTCTGTTCTTCACACTCTTCAAACCGTATTTTTCAACACTTGAGCAAACTCTTTGCCTTCACAATAAACACTTTGATGGCAGATTTCCCCGATTGCAGAAATCTGCAGAAATCTGTCTCTAATGGGTAATTACGCTCTTTAAAAAAGTGCATTGAGATGAAAAGCTTTTAGTCCCCTGTCAGGTTTCTAATCACAGCAGCCCACCGCACTGCACTCACACACACGGACACACACATCAAAGTAATACATCTGGAATTTATCTTTTAAAGTAGAGTGTAGCCCACTCTCCTGGAGAAACGTTTCAGATTGTCTCTTCGGTGACAGTATGTGATGAAGTGAGACAGGAAAGGGAGTAAAGAGATCCTCACATCCTGTCTGAGTCTCTTATGAACTCCACTGCACACTGCTAACTCTATTAGCCTCGGTGCCTCCCTGATGGGTCTCACTGTTACACAGCGACGCAGTCTCTGCTGCACACAAAGTAAGTGACAACTGTTCAAAGCTTAGCAACAAGTGTTTTTTTGTTTTTATAGATATGCACCTATGATATGATTAACCTTTTCAATCCAGTCACAGTCAAACCTGTCCAAGAGCACAGCAGATCCAGATCGAGCAGGAACACAGTGTAGGCGGAACAACTGAACAGTGAGCAACAGAAAAAACTGAAAAACAACAATGACAAATAAATAAATAAATAAAT
The DNA here is from genome assembly GCA_037975065.1 of Chaetodon trifasciatus. Taxonomy (NCBI): domain Eukaryota; kingdom Metazoa; phylum Chordata; class Actinopteri; order Chaetodontiformes; family Chaetodontidae; genus Chaetodon; species Chaetodon trifasciatus. Next base: position 2,208,983 of record JBBMOE010000046.1, on the reverse strand, counting down.
AATAAAACAACTGCAGTGCTAAAACATCCTGTGAGCCACAGTCTAAACTCTGGGGCAGTGGAAAGGTCACTTCAGCATACAGCAATTATTGTTAAGTGCCAGCAGAGACAAGATGTAATGGAAAGCACAGCATGATTGCACATCAGGCAGGACTCTCAAACTGTTCTACCCTCAGGTGCAGACACACCAAATTCACTGCGATCATGTCCACATGATGTGGCTACATTCTCTTCTTCACTTCTTCCCCTCATCTCTCTCATTCTGTTCCCGTCCATTTTTATTAAACCTTTTAAAAAGCAGCGAATAAACATGAATTGGCCGTTTCAAGAGAAAAAAAAAGGTGGGAACAGTCTTTTAAGCTCTGATTGGCATTTTGGAGGATGCGACTATTCTGTTTTGTCAGTTAATGTTGCCCAGATTCAGTGCTTTTATTCACTGTGAGCTAATGCTGGACATGCCTCCATTCAAAGATGAAACAAAGAAACGCACGTTGCATTATCGCAACTCAACAACTCACAGTGATACAACAATCACCTTTTACATGGGAGCGAAAGCAGGTTTGACACTTCCAGGAGGTCGTGTGGACGGAAAACACTTCTAATCCCATCTATCACATCAGTCCTATTACAACAAAACAAACTCAAAAAAATCAACCACAAGTGCTCATACACTGACTTGAAGAGATGATTTCTAATATGCACATTTTTCTCTTTTCCTATCTCTTTAACCGCCATCCAGCCCCCTCGTACACCATGAGCAGGCATGCTCATGCTTATCAGTGAAGGCCATGCAAGGCAGCGCACAGAGAGGGTCAGCGCGCTCGCCCTTAAAATCAGAGCAGAGCGAGCTGTAATCGCTGAGGGGACATGGAGAGACAGAAGAGAGACAGTCCTTGTTTTGGACTTTTACTCCATATTTATCCATTTCTTGATCCTGCTGAACAAAAAACTTGATTTTTGAAATAATTTTAAACAAGTTATTTACATTGAAAGCAGGTTGAAATACTCCCTGACAGAATTTATCATCTGTTAAAGAAAATAAGATTTTAAGGATTTAATTAGAAAATGACTTAAAAGATTGTTTCGGCTTTTTTCTTTGTGTAGACAAAGTTTTAAGGGCATTTCCAGACATTACAATGCCAACACACTCATGCCATGATAATAAAGGGCTGGATGACAACGATGTAAATACAGTAAGAATAAAAAAGGATTAAACCCTTTAGATCACAGCATGCCTGTACAAATGCATGAGGATATAAGAGAAGAGATTTAAAGTGTTACTGCCAACCAAACCTATTCTATTCTCTTAATGCTGCTGCTTCATTAAATGATAGTTACTGCTGTGCTGGACAGGACACCGATACTGACACTGCAGACGACTCAGTGACATTCAGACAAGGTTGAATCATGCCACTCTGTGTCATTCTCTCTCTGCTGAAACTCTTCCCTGTGCTATTCTGTACTTAAATCGAGCTGAAAGCTTGTTTCTCACAGCACTGGCACATTGTAAGACATTTAAAGACTATTTTTAGGAGTCCAAACAGTCCTGCGTCTGTTTCTCAGCCATACAATTTAACAGTTGAGCACACCATGTTGCACTTTTTTCTATGATATTCTGGTTTGTTTCACCCTATTTCCTTTTACATTCCATGTTTTAATGATCTTTTACTTCCGCTACATCCCATCACGATGTTCCACTTTGTTTCATTGAGATTCTCACTACTCTATTTCAACAGCTTTCTAATTAACACAACCATAATAGCTAAGCGATGCTCACAAGTGTTTCTAAACAGCCACTGGGCTCTGTAAAAAGACAGTGTGACAACCCCTCCTACCACTTTCAATTCAAAGTTACAGCAAAAACTCTAAACTAAACCCACAAACTGACAATCATCAGACCCTGATTTGATATTAATATATACAGATGGAGACACAGAGCTACATTTTGTTGTCTCATCACTGCAGAGATGGATATGGTTAACACAAACTTTGAGAGACTCTACATCCTCACAAATTTTAAAGAGACACCCTGTCTTGGCCCATCTTCATGCCCAAGAGTGATTAGATAGTATGCACAGTATGGACAGTATGCAGGCAGAAGCAGCAGGACACACTGCGATTGTGTTTTCTATTCAAGGCCATTCCACAGCATGTTCTGCAATGCCAAGCTGTTCTATAACTTAACTAAGCATGTCATTCTGTTCCATGCTGTACTGCATCCTCTGTATGTCTGACCGCGTTAAGAGGCTGACATTTCCAGCAAGCCCAGTCAGTACCCAACACCAGCCTAAGAATCCAGGGTCAATTTCTGTGCATACATGTGAGGGTGCACAGAAATTGGCCTTGTGGCTTCATTTGGCTATCAGCGACTGGCTGAGTCTAAAAGCAGTGAAAAAAAGCATCTAGAGCTACTTGGTGTTCACATACACACACATGGTATTGTATTAAAACAAACCGGCCTGAGAGGATGGTCATGATCAGGAATGTGACAGCAGCCTGCTCTGACACCTGATAAGATGACAGCAAATGGAACTCACAGGCATAGGGTGGGTTCATGAAGGAACATGAAATCACTAGCTCCACCCAAATCAGCTGATCAGCTTCACACTTGGGTGTTGCAGGTAAGCAGAGGTTGCAGAGGCTTGCAGAGGAGGCAACACGCACACCACCCAAATCTCAACAACACTTAACGCAGCCTAAGTGCATCAAACAAGATTAGTTGATCGAAAAACGGCTCATCACTCCACTCCTCCTCATTCACGTTCATGAGGCTTTTCTTTCACCACGATCTGGAAACAAAGGATGATATGACTAGTTACAGTCACTGCGAGGCAGGAAATCTCAATCCCAACTCTTCTCCTGCGTGTTCCCTCGGTGGTGGAGCGACTTACCAAAGTCAGTCAGCTGCATCCCTCTCTGTCTTTAGAAACTGCTAGAAGAACTGAGCCTTCGAGAGGACTTGTTGACCTAATATACTCTCGTTCTCTATCCTTTTTTCTCCCTCTCTCTCTAAAAAAAAAAAAAAAATTGTCATGTTTATGAAGTTAAAATCACCTGTAAGCACTTCTGATGGCTTCCCCTCCATGTACTGTGATTTGAACTGTATTTCATTTGCACGTTGCTTTGTACAAAAGCGTCTGCCAAATGAATAAATGTAAAGTCAGTGTAATCAAACCTTCTGTTGGGAGGAGAGTTCGAAGTAGAAGAGAACAAAATGTTCATACGTTTGTACAAGTACAAAAGACATATCTGTGCAGCCCAGAGAAGCCCTAACACTACTCAGCCTTGTTGCTCTCAAGAATCCATATTTTGGCTTACAAATGCAAATGCAATGCAAATTGAGCAAGAAGGGTACCTTGGGCAAAACCACTACATCAAACCAAACTGCGTTTGCCAAAGTTTTAAATAATGACAACAGTGTTTTGGATTAAAGAGATGCTGTGTTGTTCTTCATCTTGCAAACAAAACCACACACCAGCAGCATCAAGACCATTGCAAGGACAACGCATATTGGTGCATCAAGGTACACAGTTTAAGACGCCTCTGCAACTGCGCAGTACACTGAAGCAGGGTCGACACTGACTTTATATCCATTTCAAATGGAAAAGAAGGATGAGCTAAAAGTCAAGCTAGACACGGCAGACAAGCTAGCACCGACCACTGACTGCTGGACAACTCTCACAAAACCAAAGCTACATTACAACTATGTGAAACTACATCAATGTTGACTGGGAGATAACAAATATTTCTGTAGTGATCCTGTGTGATCTAAATTACAATCTGAGCCTGTCGGTGGTTAGAACAAGCACTTGCAGTGGACGTACATTGACGGTGTGAAAACCACTGGAGGGATTACATTGCAGCTGCTGTCAATGGTGGACTGATTTTAGAAACTGGTGTCCCTGTTAGTCACTTTGACACAAAAACATGGCAATTCAGGTCCATAAACACAGATATTTGACCAGAATTTCTCCTCTTTGTCCAGGACACAGAACTCTTCCAGGACACAACTGACTGGGAGATGCAGTCCAGCATGCTCCTCAACGCAAAATTAACCGTTTTTTAACCAGCTGTCCAGCTATCGAAAGCAAAATGAACCTAAGCTGACATCCCTCGGCTCTACTCCTAATTTCCTGCAAATAAAAAGCAAACGGTCTGCAAATTGCTGTGTAGATGGTCCGTGTGTTGTTTTGACCTTTCCATCTGTCATCTTGCATGGTTTGGCAGTTTAGGTATTTCTGATTCCCCTGTTGCACTCTGCTGAGTCACTTTGGAACAATTTATATTCTATAAAGTGTAATGTGTACGAGCTAAAGTAACAGGCAAAGAAGAAAATGAGGAGAGAAAGATGTGTTTACTCTGACACGTGTTCATTCATCTCTCTCTCTCTCTCTCTCTCACACACACACACACACACACACACACCATTTCCAAACACCAACAGGGCCACTGAGGTAAAGTGAAACACGGGGCTATCATTTCAGTTGTGTGTCAGTGTGTGTAAGAGCGAGAGAGGCATGAAGGGAGAGGGGGATTAGGGGACAGACACATTCGGCATGGCCTCCTTACCGGCAGTCACTGTGTCCTTGACCTACTGATAGAGTGATATTTGCTACAGAGAGAGAACAGAGGATGAAGCCAAGGTCTGCCAGCAAGCTACTCACACACCTATCACTGCCATATGGTTTAAAATGATTAGCATTACAATAACATCATTATCATTATTCACATTTATAGAGCAGCAATACTAGCACAAGTGATCTTAGTGATCCTGTACTACTGCTGTAGCCTCTCATTGAAGTACACCAATATCTTTGATATATATATTTACAAAACCTGGATTTCGATATTTGATTAAACAAAAAAAAAAAAAAAAACTACGATTCCACACTTGAACAGGCTTTAATGGAATACAGCTAATGTTACTGAAAACATGGAGAACAGCTGCAGTGGTAGAAAACATAGTTCAACAATTTGTTACATATTCATTGGAAATTACAACAATGCATCCCCAATAGAAAACACTGTTTTCCATATTTTGTCTGAGCCAAGCTGTGCGTGTGTGTGTGTGTGTGTGTGTGTGTGTGTGTGTGTTAGACACTAGGGACTTTTTCCAGTATTAACATCAACCTATGCAAAACATCATTTGTGAGGTCCTGGTTAAAGTTAGTTTTGGGTTAGGCTGTCCACAATGGATGGAAGTCAATAAAATGTCCTAACAAAGATAGCTACACAGCCTTGTTAGTGTGTGTGTATGACAGGTGGCTCAAACCATGCTACAGCACACATCACTGGCCTATAAAATGCCTGCCAGGACAGCGTCTTAGAAAACAGACAAGCATGAAGACACACGAGTGCAGACATTTCTTTCTCTTTGTCTATCAAACACACCCTCAGAGTTTTAACACCATGTATGCTACTTTAACACCCCTTATCTTCTCTTCATCCAGGCTCTCTCCTCCTCTTTCTCGCTGCCTCCCCTCCTACTCTTCCTCCTCTCCTTGTGGCCACTGAAACTCCTTTCTCCACTCCCTCATTTGCATCCTCCTGCTTTTCTTTGCTCTGTTTGCTGGATTAAACAATGGCTGTGTGCTTAAATGTCCATGCTGGGTTAGTGTTACCATTCTCCTTCACTGACCTTTTTATTTCATGTCAAAATAAGTTTCATGTCACATGAGGTTCTCTGTGGCTACATTTTAATTGTACCCTTTCCTTTCTTTTTTCATCATCTGCTTGCCTTCTTCAGACACTCTGTTAATTTCCAGTGGAGTAGAGATGGATGAAGCAGTAAAGCAGCGCAGCGGGAGCAGGGATTCAAACCCGTAATCAACCTCAGCAGTCACAGGCACATGGTCCAGGAGGTGCGCTATAGCACTGGCTGCCAGACTCTTAATGTGCCAATATACTACAAACACAGCTAGAACTTGTTGAAGTGTTTGCACAGTATTCACCACCCCACAGTGCATCATTGTGTGCAAATGGTTGAAATGCAAATAGCTGCAAATTTACATATGGGCCCTGGAAATATGTTTCCAGTTTACCTGATTATATTATTCCCAGTCTGGGTAGATGGAAATAATGTCAGGAAACTTGAATAAACTCCCCGATTGTACAAGAATCTGTGAGAATACTTTATGCAATTAGCTTAGCATGTACAGAAAAACAGCCACGATGCCACGTGCAGACAGTCAGTACAGAATATGGTCAGTAGCTGCATTTAGTTTGGGCCTTAACCAATATCCATGTATTAAGTACACAGTAAACTAAAATGCACAATATTTATCATAACACGAAATAAACTGTACCAGATTCATTGTATTGTGACTATCAGATGCTTTTCCATACGAGCATGGAATTATCATCTATGCCATTATTCGTTTCTGAAAAACAATGTTTTGAAGGCTGCAGCTCAGCATACCATTCATCACCATCTTTACCAGCTACCAGAGTCAGAAAATCTACATTCCAGGGAAGGAACGGGGGGCATGTGGGTGGAGGTGCCATGGCAAAAGCAACAAGCAGTCATCAGCATTACAGTATGAGTGATTGCCTCAAAGAAAACATGTCTGAAAATAGAGGCTTTTATGCCTTAATAACTCCTCAATAGAAAACTATTACTCAAAATCACCACCAAGACGCCCATTATAGGAGGTGAAATTACCTATTAAGACTTGTTGTTGGGGGAAGGTGCTGTCTCTGTATTTCATGTGGGAAGTTCCCCCTGTCATTTTCATACTGTCAGACATACTGATAGTGGAAGAACAGCATCTTACAAAGCAGCGCTGCCTCATGCAGCTCGGTCAAGCCCTGTCTGTTGCTTTTCTTTGTCCCTGTCTACATTTCACTCCAGTCTTTCACGGAGAAGCTGGTTAATCTGATCTTAGAAAGGACAGAATCAGTGGGCTGAGGGAAGCAGGTGGCTTGCCCTGAGACAGGACCGATTCCGCTGCCGGCCAGAGTGACCCCACCTCCCTCCCCCGTCCGCACCCACCCGTCTCGGCTTGGCTCTGGCCCTGAAGCCACAGGGCTCAGATTGGAAGTTATTTTCCCCACTGAGCAGACAGTCACTCTTCCCATATCAACAGGCTCCTAAAGACATTGGGTCAAAGCTTATTTCAAGAATATTTGGTATTTTTGTTTGAGCCAGCTTGCAGTATCCAATGCGTGGGTTTTGCTACATAATATAAATTAAAATGTGTGCAGAGAAGTATTTGAGCTTCACTTATCTGTAGTCTATGCTTGTGTGAAAGCGGTGAGGTGGTAAATCCTAGCCTCCAGGTAAACTAAGAGGAAGATAAAACAACCTGAAAGTATTATTGAACGTGTGCACTGAACATCTTTCTTTCTATCGTCATCCATTTTCGACATGTTACAACACTTTGTCCACAGTGTGGCTTTGTCAGAAAGCTACAGCACACGTCAGCAACTGCGGAGCTTTGTGGAGAGTGGTGGAGAAGCTCTCAGACGTAAGAGCCAAATGGCCTCTTGCAGTTATTTGTACTCCTACACCAAGGCGCCAGTGAAAGCATAATGCATATCAACAGGCTGGATGTGGAAAGGTTAATGTCTTCTGCTGCACTTGCATTACACACATTTGTTTCATTATGGATTTTAAACAATCAAAAGAAGCTTCACATTACTGGATTCAAAAACTAAACATGTAGTCAGGTGCTCGAGCTTGAAAAATGGTCATTCGTAAACACAGATTTTAAATATCATGCAAATATCACCTTTGTAATAGTTTGATTTAGAATATGTGTGAGGTGATAGAAAAATGACAGGTTTTAGAGTTGAAATGCGTCAGACATGTCACCAGGATTTCAACTTTGGATATGAAAATAATTTGGCCTCCAGTAACTTGTGAGGAGCTTGTGTTATTTCACACACACTAAAGCCATTGATTAATGGCAATATAACTGCTAGATTAACTCAATGCATAAAGTACATAAATGTTTGCGGTCATATGGCTCAAAATATGAAGCTTAAAAATGATAAGACTTTGACAAACGGTATAATTACAGACTGCAGATTTCTATGAGAAGCTGTCCTGCCAGTTAATGGAGGCATTTTGACAGGAGCACTTGATTAATGAAAGACATTTTGGGTGAGACATTTTCTGTTCGTATTCCATAAAGGCTTACTGTAATAACATTTTTGTCCTTCTTTTATTTTTTATCCTGACAGAATGACAGATCCCACTGTTTCTCGTGGGTAGAATAAAACTCCTTAAAGCGATTTATGAAAATAAACCACCAACTCGAGGGAGGATTGAGGGGTTCATGCTGTTAACTCTGATTCTGCCATCAGCATCTCACCAGAAAAACTGAAATTCATCAGACGGGGCTATGAGCAGTCTTCACACTTGGGTCATCACTTGCCAGATTTACTGTATGCTTTTATGTTCTTGGGTAACAAATTGGAACATAGCATGGCTTACTCTGACCTCTCATTACAGAGCTGCTACTGACTGGATTTCATGCTGCTGACGCTGATGGATGAGGTCAGGTGTATCCAATTTGACAGAACCTGCACTTCTGACATTAATGTCCAACTGTCCAAAGTCATTGTGTGTCTTTCCTCCTGTTAACAGTGTTTTCCCCCGGCTCATAATACACCCTCACTTCCAAAATCTCACTTCATTTGTGTATCAAAAGCATCAAACTCCAGTCCTCTGCGGTGCGGCTGCTGGATGAACGTCAATGATCCACAACTCTAGTAAACAGGGACCAGCAGGACCCTGAACCCCTCCACCTGCTCTATTTCATACTAACACACAGACACACACACACACACACACACACACACACACACACACCAATGGCAGCAGTTGTGAACAGCAGGCACGCATAGCTTGCAAAGTGCAAACACAGTTTAAGCAGCACTGTGAGAGAAAGTCAGGACAAGGAGCCGTAACAGTACAGAGACTGACTACATTTTCTTATTGGACTTAAAATTGCTCTTTTGAATGTAGATGTATCGTGGCGGGTCAACCAAGAAGGCCACCTTGCCTCAGCACTCCCCACACGCACTCATTATTTCTCCTTATGCTTTTATCCAATTAGTCTACACCACATTCTTCCTGTGCTCGTCCAAAGCATTTCACTCTCTTTCTGTGTTGCTACTGAACTTCTATCCAGTCAGTGCGACTGCAGTTTGAAGCTGAAACTATTTCACCAATCATAACTTTACTGTTAATGATACGCAGCTATTACTACTGCCTTTCTGTAGCTTATATAAACTGTCAAAATGATCTATCAAATTATCTTGCGTCGACTCTTTTGTTAATAGTTCTGAGCAAACTGTATTCATAAACTCACAAAGTTAGATTGTATAATGTATATGTGATATAATGCATCAGTCAGGTTATTTTGCATATATCTGCTGTACCATGATACTTTATTTATAGATACTGAACAACATGCCCTCATTAATATCCTGATAATGATTTCACCCATATCACTCAGCTCTAATATACACCACAACAATCACCCTTCTCTCCACCATCATCAAGGATTTTAACCGGCTGAGCTTTAGAGGTCACAGTGCTTCGCAAACAAATTTCATCATCTCATGGACAGGAGCCACTGCCAAATAATGCCATTTAAAAAATAAACAGACTGCATCAATTTATTAGTCTGCCCTGGTTGTACTTGCAGTAGTCATTCAAACAGGTGTATCTTGAATGCCTGCGGCACACTGTGGCACAAACATCTGCAAAACTTTGAGGTGACTAATTCCACAGTAAACAGCTAAATCACAACATGTGTGTGTGCATGCAGGTTCATAAGTGGTGAAGGTGATGAAGGCTGCCCACTGTCAGGAGGGGCAGATTTCATGAACATCTGCTGCTGACACACACATACACACATCACAGCATGCAAAGCGAGAGGAGGAAGTGGGTGGAAAGAGAACAGCTCAGGCACACGCTGCTTTGTGACATTTATATGTATTTGTGTTTACCTGTACATATGCAAACACAACTGCACAAGCTCACGAGCACTCTGCCTGGTGTTCAAAAAGAAACATGCAAACATGTGCACATACTGCACAAGTTTTGTGTATTTCTGAGAAACTGAATAATTCAAGAACTTAACAAGTCCTTGGAAGCATGCACACACACACACACACACACACACACACACACACACACACACGCATTTATTTTACCCTTCAGTGCATCTGCAAATATGTTTTTACACTACGTGCTTGGATTTGATTAAACATCACTTTTATTCATCTTGAAATTCAGAGCGGAGTCTGTGGTGCACAGTAGGGGTAGGAGCAAAGATCTTTCTCAACACTTGACCTCAACTCCTCAAGGAGATACTTTCAGCTTAGTTATTTGTAAGTTGAAAAATTTTCAGCTTTCTGAATGTCGGATAAAAAAATGCCTCAAGTGATGTCACCTGAGTCTGGATGCTACAGGTTTGAAGATAAAGCAAATCTGGAGGTGCAGACTTAAAAAGCAGAGAGCTTACCAGACCTTCACAGACCACTCCTCATCTTTGCTCGACGCTAGCAGCCTATATTAGCTGCTACTAGCAGAACAGTCTCTGACCGAATGGTTGGTAGTCAACTTGCATTGGGTAATGTAGGCACCATGTTTTGAAAAGAAAAATGAATGTTGGAAGAACCTCTGAATCTGCTGCATCAATATTGATACTTTTTAAAATCGGTCCTTCAGTCCCACAACATTATAGAAGAAATGGTTAAAATACCACTGGTGTGGTTGATGTGCTATTTCAAGACGGTGTACTCGACCATTTGTCAGGCAACACCACTGTGCGGCCAAGCATCGACTGTATTTTTCTGCTGATTGTGTCTCTACTAATATAATCTTCCAGTTCAGCTCTCACAGACATACTATCAATATTTCAAGTTTATCAAATTAATGGCTCTGCATTAGGTCCTCCAAAATTAGAGCGACTAGCTAATGAAATAGAACATGTAAAAATTTGGCATGCTATGCTACACCTGTGATTGAAATGTGTCAGATACATATCAACGTTTCATCATTCCTGCAGCTCAGCTTATTTACAAGTTATAGCTACAGGTAATGAACATTAATCAGGCTGCCACACAAAGCTGCAGCCGTTCTGCCTTCTCAGCCAGCAAGAGCTCATTACAGATCTCAATTGGATCTTTGAGTTTTTAGTTATTTGGAAATGTTTCAAAAGGATTTGAATTTAATAAGGGGATTCGATGGTTGATTTTTACTCAGTAAAATACTACTGAGAGCAAATCTTATTTGCTAAAATGCTATGGATAAGAGTCATTAATGGCTCATGTTTTAGGGGGATATTATGATCATCAAAGAGAAGAAAAAGTCCACAAAGTCTCTCCTCTTTCTATTCTTTTCATTAAGATTCCTTCCTTCCTTTCCTCTCACTTAACTCCTCTGTCTCTCCTCTTCACTTCATTGTTCCCAACCCCCCACTCCTCTCTGAGATGAGGACTGTCAGCAGGGCCATATATCTGACACAGTGCACCGTGAACTACACACACTCTCACGCGCACACATACACACACACACACACACACACACACACACACACAATATGCGATATAGTGTTCACTAATGGGGCAGTGGGTATGAGGGAAATGGAAGATGGAGCCGGCTGGGCATCGTTGAGTCCATCAGACAGGTTATAAAAGACACTTGACGAGGACTTTCCTTTGTCATCAATCTATAAACTTATGGAAGCTACTTTAATGTCAACAACTCTAAAAATATCACCGGATTTCTGTAAAGGACCAAAGAAGAGCAGCTACAGGTTTCAAGCTCGATGCACTTCTTAGAGATTGGATCAGGTGCTATGTGCATTGATATCAATTAGGGCTGCTATTCTGTGGTCTGACTGATTGATCATTTATTCTATTAAATGTCAGAATAGTGAAAAATGCCCATCACAAACTTCCCCATGTGACATTTTCAAATTGCATTTTTCGTCCAACCATCTGTTGAAAAACCAAAAATATTTCACTTGCATTTACAGAAAACAGAGGGATGCAGTAAATCCTTACATTTGAGAAGCTGGAGTGAGAGAACATTTTGTATTTCTGTGTGATGAACGACTTTGATGATTTATTCTGAAAGTTTTCAGGGATTTTTTGCATCTTCCTGTCGATGGCATTACTGACTCATCATTTAAGCACTATTACTGATACATGGACATTAGCTAAGGCTACAGATCCTGTGGTTGAACATAGCAACCCCACAGCCTTTCAAACAGAGCACAGCAATAGAAGCATTTTAAACATTAAAACATACACACACATAGGAAAATGTTAACCATCACGGCAGTGTTTATCCTCATCTGGAGTGCTGTGATGTGGGTTAAAAGTTTCATTTTTGACAAGCTGCCAAATTGCTGAGATACCTCTACATGTAAGATACATAGCCTGAGCTAATTCAATTCAACAGCATCACAACGAGGACTACTCCTTTAAATGGATGAATTCATGTGGGATATTCAGCAGGCTTCAGGCTTCATGTGGCTCTGCTATCCGACGGCTCTGCTCGGGCTCACTAAACATATCACACTCGTTCTGGCACATGAATAATGTGGAAAATAGAGGGAGAGAGAAACTCCACTTCTATCACTTCATCTAATCCAAGTGACTGTTCCTTGCTCTCTACACTTTCCTTCTCATTTCTCACACACACCATGCAGTCGCACCCTTTCACACTCCCTCTCTCTCGTCCTTTCTCCTCACACACACACACACACACACACACACACACACACACACACACACACACACACAGACACCATGCAGAGTGCTGGTTCTGCTTGGCACTGTGCCTCTTTCTAAGAATGTTTGATGCTACAACCCTGAAGGAAAACACCATCAGTGCCTTTGACAAGTCGTCTTGTGAAGGTTTACATGCTGACACAAGTGACGAATGACACTAAGAGAAACCAAAATGGTCTCAAAGTTATAAACAGTGAAGTCATTCTGTGGTCTTTGACAAGAAACATGCATACAAAGTTCTTGCATGTACAATAAACATAAAGGATTAACTGGCTGGTCTGCTTCTGCCTCCAGTGAAGGAATCTGATTGTAGTGAAGTGTTTACAAGATGTGAAGTCAGAAATCATGTCTTAAACATTTAACAAAATGAGGCAGCTGAAGCAGTTGTTACTCTACTACAGCTTACACTGTTTAAAACAATGTTTCTACAACACAAGTGGCACGAGTGAGGACTTAAACTGTGCAATACTGTACTGTCTGAAACACACCAAGTTCAACCAGTGAGCTGATTACAGTGCTGATTATTACTATACATGTTATGGATTACAATTTATGCTGCGAAAAGTTTCAAGTGGGACAAAGAAAGGTGTGTATGTTCACAACACCTTACGATGGGTAAAGCTGAGTGACAGAGGTAAGGGACTTATGTCTGTGTTGGAAGGGAAGCGACAGGCTTACAAGCCAAAAACAGCTTTTGCAGGAACTCATTCAGAAACAATTTATTGACACTTCACGTTGTTTTGGTGTGTGTGTTTTACGAATGACACACCGCCAGACCCCATAATAAACTGATCAAATAAAGAACACAAGCTTCTCGTGAAGATGCGGCTTTTATGGGATTAAAAATATTCGCCTCTGGGGTAAATTAATGTAACTATAGCGCATCAGACACCGGGTCTCTCATCACCAAACACTGATGTTTATATTAAGCGTACTGAAAAGTGCGAAGCTGAATGCAAACTACACCAGTGAGCACCAACGACGCACAGTGCGTCTCGTTCTGCGTAAAAGCTGAACATTCAGTGACCAGCGCGACTTTTGCTCCAGTTTCTCTAGTGTAAACTCTACCTGGTTGGTGGTGTCGGGCGGCAGGTTCTTAATGAGGATTTTCCTCCTGTTGCTCAGCTCCTGGCGAGTTTTGGCCAGCCTCCTCTCGATATCCTCCGGCTCCAGGTCCGGCAGGTCGCGGAGGCTAATCCCCGAGTCGGAAGGCTGCGCTGCCGCCGCCTCCTCATCCTCCGGCTGCCGGCTCTCGGGGCTGTCCATCTGCGGGGAAAGTGCGCTCTCCCCGGCTAGAGAAGAGTGAACGCTCGGCGGCTGGATGGATGAGGCTGCCGCCATCTTGGGTAGCTGAGTGAAAAGTGTAAGGGAAGTGAGGGAGGGAGAGGGGGGAGAGAGAGAAAGAGAGAGAGTGAGAGAGCAGGTGGGAGGCGGGCGGTGAAAGAAGGACAGAGCCAGAGAAAGGTTAAGCATCCCGAATAAAATGGAAAAAAAAACAACTTTCGGTTGGGTTTAGTAATTTGTTTCTAAATGTATATTAAGGCATTTATTTTTAAGGTGTGCAGGCATCATTCGCTTTGACTCATCATTTATTTTGTTGCTGGTTTTATTGGAAGATGCGCAGCCGCCTCGAGTGAGCGGTGCAACTGCAAACCGCGGGATTTTACTCCATCACACACTTTGTTTCAAGCTGACAGGTGTAGGCCGCGGTGCCTAATGGTGAAAGTACTTGTTTTAAGTGGCAGTTTAAGCCCACATGGTTTCACGCATGCCAGGCTGCACCTCGGACTCCTGGCGACCCCAACCGTCTGCTGAACGTATAGGAGCCAATTAAGACCTGTCGGTGTCACCGTCACATGAGGTTGGCGTTAGTGTGGGTGCAGGCAACATGCAGTCTGCCACACTGCATTGTGGCTTGATTTTTGCAGGGCATTGGTGTAGTTAACCTACTTAAATCCTGTAATCTCCAGGCAGAAACAGAAAGGAGACAATAAATCATCAGCCATATGTTGAGTCTGACAAGTGTTTCATGTTCTGTTAACAATGTACAGTACATTTTGACAGCAGGGATGTGGTAAATATACACACAGCCTTAAGCACATGGGTGCAAAGAGTAACTCAGCACTTATTTCTGTTCTATAGCCCAATTAACACATTTCTTCTTTTGGTCACAGACAGAGAGAGAGACTTTTATTGGAGAATATTTCTAAACCACCACAGCTTTCCTGTTCCCCATGTGCATAATGTGACCATGAATGGCTGTGTGCCTCCCCTCCTCTCTACCCAAATCATCCGGTGAATGCCAAACTAGCAGCCAACCGTGCCTGCCTGCCTGCCTGCCTGCCCACCGTGGGTGGAAAGCTGCTCCTGGCAAACACAAAGGGAACAGAGCTCCCCGCCGAGTCCTCACAATGCCTGTGTAGCTTCGGCAGGCTGCATGAGTCGCTGACAGACACACTCACTGTATACTCACGCTCCAAAGATGCATTCACACTCATGTAGGCCCGCAAACATGTCAGTGAGAACACATCAACCCACTGAGGAAATATTTAGAGCCGAGGCCTGTAAGAGACGGTGAAATCGGTCTCCATCATCCAACCTCCATGTTCTCTCTCTCACCATCTGTGTGAAGCGTTTCTTGGCAGATTGGAGTCCAGACAATCACAGTTGTCAGTGGGTGAAAGTGATCTCACGTTGCCAAGTGGCTGAACCAGTGTAACCGAAACACACCGACTGTATATGGCCTGTTTGCATGAATGTTTCAATCAAGGTCAAGTCCCCTCCAGAGCAGAAAGGCCAAAGAGAACAGCACCTTGTGTCTTTTCTGTTCTGTTTTCTGTTCTGTCTGACTGAACAGAACGCAATGAACAGCATTGTTTTCCCGATGAGAGACTCAAGGCAGCACGCATCAGTTTGATTCTACTTATTATACATGCTAAAAAACCAAGACACAGACACATCCTCCTGCAAACCAGAAGACGACAAACATGTTGACACCTGTATGAAGGCCATACTTTACCTCCTGATGACAGTGATACCAGGTTAGGTAATCAACAGAATCAACTATGTTGATATTAGTAAAGTTTCCAGTCAAACAAAAATGCCAAATATTCTCCAGCTTCTCAAAAATGCTGCTTTACTGTGCCAGATACTAAACTGAGTACTGTATATTTGGCTCTTACACCGCTGCTCTGACAAAACAGCACATTTGAGGACGCCCTCTTAGGCTCTCGGAAATTACAATGGGCACCATTTTCTGAAATTATAGAGAAAAACTAGTACTTGATTAATCCAGAAAATAAACTGTTTGTTGCAGCCCTCGTGGACAGTTTGGGAGTGAACTTCCTGGAACGTCCCGCTGCATCTCAGACTCCTGATCAGCAGCAGGCTGTTTTCTGTTAAGACTCTGCCATGTCCTCATATCTGGCTTTACACAAACTGTCCCTCTGCAAATCAAATGTTGACCAGAATTCATATATGCCAGAATGTTTTGTTTCCAATTGCAATCAGCTGGAACAAAAACACTTTTTACACTTGAGAAACATTCAGGAGAAGTCAGGCTTGGAGCTCCTACAACAGTCGGCGTCTGCTGACAGATTGGGGGACATGAATCATTGAGCAGTGGCTCTCTGAAAAGACAGCAAGGACTTGCCTGTCACTTACACAGGCTGATTTTGTCGACGCATGAATCACTCCACTAAGTGCTAAACAACATTTACATGAGAGAACAATTAATTTGTTCTCTCAGTCCCCCTGGCACAAACGCATGCCAGCACTGTGTTACACTTACAGACACACTCCAACACACACATACACATGTATATATTAACTCAGCATACAGCCGCCTCGCACAGCTACGCAAACTTATAAGAGTTTTACCTATGTGCAAGTCAGACCCCATCATAATGGGCTATGCTTCACAAACCAAGAGAAAAAGAGATGTTAGTCCCTCTCCATCTAAATCACAAGAGCCCTGCTGGTGCTTCAGCATGTCAGCCAGTGATTCACAGCCTTTTGGAGTGGGTGGGAGTAGAGAGGAGGAGAAGAAAGCAGGAAAACGTTTGCTGCTGCTGGGACTGAGAGTGTGAGGGCGTGGGTGGGCAGAGTGGCTGAACGGGCAAAGCAGGCACCTGGGATGAGCTCAGTAGGCGTGAGGATGGGACGAGAGGAGAGGGATGGGGGGGGGGATATGAACCCTAAATGGCAAAATGGTTCATTGCGCGTGGGAGTTGACGGTGAGCACATACACATGTGTCTATTCTGTACGATTGTACAGTGTGATTATGGATTCTCACTCTGCAATCCTGTCTGGAACGCAGGAGGAGATGTAAAAATGGACTGTAGGCTCTCCCTACATATGTGAGCCAGTGCTGTGCTCTCATAAATGCATGCAGTCTGGTGGCGTGGCTTCCTTCCTTGAAGCATAGAAGAGACTAAGGGACATGTGACCTACTAAAAACAGCTGACCTGAACCCACGGGAACAATATGCAAAGAGTTCCCTGCACAATTCATGTCCTAATTACAGTGGTCATAAGCATACCTCTTCACCAGTGCGTCAGGGACTGTTATGTGGCCAGCAAGTGAATCAGTAATGAGGAAGTTGGCTCTATTTTAACTTGAGTATTCCCTGTATTCAACCCGAGTGCTTCTTTTTACGTCCTCATCCCTCTAAAGGCATCAATTAGATTTTTTTCTTAACAAGGCAGTAATTCTATATGAAGTCGTACATGAACACTGTGATCAAATCCTCCCTTGACAGAGTTTGCTGTAAGGTTCAAGCTGTGTTGTTAGTTGTTGCCCACATTTTCTGCCACACATGTTTTTAGCAAAACTCATACGATAGTACACAAAGCACTGTCTTTCATAATGATTTCAAAGTGCTATAAATTGCTTGCATGCGAGACTTAAGATGATTACACCGCTTAGATGCATTTGGGAAACTGGGACTCCGGACTGCACAAAATATGCTGCTGGTGCATGTCTGGTGTACCAGTTGGCAGAGCGAAGACTGACTGAAATGACCCGAGGGTGCTTGGACACCGAGCTCGGTGCTCTAATTCACAGCGTTTCCTTGGCAGGGAGCAGCAAGCAGCTTGAGAGAAAGAGGGAGAGGAGAGGAGACACGGTGACAGTGAAAAAGACAGGGCCACGTGTGAATGAATGCCGACAAACTGATAAGGTTTGTGGGACATGGCGACAGGCGGACAGACAGAGACACGGGGAAAGAGCTCCTTCACCTCTCGGCAGTGCTGAACTACTTCCCCGCAGAGTAAACTGAGAGCCCAGCGCGCCCCTCTCTATTTTCACTATCCACCTTAAGGAGAAACAACATACTTAGCTGCACCCTTGACCTTCTCTTAAAATAGACAGAGAGGCAGCACCTTTTCAGAAATCACCTATTCCATAAAACATATCATCTCAAAACGCTGAGATCAAATTAATGCATCAAAGATGACCGACCTTTCAAATTCACTGATGCTCTGTTTGAAAATCTCCAATTAAATCCTTTGCATGTGCCATCAGCAGGCTCGGTGTCTCTTTTAATATTAGAATAAATTTACCAACTGCACAGATGTCATATACTGTAGGAGACAGCAGGAGACGCACTCTGAGCAACAACTCTCTCCTGTTTCTTTAGAAGGGTCAAATGGTATTCATGAAACTGAAATATACAAATTTTGGTATTTTGGTGCACAAACCTGCAGCACAATTATTACCTTGTCCCAATGCTGAACTGGACAATCAAACAGGTCATTACTGTTAGGCCAGAATGTGACCAGGAAAGCTAATGGAAAGTTTCTTATTGCTGGCAAAGTGAAAAGACAAACTGTAACTGAATGAGTCCCTCTAGTTATACTTTCTTACTCTGTGGTACCTAGGTCCAAGCTCATTTGTTCCTACTGAAGACATAGATGTTTAAAAACGTCACAAATATATACAACGGACCACCATTTTTAAAGCGGACAGCATTTGCCCTCACTATGCCATGCAGCGAGGCTAAACACTCCCAAAAAAGGCTGATGACAGGAGTTGGCACTTGAAGTTTACACTGACAGCAAATGTGAAACTGTGAGAACAGTATCAGCCAGGAAACAGCAAACTAAATGATGATGTTAACAAATCAGAAAATGAGTTAAAGCTGTTAGTAACAAGAGACTAACTGTCAAATTGATTACGTTGTCCTTCAGTACATTGTCAACAGTAATCCAGCAGTTATTTTGAATGTTTCTGTGGTGACATGTTAGCATAATATTATTATCACTGCCATTAGCATGTTAGTATGGTGGCTATCTTGGTTAGCAGTGAACAACGAAATTTACAAATCAAGTAAACCAACAGGAAATGCTCCGTTTAGGGCATCTGGGGAGTAGACTTGATAAAAGCCGCCTGTCAATATTTGATCAATGGCTGAACATAAAACTGTCAGCTAAACTGCTGGAGAACTGAGTCAGCAGTGTTTGCTGCTAGCAACACCATGTTCAGCTGAAACAACTGCTGGTGGCAGAGCAAATCATTTCCTATAACAGCTGGTCACAGTAGTTTTTAGCAAACAGAAAACAGCTGTGCATTTATCTGGGACTATTTTCAGCTGCAGATTTGGTACACTGATGAGTATTTATGGCAGCAAGATTGTGCATGTGGAACGGACGACAAAAAAAACTACAGTGCCCATTGTGGCTGCACAGACTATACTTGTTAGAAAGATCAGAGAGATGTCGATTTTGGTGGTTTCATGGGATTAGTTGTTTAGAATAAGAAAAATACATAAAATCACTAGACTTATCCTTTAACAGTATGAAAGTGGTTGACAGTGGGAAAGTGATGTGAAATTTAAAGTCAAATTACATTTTAAAATGTCACTTTTTTCCGTTTGAAAAGTAGAAGGAAACCCAAAGCAAAGCAAATCAAAGCAGCAGCAGTTATGTTGTTAACTCAGAACCATGTTGTCTCTCCATCTGTGGTTGTTTCCCAGCTCCCCTGGCAGGAAACACTGTATGTACAGAAAGACTTCATAAATAACTGATAGGGTCTTCCAGGCAGTATGTACCATTATTCTTCCCCCGCCCACAAATGGCATGACCTACTGCCAACAGCTTGAAACACACTGAAAAAACACACTCCTCTTTTGGAGCTACGTAAGTGCAGGATGACCACTTAGTCTGACATGCCCCATTTCTTGAAGTGTTGGTCAGAGCTGAAAGGGGGGTGGGGGGTTCTTGAGGCGTAACAAGATAGACAAAGAACAAAAGATGTGCACATTTCTAAAAAATGAATTGTTCCTTACTACAAAAGCCATAAAGCTTTATAAACAGAAAAAAGACACATTTTTCTACATGAACTATAGAATTTTAATACATTCTTGCCATCTGCAGTTATTTGCAGAACACCTGAAATGATTTAAAAGCGTCATGTACACTCGCAGCAGGGAGGATTCTGGCATACACAGGTCTGTGCATTGAAATGTTCTTTTTCCAACCACTGGGTCAGACAAATACTGGCTGCCAGTTTGACACAGGAGCAGACAGTTCCACACGTCATTAAAAATACTCCCCTCCAAACAAGGCCAGAGAGACTCTGAAGAGCAGCTTTTTGGAGTGTAGGTGTCCTAAATGTCCCTGCATGAACCAGAGAGAATAACACAGCCTGGAGAGCTATCAGACAATATTATATGGGCCAGGTATTGAATCAACACACACAAAATCCCCTGCAGATAATCTCCCTGGCTTACAGTGTATGAGGTGGTTTGTGGGTGACCTGTTCCATGACCTCCTGCAGTAAGAACAAAATGGCCTTACTGACAATAGAAGACAATTAACAACCTCTGGGCCTTCATGTTAACAATGCCAACTTTTACCTTAATGAGGTGCCAGCAATCCTGAATCATAACTTGTTGGAAGATTTTAGTTTGTGAGTCTGTGTGTGCTCACTTTACCTGGTTTATAGGTCTGCACAACGCACCACTGTTTGCTTCTTTGTTGTCATAAGCCTGTGCATGTTTGTCAAATGCTTTTCAGTTTTACTGTATAGGTCAGCTCCCTCTGTTTTATTTTGTGCAGGGGGTCAAGCTAGGATTAGTGAGAAGCCTTTGTCCTATGAGGTTGAATGTTGGTGGGATGGTTTCCACAGCTCACACAGTCTATGGCAGCGCTCCCCAACCTTTTTTGCACCAGGGACCAGTTTCACAATACTGGATAGGTTGTATGCTTGTAACAAAAAGTGTCCAACAAAGTTTTAATATCAGTTTTGGCCCCCTGACTAAAAGCAACTGGTTAACATAGCAAAATGGTCTAATTCCTTTAATAAAATTTACATCGTCTTCTATCTATCAATCTATCTATCTAATAACAGATCTAACAGGATCGATTAACCAGGACCAGGACCAGTACTGGTTAGTTGCGTGGTGCCATCTGCAGTCCAATAATTTCATATCTTAATTGCAGATAGGTGAAGCATTATAATGATCTTAGCTGTGTTTCCTCCCCTCCTGATTCTACCAGAAGGCTTACCAGAGCAAATATATATATATACATATATGTAGCCACCAAGCCGGCACCAAATGGCCTATGGACCGGGACCGGTTTTGTGGCCCAGTGGTTGAGGACCGCTGGTCTATGGTAACACACTGTATGCTGACCGCCCCGCTAACTGCACACGTCACTCGCTAGCATGATTAATGTTAGCTGACATAGCTAGCGAAGAATAAAGCTAATTGAGAAGAGAGAAATTAGACATACTTTTTTTTAATCACGAGTTGCTTAACACTGAGGTAGAGATAAAAAGAGAGACTGGACTTACATTGATCAAGTTGCAAAACACACGACTCCATTGGTATAACTGTGTCCCTCTCTCATCGATGTGCAAATAGGCAATTGTTAGCTAACACGTTAGCTGTTTGTTTTCTCCTCAGGTTGTCATGGAGACGCTCTGCACACGCTGTAAGAAGTGGCTGAACATAGCTGATTTTAGCTTTACAGTTTAAAACTACCCATACCCTCTCTGCTAGTGTGTGACCTTTTCATAACAGGATAAACACAGGTGTGACTAACAACACTGAAAATGGCTCCGAGTGCTCTGATGTGTCCTGCAACGCCAGTGAGGAAATGGAAGTGGACCACAATAGGGAATGGAGCCATTATTCACATTATTTATTACACCTGTGATTTTCCAAATATGATGACTAAATGTTTGTTGGGGAAAAGAGTACACACAGAAGGATTCCAGCTTGAAGGTGAGCTGCACCTGAAGCCACACCCCCAATCACTGATGCCAAAGCAGGCGTTTAGGACCTGCTGACGTCACTCAGGTGCAGCAGTCTGAAACCCCCATGAGCTGAGCAGCAGCACTTAAGTTCTACATGCTGCAGTGTGGAAACCATTTAAAGACATGGAGCAGGAATAAAAACAGAGACAATTTAAGTGTAAAATGGACTTTATCACATTCACATTGCAATAAATCTCAATTTGATAACTTTATATGATACATGAGGGGGGTGATGTACACATGTTCCTTCAGTACAATAATTAATGCTATTCAGAGTGTTCTGTATAGACACACACACACACACGCACGCACGCACGCACGCACGCACGCACACTCACACACACTTGTTTACAACAGCTGGTAAATACTGTTTCAAAAATCTCCAGAAAAAATGCTTTTAACAAGAAACTTAACTTGGAGAAAAATAAATTTGTCCCAACACACACACACACACACACACACACACACACCAAAATATACTGACAAGACTGCATTTAATCTAAAGATTGCCCTGAAATGCTACAAGACTGCTCTGATGTTGAAGTGAACTGCAGTTTTGAAACATGTTACGTGGTGATAATAGAACAATTCTGAATTTTGATTTGTGTTACAAATGACTGCAGGTACATAAATCCTCCAGCAGTAAATGGTCTGATAAACCTTTCTGTAATCCAAGTCTTGAGGGAATATTTAAACCACTACACCCTCAATGAGTTCAGGCACAGCAGCACTAAGATAATATCACTATGTTTTGATTTCTCTGCTCTAACAGGCGTCAAATTATGTAGCACTTTTGCAACTTGAAGTTGACTGAGCTCACATTGGATGTGCAAATATAAATATTCTACTGATCTGACAAACACACTAAAATAACTGTAAATGAATGTGGCTGACAGTCTTGAGTAGCAACATAAGCATAGCAGGGTTTACAGCAGCCTCCTGGAAACCCTGACTCCACTACAGTCGTGTTGTTTTGGTCATTACTCAGTGAAAAGATGTAGTACCTTTTTTTTTTTTTTTTGTTGCAAATCTAAATTAGTTCATGGCGAGATAAGCTTTCTTTAACATTCTGAAGACACATGATAAAACTTTAAAAACTAGAAGTCTCTCAAACATAAAAAGTGTGTATTAATTTTTCCAAGTACTGACTTCCATCCAATATGGACCTAAAGAAAAACAAAACTAAAAAAACAAAACATCCAAGGCATCAAAAATATAGTGAGACACCATGAACAGACAATTCAAAACATCAACCCGAACATCTGAGCATCATTTGAAGCGTACATCACGTCTTACCAACATAAAAAATATGGAGTGTACAGGACATTAATAGCTATTTGCGATTCTGTATTTACACTTCATAATGAACCTCAGAAAAACAACACACATTTTTGCACCCAGACATAAATGGATGCCACACAGATGTGATCTGACCAGCTGGACTATCGAACCCATGGAGCACAGACCAAGCGACTCTTCATCAGAATAAAAATAAGTGGATTTCTCGATCATAATAATTTCACCTAGAATTCTCTAATACTATCTTGAAAAAAATACAATAATGCATTCAATGAAAATGTTCCAGGTGAATAATCACTCTCCAGACTCACACTCACTCTCTCGCTCACACGCAAAAGCACACGCACACACACACACACAGTTAAACCAGAGACATTTTGTAGACAAGACATTTTGAGTGGTTAACCGCAGAGGAGCCGACAGATGGGTGAAACCTCTGTACGACGACAACAGCAGCAGCTCTCCCCTTTTCACTCTCCTTGATGAGACGGAGACTCTGTCTGTGGCATCACTGGAAATTTAGCTTTAAATCCAACACACACCTTAACGCATGTACAGTATCAGCTCGGCCTCAGATGCAGTAAGTTGTGGTAAAATGGGAGTGTGACAGCATTGTGTACCGGTTTTTCAACTCAGGCAGACTGAAGGGACAGCACTCAGCTTGTGTGAATCTCTCAGGACTTCTGCGAGGGTCGCCAATTACCCTCACACACCAAATCCCCAGCAGCGACTAAAGCCAGGTGTTTGGTGTTCATCTCTCTCTTCTTTCCTCTACTCCCAGGAGGCTCTATGTCCAGAGCGAGGATGCTCTGCACCTTACAAGAACGCAAAGACCCCAGTGATTCACAGCTGTGACTGCAGACAGAAAACTGTGCTGTGTGTCAAAGACCACTTCCTAACTGCTCAAACACAGGATGTGATTAAGGCTCATCGATTTCTTTTTTTTTAAAACTGATATTCACAGACAAAATACCTGGATTTTTTTTGACAGGAGCAGATCTGATTGTGACTCAGATGTGTAGGTCCCTGCTCATCCAAAAGTGTTTCCTGTTTGAAGAGCACACCATTCACCGCACTGTAGTATGAAAAATCTCTTATGGAGAGGATAGCTGAGAATATGCTTCTGGTGTTCGAAAAATGAAGGAAAATGAGCTGCTGATTATGCACCACAGTCCCTCAGTGTGAATTTTCACACGAGCTGTTACATTATTATCATTTCTAAAATTCAAAATAAACACCACCGGTCACAGACTTCCAGGGAAACAAAAACTGAAAATAATGAGCAGTAAATCTGATGCATTGCTACAGGAAGCGGGTCGGTACGTATCACTCATCCTGACTGCTTTCTTGTTTGTGTTAGCTGCAGCTGCTTGCCCCAAAATCTACCTCTTTAATAAATAGTAGAAAAATAATCCTTTCATCTTAAAAGTGTTTCTTCCTATATTTAAGTGAATCATTGAAGATTTCTCAGACTTTGAAGTTCACAGACAAAATGTCCAAAATTTTTTCCCAAACCATGTTGTGTAAGTTTCAGAGACACCAAGCAGTGGAGTGTCCATCTGGAGAAGCATGGAGAGTGAAGCTGGTATAGAATCCATGATAGAGTCCCACATTAGATCCTAGCCTGTGTGGAAACAACAGTATGTTTCACTCTTCATCTGAGACTTTTCACAAGTGTAAGGAGTGCTGTGTTCCCCTCCTGAACCTCACCACAAGTGGGCTCTCAGTGGGGGAACAACCTGTGGGATGGAGCCCTGGGGCTAAAGGGGTCCAATCAGCATCTACATCTCTATGTTACTTCGACTATCTGCCAGTTCTAGAAAATGTTTGCTCCGGCGTTCCACATGGAAATAAAGACGATTGTCCTCCCTCAAGGACTTTTAGCTTCCACTTATGTCCTCTTCTCAATGAATGGGCTCAAACAGCGTTTTTGTCCGCTCCCAAAGGTTGTTGTGTGCTCTCACAGAATCCTGAGTGCGAAAATTCCGTCAGAAAACAAACCAAAAAATCCCATTTGATATTTATACTAGTCCAGGTCTGGAGCTTTACAGTGTGTATAACTGTGTACACTTGCCAGATAATGGACAGGGTTTGAAAAAGGGGTTAAGATGGATATGTTGGCACAATGAGACCATGAGGCTAATACCCATATTAAGCTAAACATCCATTCATGGTGGAGGTCCAGTGGCCCAGTGACAGTGCGGGTCCCTCCGTCCATCCCGACAGTACTTACTGTCTGATCGAGCTCAAATGTTTTTAAAAATAGTCTTTAATAAAAAACAAAAAGTTCCGTCCCTGCCAGGAGGGTGGATGCTGCACTGAAGATCAGCACTCCGCGTCCACGCTGTGCACGGTGACCGCGGCCTGCAGGTGGTGCGTGTGCGTGTGCAGCGGGTGGTGATGTGTATGCGTGTGCCGGTAGGGGTGAAACTTGTGGCTGAGCAACGCAGCTGTCTGAGGAGGCGTGTCCAGGTCGAGGTCGTCATCGTGGTTACCGACGTCAACGCCAGCCGAGAGCGGGTCGTTGTTTCCAGGCGGATTCTCACTGTCCTCCTGCGGACTCATGGTGCTGTAGCCTGGAGACAAAAGGCATACAGGTTGCTATTAGTCAGCTTGTTCTCACTCTGTGAAACTGATATTTGTCTGATATCACTGTCACATGGGGCTCCTTGCATGCCAGCGTTCCACACCTACATTTTTTACTTGACACTGTAGCATTAGTGGGTCGTGGTGGGTGAATTTAAAAAGGCAGAAATGGTTGAGAAACCTTTGCCACAACCCCGACATGTTAACTGTTTTGCTCAATCTTTACTCTCTCCCATACTTCCTAATGGACTGCAAGTAATGATTATTTTAATTATCAAGTGAGCTGTTGAATCTTTTGATAACCAAATTAATAATTCAATCCATTAGTCAATAAAATGCCAATGAAAAGAATGACAACTGACAAAAGAGCTGAAGAATGAAAGGCTGCAACTACGTTTTGCCTTTCACAGCTGGGGGGTCATAAGAGTGGAGGTTGGAACACGAGGCAGAAATGGTTAAGACACGATGCAGCTGTTTGGTATAGCTGCAGAACATCGAAAAGAAATGGGAAGACACCATAAAAGAAAGCACTGAGCAAACGATGCCCTCCAGTGCGAGACGTTCAACGCAGAGAGATTCATGTGAAGACACGGTAACACAATGTTTCTGAGAGCAGTACAGGCTCTTTGATGGCACAGTGACAACTAAATATCCCTGCTGGGCTTTTTCACTCTGTGTTTTCAGCTTTCTCATGCAGTTTGAAAAAAAGAAGCATCCATATTTATGACCACTTTCCTACACATCGTGCACATACGTTTAGCCTGAGGAGACAGGAGCATAAGCCAACATGGCAGTTAGGATCTGCTGGTAAGTGGAGCAGTGGGAGGGCAGTAGTGCTGCCATAGAGAAAAGGGATTACTGGGTCACAGAATGACTTATTAACATAAGGAAACCAATATTTTATTTTCAACTGACGAAAGACGAATTAAAATTCGTACCGGGCAAAATATACCTCCAGGTTTGTGACGACTGAGATGACTAATCATGCGGGCTTCCAGCAGCTCGTCTTCACGAGAACCTTTTAGGCTCTGGGTTTATTCCATTTGCTTAATGTTTTCACTTGAACTCAAATTCTGCAAAACCCTTCATCTACTGACTGCGTTTCATCACCTTCAGGCCATGAAATCCATCTGAGACACATGGTCTGACTATAAAAATATATTTGGGAGTTAATCTGGAAAAACTCATTTTCCTTAATTCCTTTAGCGCCGTCTTTTTTCAGATTCTGAAGCGACACCAGCAACATGCTGCTCGATGGGAACATCAATCTGTTATTGCAGTTGAGCAAATAACGCTGGAAGCCTGAGTGCTTCGCCGATTATATTTATAGAAAAATCACAGCCATTTTGGATGATGAAACATTAAACCTCCAGAGACACTGAACCAAGTGAATTGTGAGTGTGTGTGTGAGTGTGCGTGTGTGTGTGTGTGTGTGTGTGTGTATGTGTGTGTGTTTGGGGGGGGGGGGGGGGGTTATATGTCTGTGGCCTGTAGAGAGAAGGTGTTAGGTTGAAGCATGTGTATGTGAAGTATGTATATATACTTGTGTCAGATTTATCTCCACACATCAAACGGTTAAACATTTAAACCATCAAGTAAAGCCATCTGATCCCTAAACACTCCGCTCAGGGCTTTGTTCACAGTATCAAGCAAAAACCTTGTTTTCTATTGGCCTTCACCAAACGCATGCTTATAGTCTGAGGAGTCTATAGCCATGCTAGCCGCCCCATGCAGCTGTAACTCTGCACAGCTGTGCTTTGAGATGCATTTTGACGTGCTAACATGCTGTTGCAAAGCAGGTATGTTTTGTTTGCCGTGTTCCTTGTCTCAGTTTAGCGTGTTAGCATGCCAACATTTGCAAATCAGTTTTCCAGGTATTTGGTCATAAATACTAAAATATTGGACAGATTCAAGTTGTGACCTGATGGTGTTGCTAGAGGAAACATTTTCTCTTCATTCTCCAGTGCAAATAGTACCCTCATGCAGGCCGGCTCGTACGTCTCGTGTCGTATGAGTGATCATGCAGTGCTTTCACGTCACCTTTTAGCTTTTTTTCACCTTTCGGCTCAGCTCGCTTGGAACCTCCACTGAGTTGATACTGAAAAGCACCTTGTGCCAGGTATTACTCACAATGGACAACCAAAAAAGAATAAGTAGAGTCGAGTAGAGCCGAGCTGTACCTAGCAGTTATGTGCCTGAGGTGTCCTGAAGCTCTGAACTACACTCAAACTGAGAAGTTTGCTCAGACATTTTCCTCCCTGATTCTCAGAAGATTAGCTGGGCTTTGATACCAAACGAAATAAAGCTGACAAAAAAAGGACAGACAGAAGAATGAGCAGAGGGAGAGACAAGGAGACAAAAAGAGGGGGTGGCAGAGAGGGGAGAGGAAGGGAGGGATTAAAGGAACGGGAGGGATGGAGACTTCAAAGAAGTTCCAGACATGGAAGGTGCCAACTTCAGCACAGTTTATCCCTTTTTTCCCCAAAGCAAGAGGCAGACTTTCAGGCACGTCTACAGTTAACTGTGTCCTGCTCACAATTTGCAGCTGCACCAGGTGAGAAGCGCAAATCCCTCTTAATGTCAAGAGACGTGGTAAACGACCATGTTACTGCACCATGGAGACACATTCCAAATTTCTTATCATGACTGGTCCCTTGAGCTTTCTGAACACTTGGAGAACAGCTGAAGATGAGACAAGTCTAAATCCTGGGAAGAAATTCAGCTTACAGACAATTAAACGACAGCAGTTAAGTCTGTGACAAACTGAACATGTTGACTAATGCGCCTGTATTTGAAGGAATAGTTTGACGATTTAAAAACACTTAATCGCCTTCTTGCAAGAGTTAGATGACAAGATTAGCACCACTCTTGTCTGTGCTTTGAGTAGGACACTGCCAGCGGCCAGTTATCTTAGCTTAGCATAAAGACTAAAAACAGGGGAGAAGCATTGCTCTGTTCAATGGTTAAAGCTCACTATTTGACACCATATGTCTGCTTTGTTTAATATGTATAATGGAGGTTATGTGCTGGACTATTGGATTACTATGCCAGGAGCAGTAACCAGCTGGGCTAAGCTAACTGGCTGCAGCTTCAGATTTAGCATTCATACATTGGAGTGGTAACAGCTTTAATATCTAATCTCAGCAAGAAAGCGAAAAATGTCAAACTTTAACTTGTCTATCCAAAGTAAATTTTAAAGAAGGTCTGAAGGCATCTGACTCCTAAACGGGAATTTCTTTGAAAGCATGAAAGACGAAATCTGAAAATAATTATAATCTTTATTTAAAATATTCAACTATAATAATATCTTCCTGTCTATATATATCAATTATATTGTACCAAGCAGTTGCAGGCACACAAGTGGTATAATGTTAGGGTGAGTGTTGATTATGTGTATGCAGTATGTGCAGTATTCATTATTAAATGAGCACTTCTGGCTATTGCCTGTAAGCTAATATTGCAGCTGAAACCAGCTCTGCCAAACAGCACTCTGTATGTGTGCGTCACTCACTTAACTGATAACGCTGTGTGTGTGTGTGTGTGTGTGTTTCATCATACCCTTCAGCACTATGAGTGGATTGTGGTAGGAGGGCACCTTTGACCAAGCAGAGAGGAGCAGCAACTTTGAAGCGTCAACTCAGTAATGAATTTGCTTCAATCCCTGACGTACACACACCCCCTCTTTCCATTATTTCAAACTCATCCTACTCTCTGTCCCTGTCCTCTTGCCCTTGCATTTCACTCTTATTTCCCCTCTTTCATCAGGTTTGCATCTCTCCACCTCTCTACTCACCCTCCATTTTCTGTTCTTTTTTCCCCTCATCCCCAGTTACACAACATGTGGAACGCCTTTGATGTCCATTTATCTCCACTGCCCCTTTGAGTCACAGTGTTATTCTCTCACTTTAATTATGTTACATCTTAATAAGACCATCTGGATGAAGAATGTCCCCCTCAAAACATTCCTTCAAAAATATGTAGTTAGATAAAATCATTTTATTTTGATGATTTCAATCTGTAAAAATATGTCAGGCAGCAGAGATGAATTCCAGAGGACATAAAACTTAAGATGACCTCTTATTAAAACTAGTTTTCCTGCAGCTCTGTCTCACATCTCTTCATCCTCTCTGGTTTAACAGCTTTACTGTACAAAACATACAGCTGACAAGCTCTCACTCGTGTCTTTGTTTCACTTTAGCCCACTCTCCTCTCTTCATCCTTGTTTTCTCTGTCATCATCAGTTATGCAACAAGTACTGGAGACACTCACTGCCAGGAAGTGGAGTGATGCCATATGTAGGTGGTAAGAGCCGGTGGGTGAAGCTGTCCATCCACGCTCGTCGAGTGTCAGACTCTCAAGTTCTACAAACGGTTCTAGTGAACAAGTGAGCAACTCTTCCAGAGCCGCAGAGAAAACAAGGTTCTGAGCTGTGATATAATGAAAAGAACGAGCCAGGAGCTGAACCTCTGCCAAAGAACTGCGAGCTAGCTGTGGATTTGAAACGGTAACATTCATGTAAGGAAGATGATTCTTACGCCTCAAATCTGATTTTTGATAGTGGAGCTAAATCTCATTATCTTAGTGAGGTTTCATGTTCTATAATGTTTTGTCATTAAAGGACAAAATAGACTGTGTTTCATGCTCTGTCACTTCTCTTCTCTGGGCCTGGATCACTGCGGCACAAGGTTAAGCACAGTAACTTCTTCACACATCTAGCAGCTCTTCATGGGGGACCCCCAGGTGTTTCCAGCCCAGGTGGGGTACAGACACACTCCTGCATATTCTGGGTCCACCCTGGGGCCTCCTCCACAGCTGGCCGTGTTAGTGAGCCCAGGCGACCTGCACCTCTCTCTCCGGGTGAAAAGGTGAGCCCACATAGTTGTGTTCACGTCATCATTTTAAATTCACAGCTCTGCTTATGCTGCCTCAGGCCTGAGCTGAAGCTTGATAGTAGGCTGATACTGTTGTTTTATGGAGTGCAGGATGGGCCAGTTTTATAACCAGTGAATGATTCATTTTCCAGAAACCAGATTATTTTAGCCTGAACTATCTGTTGTATAAGAGCAACACGACATGGAGGCAAATATCAGTCAGTTGTTCTCAACCCACAGAGAAGCATGAAACCACTATGAAGAAACGGGAATTATATGAAGAGCCTCGCTTTGACACAGCATCTCTAACATTTCATACACTCTGTTCCTCCCTCCATCAGTGCTGATGTACTGCAGGACACAATACAGAGCACACAACGGTGTCTTACCATGGTCACTCTCTGTCCCAGATCGGCCCCAGTACCGCCGTCTCCGCTCAGGAGTGTGAGTGTGTCGCTCAATCACAGCAGCAATGAATCGGGTATTACTGACTGCAAGCGGAGAGAACACACAAAGGCTTCGTTATCAAATACTTGCACTGTCAAATAGAAAGTAAAAACACTAATTACTCCATGTGAAGTATCCAAATCCTATGTTTAAATGATCCGTGGCATGAGTAAAGATAATTATGAATGAGATATGAAACAATACTCACTGATTCCTCTGTCCTCATGGCTGTCTTCATCCCTCTCGTCTCTTTCGTTATCCAGATTGGACATTCTCACTGACATTTCTGGAGCAGCATGGAGGTAAAAGGAATAATAAAAATGCTAAGATGAGATAGATGCTACTCTTCTAATGAATGATATGTGAACTGGATTCCTTTATCTAGACCAGATAAGACTTTATGAGCCAGTTCCTCCACCTAATGCCTTGTGCTAACATAGCCACACTCTCCCCCATCCACTCCCAAACTGTTTACCAAACTTTCACACTGAAAGTGACTTGGACTGGAGGTTAATGAGGTTGTAATCTTGCTTGATGATTTTGTCAATAATGCTGAGTAATTACACAAGTCATGCAGCAGCAGCTGCTGCCACATGATGCTAATGTCAGCTGTTCGGCTCCAGCAGCACTTAGCACACTGCTTGATAATCATGCTGCTTTAAAACTTTGTTTCTGCCTTTGGTATTTAAAGAAATGCCAGTGTGTGAAAATGTGACGGTTTACACAAGCAGTTGCTGTTCAAGACATGTTTCCATTGTTGGAGGCTGGGTTTTTTTTAATGGGCAGTAATATTTTTATGGCATTTTAGTATTTTTAGAATCCCTACATAACGTACATATACGTAGTTGATGTTCTATTCTGTATCCTGTATACTTTTATCTGGACTCTTCTGTGCCACTGTTCTCTAGCTCTTTGTAACACTTGCTGGCTGTAATGACATCATTTCCCCACTGTGGGATCAAGAAAGGCTTATCCTAATCATACGCTTACAGCCAACCAGTGGCTGTAAAATACAAACAAATTCACTACATGGGCAGAAAATAGTGCTCTGGCTTTATTTTGTTCATGGTACTAAAATGCATTAATGTCTAAATGACAGAATTGACAGAATTTCACCGACTTCTATGTTGTACCAGTGTGTGTGTTTGTGAGACATCAGCCTACCCTGTGCTGCCAGTGGTGACATGTGCTGGTGGGACCGCCTGTGGATCTGGTGTCTGTATGCATATACAGCCAGCACCAACACCATGATGCATCCCATAATGCCCCCGGCGACTGGACCCACAGGGGCGCTCTTGATCATGTTTAAGGATGCCACTTCCTCATCTGTGGGGGACAAAGAGAGGAAGAAAAGGAGAGGAAAGGATGGGTAGAGGGTCGTTTAAAGTATAAGGGATTTCAGGCATCTCAAGAAGTGACAAGCCAACATGAAACAGCTGGGGCTCAGATCCTAACTCATGCTCGACGCTGAGTCACTTCTATTCTCTCATCAGTATGAAAAAGAAAAATATTCAACTGCAGGCAGACGGCCAGCTCTCCTTTGGAATATGATGAGAAGAATAACCGAGCTACAGACAAGTTTCAGTCAATCTGAAATGTAGGTTATCCATAAGCAACAAAAGCAACATTTCTGCTGCATCAAAGACCCTGGAAATAATTACACTTTTGTCTCCTGTTTGTTTCTTCTTTGTTTCTATACTCTGCTGGCTGACAAGGTTCACCACATTACATCTAAAGAAAATGTGTTTAATAACTGAGGAACCTCACTCTGCAAGGACTTTGTACCATAACTGAAAATGTATAAATCACAAGTTTCACAAAAGAAAGTATCTAGTGAGCATTTTTTTGCACATTCACTCACCGATGAGTCCCAGGCCGTCCGCGTAGGGACTCTTGGCACCGACGATGCCCCCGAAACACTCCTTCTGCAGGGCACAGTACGGCTTGTCGAGGTGAGTCTTACCATCACTGTCCACCATGCACCACTCACAGTCCAACACGCCAAAACAGTCACTGAAACACAACATGGAGATCAGTGCAGGATTATTGAAGAGATGAGCCAGATGGCAAATAATCTTTCAGAGACATATCATTTTTCTGTTTAATTTCGAAATACTACTGTGGAGAGAAAGTAAATCTATTTAAATTTGGTCTATTCATTTTAAATCTAACATGAATTCGGTATTGTACTATTAAATAGACTGACTGAAATCTTTGATTTAAGAGCTTGTGATTGCTTTCACAGTGCATTATAGTAGATTCTCTGTATTTTTTTTTTTTTAGAAATAAAAATGGACTAACAACATACACATAATAAAAAGTTAATTCTCTAGTGACCTACAAGTAAAGATTTGAGGACATTACAAAGGGATACTTCCCATTTGCTACCACTAGGTGGCACTGTGCTGGTCATGTGCATCAATAATATCCACCTGGTTGGTCATATAACTTTATTATATATACACCCTCCACTTCATGATAGATTTATGTGTGTGTTGCATGTGTCTGACAGTATGTGGCTGTGTAAGACTGTGTTGGTATATACCTCATACGTGCAATGGATTATTCATTATACATGTGTACTACTGTGGATGTATGTATTTCAGTGTGTTTACCTGCTGGTGTATCTCTGGCTACAGCGAGTGTTGATACACTGGGGCAGGGTGTCGTGCAGAGTGGGATCAATCACATTCAGACTGACGGGCTCCTGATGCACCTCACAGCTGGGATTCCTGTACGACACACACAATCATAGCAGACACAGGGTGAAAATACAGAAAGGTGCAGGTACAGTGCACATTCTTGGTCAAAAACCAACATTCAGCTGACATCATTTATCCAAACCCTAGAATGAAAAATACAGTAAAGTTGACATAAAAAGAAATCCAAGCATGAGGCCTTGAAGGAATGTCTTCAGCATGTCAGTTTATGCAAAGCAGCAGCTGTAAACAGACAAACATCAATGCTGCTTGACACAAAACACTGAGGAAAATCTGACGGTGAAGAATGATAATTGCATGTCTTCCTGAAATAAAGAAGGAATTGGCATTTGAAGCATTGACGTGCTTTCAAAGGCTGCTGATGGCTGATGAAAGGAGACGGATGAAACGAGAGGGAGGCGTGAGAGACACAGGATTAGGACTGAATAAAGAAGAGAGAGTGAGAAAGAAAGAGAAGTGAGGAAACACCCACAAACGTTTACATGCTCCTGAATGTTTGCACAGGCACATCCACATCTCCAATAACAGCAAGGAGAAAGGGATCTGGAAATACGTACATGTGAAGACACTACTATCGACATGGTTTTGACCTGCATGATAAATAGATTTTGAAAGAAATTTCTCATTTGTCTCTTTCCTTATAGATTTTCCTTGCCGTCCTATGGAGACAGTACCCGTCTGGGCTGTGACTGACAGCTATATAACTGCTTCAGTGTGAGACACACACCAGCATTGGTAAATGTTGGTGTTATCATTTACATAAAACCCTGGCCTCTGTTATTCAGTGCATTAGTGGTATGTGATATGATCACAGTTCACACTTTGCCACATTATTGCGACATTATTATCATACATGATTACTACTGTTACAGCCCAGCCTTCTTCAGAGAGAGACTCAAGCATCATCTGAAAAGCAACCTCTTCTCTGAGCTACTTTTAAAAATATTTATATTCTTCCATAACACTGAATATAAATGTACTGTAGTTTTGCACTGACCTGTTTTCAGCGTTGGTGAGGTTGCCGGTACACTCATTGACCTCCAGGGGGCACTCACATGGGCACTCGCATTCATTCTGTTCCATTCTGAAAAACACAGTTAAATGAGAGTGAGAAACGTCCTCATCAGAATTCACTGTCCTGACATACCATGAGCTCCATTTAACTTGGTTTTTGATGCAGTAAAAACTATTTTTATAGGTCTTTACTGAACTTGAGAGGTTAGTCTTGTGATCTTGTTGAAGCAACATGCGCAACACCAAATCTATTCTTTGGTTATTTACAACAGGAGGATCATGTCATGATAGCAATAATCCGCAGTGCCTGAGGAGTAAAAATCCCTCATGAGCGTATGAGTGCATGAAGGAGAGACCTGTGGCAGTTGAGACAGAGCCGGTCCACAGTGCTGCAGGCGCAGAACGCCAGAGAGTCACACGTCTCGTTGACAATACCAGCGAAGGCGTTAGTGCCAGGGATTCGGGTCAGGCGGTATTTAGAACAATGGCTGCCATGGACCAGGTTAGTTAGGTCCCCCTGAGACAGAGACATATCATCAACACATCATTCACACTGGACATCTGGCTGAAACAGTTTTCTACAACTTTATTTCCCCCGCAAAAAAGAAAATAAATAAAATAGAACTCCACACAATTACTCATAATAAAAAATCTGAATCAATGACAACAAACATATATATAGAAATTAATCAGAGATTAGTATATTAACTAGTAAGGGACATGAGGTATTTAGATGAACCTGAAAGTGGGCATGAATACCATAGTATGCCACGTTGAAAAAAATGACCCCAATAACTTTAAAGCTATAGAACTTAAAGTGGGAAAATAATCTCTGTAACAACACAAACCCACTCTGAAGTTTCAATAGAATTACAGCATGTCGCAATAATTGAAGGTTGCAACGCCAAGGATCACCACAAGGTAGCAGTGTCATACTATCACATATCCACACATAGAAAAGCCTGTCGGCCTGCTTCTGAGTACTGTCTGGATCTGAGCTCCTGCAGTCATTCATACGCCCAGTTATCACACAGTTATCTCACGCTTTCCTGACTCACCATTATGCTCGTGTTGAACTTGTAGAAGCGCTGCACGGTGCGATCGCTGAAGCTGTTGCACAGGTTTTTCTTGACAAAGTTGGGATGATTCAGGATGTCATTAGCCACGAGCGGCTCCTGCCATCAACAAGACGGGACGACAGAATGAGAAATGACAAAAAAAATAAGCATGAAAAGGAGGAGGCAAGGAAGCTCGATGCGATTATTAAAGGCTATGTTAACAAGTGCTTTTTTCATTGGTATATTAGCTTGTGGTCCTTTACCTTATGGGTGATGTGCTGTTGCTCTGCAGGAGCATGACCTTTGGGGTCAATGAGAGTGGGGTGAGCGACCAGGTACCCTCTGTCCTCCATGATGAAGCACCTGGAATGCACAAAATGTTAAGACTGCAGACACAGTGAGGGCTGATGACAGAATAAGTGTAAATTCACATTAGTCACACCAGTATTATTCTATCATTGACCACTATTTTGTTGATCCCTTGTCGTCCATTGCTTAATCCAACTTCAACCTGCATAATATGGCTCCATTCTACTTCCCTCCATTGCTTAAACGTTCTGCCAAATACTGCTCCTCTCTGCTCCACACCCCCTTTGGGCTAATCCTGTTTTATATGGCTGCTGAACACCAACAGAGAGAGGGAGAGAGAGAGAGAGAGAGAGAGAGAGAGAGAGAAAGAGAAAGAGAGAGAGAGAGAGAGAGAGAGAGAGAGAGAGAGAGAGAGAGAGAGACTGGAAGAGGAGGGGGTGGAAGAAAAACGATGCAGAAAAAAAAACAAAAAGGGAGACATAAAAGCTGGAGAAAGTATGTGGGGCTGAGACAGCAGCAACGTCCCATCTCCAGCAGGAATGCCATGATAATCAGCTTATCTCCTCTTCCCCCTTTCTTTCTTCTTCTCCATCTCTCTGCAAGTTTAATTCTTGCTCAGGCTAAAACAGTTCAGCCAACCTCTGAATACATTCAGGGGGAAAAGGCAGAAGAATAAACAGAAGAAGAAAGAAGGAATATTTTGCACATGGAGGTGAAAAGAGAAAAAAGACAACAAGTCGGCCCTGTCCGTCCCTTCCTACCTGATCTTGTTGCCCTTGTCCTGGTTGCAGATGGGCAACAGGTCCAGCAGAACTTTATAGAAGTAGCGTAGGGTGAAGTCTATACCCATCACTGCAATGGCATAACCAGGAGCCATCTGAGAGCTAAAGAGAGAAGAAGACACAGCAGAAGAAGACAGAGAGAGAAAGAAAAGGAGTGAACAGAAAAACACCAGGAAGGTTTTTTTTTTAAAATGGAGAAAAAAAAGTTGAACTTTTCAGTTCCATTGTTTGCTTTTATTGTGTGTTAAGCTGTGTGCTGACAGAAGTAATTGCCTTTAAGATAACATAAATATTTAGCAACACCAACCAAAAAGAAAAAAATCCCACACAAAATACACACACACTCTCTCTTTAAACCTGTGTTTATGCAGACTACAGGCTGTGCAATGTTATGCTCACTGAACCAGCCGTCAACACACTAATCCTGACTTATCAAACACACTGATACTGAATGTTTACACTGTACATCTGCGTGGACCATGGTAAACACCTCCTATTGTACTCCTGCAGGCAGTGTTGTGCCGCTAAGTTGCATTTTAAGCTCACAGAGCTAGAAACATAAACAGTTAAATCTCAGCCGCAGTTACAGGCTTCATAAGCCTCAGTCTGTATCCAAAACATTCTGCATTAACTTCCAGAACAATTAGCCGAAGCACAAGGGTGCGACACTCGAGCTCAAGGAGGTGGTTTGCTCGAGGGCACTCCTGAAGAGCAGATACTTAACATAACTGTTTCTGAAGCCAGGCCATTTGGTTGAGGGATATTCTGTCACTCTGTACACAGGCCTGAAGCAAAATAACGCTTTCCTTTAGCCTCCTTCAAATTATCTCCTGTCTTCACAGACACTGTGCTCTGCTGAAATCACTTCCGGGCCGGGAGCCCACAATGATGCCTTGGCTCTTAACAATGAATCTGTTGATGATGATTTGTACAGAGAGCTGATCATTTTGTCGCCAAGGTGGAAAAATTCATCCAAATGTGTCAATCATGAAATGCTCAAATCTGCAGAATGTGATTTACGTTGATACAGAAAGACATTTACACATCCAGCACTTGCAGAGCAACATTAGTATTCATTTTGGTCACTTCTGACTCCTGAGGGAAAGACCTGGCTCTAAACTCTAAGCTGAAAACAGCACTATGAGAACAGTGAGGGTGAGCCAAAAGAGTGAAGTTGAGGGCTGGACAGCTGACAATAAGCTGAAACTCAAACACATGACAATGGCACATCCATTCTCCCTCATTTCCCAAGATTCTCTTTGCTTTAAAGGCACCATCCGTAGAAGACCTGACTGTGTGTATGTGGACCACCATCAGGAAACATGTTTACTTTTCTAATGTTGAAATGTAAACGTTTGACTTGCTAAAACAGTTTGCAACAGTAGCACAAATGTCACTTACACAGCAAGTTTGTTAGCATTAGCTAACATTAGCCACCATAAGATCCTGGAGACCAAGTACGTCGGTAGCGTTTGCATCGAACTGAGCGAAGACGAGTTTTATTCCAAATGACTTAAAACTTTCATTTAAGAGGACAAGAAAAAGACTGTTATAGTGGTAAAAATCCATTTTCTTCTTCTACCTAGAGGCGTGGATGGTGTGGCTGATGGTGACGACGTAGCCCGCTCCGCCCACGTCCAGGTACGGTCCCGTGAAGGTGATGAGACCAGGGTTAGCCACAGCATGCTGGTACCTGCACAACACATCACACAGGCACAGGAAGTTAACCACTTCAAGTTTTCCTGGCTAACAAAGTAAACAAGATGCTTCTTCAGATGCTTTCATCTGACCTGTCAAAGCTTTATGGAGAGTTGAACTGAAGGCAGAGACTTGATGGAGCATTTGTTTTGGTCTTGACTATATACAAAACATCTGTGGATTATCTGCATCACAACTGTATTACTTTAGTCTGGAAAAATGTATTGTTTGGATTCACTGAATATGACAGGAATCACAGTTTTACCTGATTATTGTTGTTTTGGCCAGATTTTATGTTCATAAATTAAAATTTGAAAGTAAGAAGTAAGATTTTCTGATCTGACTGTGCATATCAAACATATGGTTGTTTACTCTCTGTGTACATTTACTTCATTTAAGTACTAAAAAAGGATGCAACTAAGAGTGATATTTGTAAAGCAGAACACTTTCCACAGTTTCATGGTTTGACTGAGGAATGGCCTGGAATGACCAGCCAGAGGACCTCAGGTTGCATTAAGGTCATTTTCACACCTGACCCAGCGGACTCGGTTTGATTGGGGAGCTGAAAGTCTCAACATTGTTGCATTTATCACTTGTTTGGGTTCTGCTTTCACACTGTGATTTCTAAAGCGCACTGAACTTTCTGAGCAGCATCACGTGGTTGAAAGGAGCGCTCATCGACTGGACAAAGTGGGAGGGGAAATCCCTCCCTCCCCTTTCCCATTATTTTAGGGAACGCTACAACATTAGTGAACGCAACTGTTCCTATAATGCTATCGTAGCTTGTCAGGGATCGATTCTGTTATTTTTCGAACTTTGACCATCTAACATGTGACAACATATGAGCTCAGAGTTTAAGGACTGTGACTGTTGGTGGTTGTGATTTTGATTTTGTTTAAATATGCCAAATTGTGAATTTATGGATTATTGTTGTTCAGGCAATTGAGCTAAGCTAGCTAGCAACTGCTAATGTCAGCGGTCACTTGTTACCCTAGATTCACTGCGTATGCACTGCGTATAGTGTCACTACGTACATTTGGTCCTGTGTTTGGTCCGGTGAGCTTTCACACTGCATACGAACCGAACCAGGGTTCACTTGCAAGCGAACCGAGACCTACATTTTCAGGCGGACCAGAGTTCGCTTGTTTGGTCCGCACCAGAGTTCGGATGAGCTTTCACACCTGCCCAAACGAAGCGGACTATCCGAGGAAACGAACTCTGGTCCGTTTAAAGCGGACCAAACAACTCTAGTGTGAAAGCAACCTTAGGCTCAAAGGAGGTCAGGCATATATTCTGGAGCTAACCCCCTACAAGCCTTAAAAGTGATTAAAAGCTTTCAAAACCTATTCTAAGATCAGCTGGGAGTCAGTGATGTGGTTTGTCCCGTTGTCAGTCCGGCTGCAACATTGTGAATGAGCTGAAGTTTACTGAGGTTTTGTTGTGTGAGGCAAGAGAAGAGTGCATCGCAGTAATCTAACCAGGATGAGATGAATGCATACATTACAGTTTGGAAGTTCTTGGCAAATAAAGATGATAGAGATGATTTTGGAGATATCTTTCAGTTGGAAAAAACTGATGTAAAAGTAGTAAGAGTGGGACTATCTCACAGAAAAGCCTTGTTCATAGAGCTCTACACAATGTGCTGATTATTATCCTAACTAAGAAAAACACAAAACTTTACAGAACAATATAATATGACTTCACTAGCTAACTAATAACTTATTACAATTCAACAGTCTGATTAGAAAATCTCAACTCAGTTATGGCTGCTGCACAAACATGCAGCTGCAGTCTGCACACATTCTCAATCCTTTTAACTCCTACCTACCCAACACCATCTCAAACCTTCTTTTGCTCCCCTAAAACACACACACAACCACCCAGACACACACGCACGCACGCGCGCGCGCGCACACACACACACACACACACACACACACACACACACACACACACACACACACACACACACACACACACACACACACACACACACTCTTCACTCTTGTCTGCCCCTTCACACCCTCCAAAGTAAGCCTCACCATTGT
The DNA here is from genome assembly GCA_037975065.1 of Chaetodon trifasciatus. Classification (NCBI taxonomy): domain Eukaryota; kingdom Metazoa; phylum Chordata; class Actinopteri; order Chaetodontiformes; family Chaetodontidae; genus Chaetodon; species Chaetodon trifasciatus. The sequence goes on along the minus strand of JBBMOE010000046.1, from coordinate 2,168,134 downwards.
CTGCGGGTCGGGTCGAAGGCTTTGTCCATCAGTGATCCTGGATAAATCCGGAGCACCCCACTGGGCGTTGCTATGTAACGGCGCACAATGTAGCAGTTGAGGCTACTCATTTCCATTAGTGTCATCCACTCATCCGTGACATGACTGGTCGCCATAACCTCGTTCCTGACGGAGGACTGCATAGGGGAGAAAAAAGTTGAAGGAGTAGAAAAGTAAGAGTCTTAATCTGTGGTTGGTGTGAAATAGAAGTTGGCTAAAACTTTTGGCAAGCACGCCTCCAGTCTGCCCTCAAACAAAACATGACTTCCAAATCAAACATATCGAAATTAGAAATGTTTCTACTGTATTGCTGCTAAACATAGTGACACAAACTTTTTTTTTTAAGATCAATATCTTAGAGGTATAATCAAGAAACCACAAGGCTTAGGAAACCAGCATTCAGGCTTGATTAGCCCTAAAGGCCTGAAAAATGCCCTGAAAAATCCCAACTCAGAGTTTGAAAGGGCTGGTGAGGTCACTGGAGGGGGCCTTTAAGACTAGCCTGGGAATCAGAGCTGGGACTGGGGCTCAGAGTTCCAACTCTAACCCCCGACTCCCCCCAGGACAGGAATGCACACAGACTGCCAAAACCACGTGTGGCTTTGACCCCTTCTTAAAGATGCAGAGCTTCATTTCAAATTTGTGAATTTTAGCTGGAATGTAAAGCAGCCTGCCAGATATTGTAGGAAATAGAATTAAAGCTGCTAAAGTTATCAAGTACTTCTATCTTGGGAGCCATTAAAATCTGAATATTTGTCTACATGTCTGTCAGCTGACGGCAGGGCTGGCTGCGTGCTGTGTGTTTGTCAGGTAAACAACATTAACCCTGAATGTGCCTACAGGCTGGTCAGGTGCATCTGTGTTCCCATGCTTGTGTACCTTGAGGCCCGGGTTGGCTATGAGCCGGGTGTTATCACTCAGGTAGGCGGTGTAGTGCTCGACCATGCGCTTTGTTTCTGGCTGACTCAGGTGCTCATAGGGAGAGGAGAAACTACCAGCTGCCAGCATCACTGTGGGGGACTCTGGGAAAGAGGAAAAGGGGACAGTCAGAGATGCTAATCAAAGTTTTAGAGCTGACTATGGATAAAAATAAAGTTTGGAGACTTATTTATTCTTCAAAGTTTTTATATACTAATCCAGAACTGTGGATTTGGGTCTTGTCTCACCGACTGTGGCAAGCTGTTTGAAGTGCAGGCAGGAGCTGGGCTGACCCAGCAGGTCCAAACGATGGTACAGTAGCTTGGAGCTGGGAGCTGTGTTCAGGTTCTTCAGCTGCTTCACCGGGATCTCCGGCTGCACATACACGATGCACAGGATGAACGATGTGTCCTGAACCTAGAGGACAAGACAGGAGTGGAGGTTGAGGCTGATGGTCTTCAGTGTTTTTGTTATGTCATTTCAGCAGCAGATTAGTATACATTTGGTGCACTACTGAGTATTTCCTGCAGCAGGACCACATATGTGGAACTGACCTGAAATAAAGCTAAGCGCCCATGGTCACTGTAGACAACCAGTGCAACAGTGTGGCTCACTGATGGCACCAATCAGACTTACTGTAGAGTCAATTTATTGGTTTTGATCTTTTCATTGGAAACTCCAGGCAATGCTGCAGAATGCAAAGAGGGCAGCTGAGACCAATGAAAAGATGGCTAATAAACAAAATACTGGGAGTTGACAGAATTTAAAGACTCCACCCTTAAATGCTTTATCCAAACTAGAAGCCAGAGAGACTCAATCCCCATCCCTATCAGCTCTCTGGTTCACTGGTCAGTGTCAGCCATCACAGCCAGTGTTTCATGGGGAGCAGGTGTGTGCCCGAGAAGATAAATGTGTCCGCTTCAACAGCTGCTTTCACACCAACGATTCTAAATGAACCAATGCAGGGCTTTCCAAATTCTGACATCTTATTGTTAAATCAAGTGTCAAAGAGCTTTCAGGAAGACCCGGGACCTTCTGACACCTCGTCTTTACTCTTGTCATGATCAAAAACCTCAATATCATGATATACTCACAAAGGAGCCCCTGGACTTTATTTAGTTCTACAAGAAGACAGAACGGCGTATGAAACAGCAGCCTCTCCTCAGTTTTTCTTTCTGCCCTAATTTACCCTTTTCTGGCTCTGGAGAGTTCATTTTAAAAAACAGACAGCTGCCAAGCTCATGGCAAAGGTGACGTGTTTGAACTCTGGTGCCTGCACGAAAAAATAAATGTCAAAAGCTTTTAAAAAACACAAAAAGAGAAATGCTGAAATTAAGTGTGATATTTTTGCTCCTGCCAAGAATCTAAATGTCAGAAAGCAAAAGACTCAATACGGCGTGATGTTATTGCTGTTCTGCTGCCATTTTTTCCTAAAACATGACACTTCTGGGCCTGAGAGGAAAAGCAGAGTGGAGGGACAGGCAGTCTCTGGGTGTGGGAGCACTTGGTTTTTATTACACCGACTAATTTAAGGTGGCGGAGGTTTGGTGGAGACATAAAGGCTGCGAGCATAAATCTCTATACTGCTTTCAGACAGTGGCACAGTAATGATTAAGAGCTAAAGGCAGAAATGGAAGAGATAAAGTATATGAGATAGTTATTCTCCCACCATGACAATGGCTCATCGGGCCGCAGCTGAACATCGTTTGTCTCTGTGAGACAAGCTCGTTCTGCTTCAAATATACAATCCTTTTGCTCTAATTTACAACTGGCATTTGAATGAGGAAAAAAAAAATCAGCAGTTGCCAGTTTAGAATTTTCATCTTCACATGTGTTCAATTACAATTATTCTCTGGCAACAAAAGATTCCATCCAGCTGCATCATTTATTTGACTCCTCTTTGTAGCCCTATATCTTTTTTAACTGGGAAACTTTAAACTCATCAGAAATCATTACAGAGACATGATGCCATGTCCTATGTATAAAGACTTCAGACAACATGTATGCAAGTAAGTCTTGATCAGACATTAATTTGTGTCTGCAAGTGTAACATAGTGGGCAGAAAGTTCATTGTTCAGTCTAGGCCAAAGCCGAAGTGCAGGACTGTGAAGCTAAATGTCAGCAGTGAACTTGTTTTAGATTGAGTCTCTCAGCGGCATGCAGGACTCCTACCAGTTTCCAGGCGTAGCTGACGTTGTATGCTTCTTTGCTGTTGTCTCGGAGTCGGTTGGTGTGCCAGGACAGAGAGGAGTTGACTGGCACAGCAATGACCTGACTGCCCAGAGGGACGCTGCAAGAAATACGCAGCATTAAAAAACAAAAAACACATAAAATATGATGTGTGTGTGTGTGTGTGTGTGTGTGTGTGTGTGTGTGTGTGTGTGTGTGTGTGTGTGTGTGTGTGTGTCCATGGCAGGAGGTATTGTGGCTGTAAATGTTAAGTCAACCTTAACACAGATGTTAATTCACTGGACCGTTGCTCATCCTTTCTTACCTGAGGATATTCTGTCGGACAGCCGGGAATCCTGGGATATTCTCGTAGTGGATGATGTCAGTGTGCAGCGGAGGCTCAGTCATCAGGTAAGGCCGTGTCAGTGATGGATGCATCAGGGTGAAACCTGGGAAACAAGTTGACCACAGCAACGTCACAATGAGTGCTTATATGCGTACTGAAACAACGACATGCAGAGACTCATAAAGGGAAACTGGATCTGCATTCAGCATTAAAACAATGATGACAGACAGGCGGGGAATTTTGTGCTCACTGTCAAACACGAACAAAAAGGAGGAAAGTGCAGTCACAGTGACTCATGCCAGCATTACTACTGCATTATTCCATTTACTGTGCACCAGTTAATATAAAAAACAGTCTTTTAAATCATCATTTTATAGAGGAACAGAACATACAGGTCTATGCAGCTCATGTCAGTTTTTATAAAGGCAAGAGACAAAGCCAAGTTTTGAATTTACAACAGCCATTAAATGCAACAAGGAAGGAAGTGAGGTTTGATCCCAGGAGACAGCGTACTTAGGAGGTAGGCACTGCTGAAAGTAGCCGTAGGTACATAAAAAAAGCGGCTGCCAGGCAAACTGACAATAATTTAAAGATCTTGACAAATTCTCTGACCCCGTTCACTGAAAATGTAAAACGCTTAAATCCTTGTTTTGCTGCGGTCGACATATGCCAAGAATGATATCATGATATAATGATGTACCGCCATCAATAAGTAGATTATTGTTTCTGAATGTGGCTGAGTCTAAATGCCACTTCATGACCCATAGATCTATCCTGGCAACTTGTTTCCATATATTGAATGAATGTGCAATAAGATAGTCAAACCAAATGTCTGGCCAAGCTCCAGCTGCCTCTTCCTCAAACCATTTCAGTAAAAGTGTGAGCATGTATGACGGCGAGCACAGTTAGGAAAACACAAACCTCCTGCTTGCCTACTATTTTGCAGTGTAGATTTAATCATTTTGCCAAACTAGACATATTTAGAGGCTCATACGTTTAGCCTGTCTTAAAAGCAGCTGAGGTTGGTTTTCATTTTAATGCCGCTCTCTATCCACAACCTTAAATTCCACTGAGAAAGACAACAGCATCTAAAGAAGCTCTGCATCAAACAGCGCTCCGGTGGTGCTGAGGAGCGCAGTGCTGTGATAAACACAGCAGTGGTAATCATTTCAGGAGAGACAAAAAGCCCTCAAGGTACAGGATGGATAGCCCATCTGTTCTGAAAGTTTAAACAAATAAAATCATGTGCTGTTGTTGTTGTTTTAAGCACAGTTCTAATACACAGTGCATTTTTGAAGAACAGAGTGTGTGGGTTTGTCAGAGACGCAGCAGGTGTGGTGTCTCACACTCTTTATAGAGACTCCATCTGCTGCATTAGACATCTCTGTCCTCATACAGTAAGCTAGACCAGACCAGAACATCCATACAAATCATACATAAGCATATACATATCCCAGTTTAGATGCAGGCTTCCTTAATTCCCGTGCAAAAATATTTCCAATTTACTCACTTGCTGTTTCACGTTGCAGGTCCAGAGGCCCCTCGTCAGCAGTGTATTTACATAATCATTTTTACCTACTCTCTAATTGGCAGCAGACAATCTGAATGCCAGCTAATAACTTTAATGGGACTCGTTTGTTAATGTTTACTGAGTTGCTGCAGTAATAAGCGTGGCGCAGTAATAAGCTATAATTTGATGGCCTCTTTATTACAATAACAAACATTTTAGAGGGAAGAAAGAGACTCACTGAATGGCACCGCAGAGGAGCAGAACTCACACAGCTGCAAAAGTTCACTTGCAATAATTAGGTTCAACTTTTGAACACGTATTTGAACATCCAGGTGAGTAAATGCCAGCGAGTTTCTCTGTTTTGTTTCCACCAAACTTCACCTCACCTCCCTCCTGTTTCCCCGCTCCTCTACCCATCACGTAGCCTTTCATTTCCACTTTGTCTTGTTCCAGCTTGTTTTAATCACCCTTCTTCTTGCCTCATATTAGTATGGCACTCTCTCCCAGGCTCAAAATCATAAACACATCATGTCTGCTTACTGTGGTGTTTGTTGTCATGTTAGATATACCTGCTCTGTCTGCTGTCTACTTCTCAACTTTCAAGTCTAGTTTAATTTCCCTTCAGGCTTTGCAAGTGTTCAGTTTTAGTTCGGGTTATTTGTGGTGTTTTCACTGTTCTCCTCCATGTTAGCATTTAGGAGTGATGGATGATGTGAGCTTACAGAGGAGGAACAGATCTGAACAAATGCTTGGACATATTACCAATGTCACCATTCACCTGCAAATATAAATATAAAAAAATCTCAGTTTCCATTTCTTGCATATAGTTTTCATCTTTAGCTTCAAGCACCATCTTATTAGCTTGGCAGGAGGACAACGTCACTCTGATCGATCTGTCATTATAGTGCCATCCAGCAAACGTCACTCCATTAATACAGCTGCTCCTCAGGTCCACACAGCACAGCTTACCTGCTGTATAGCACCAGTGCTTTAAGTCAAGACCCTCTCAGTTGAGGCCAAAACAAACCAAGACCGGACATGAGCTCCACCGCCCCGCGCTGTGGCAGCGTGCTGAGGCATGGCTCAGCACAGAGAGAAATGCCAAAGAAGTGCCCGCACTACCAAGAAGATGTCAATTAAGTCTAATAAGGGGTAATGGCTGTGGAGGAAGTTGAGACGGACAAAATAAAGTGGAACTCCACTTGTATGTGAAACAAGAACACCAAAATACACTTTCTCCCAACCATTGGGAGTGCTTCTCTAAGGCTGTGACTAATAAAGATTGATACCCTGAATACACACAGGAATGTTTTGCAGACCACTGGAGTCTGTTGGACCTGCAGGCCGTAGGACGACTTCTCCTGATTGTTGCTTGTATTGTTACTGGCTTAGAAATCTGAGCAACAGGCAATGAGCTGCTGATTTGTTCTGCTGTGTTTGTTGTCTCACGCAGCAGACCTGTTATTCCTGCACATGGAGAAAGTTTTATTTGGAGAACATGACCTAAAGCCTTATTTGGCTGCACACCTGCAAACACTGCTCATGTGGCTGACCACAAGTTGGAAAGGACACCATTTCCTGCACTGCGGTAGACAGTCCTGCTAATTCTTATGTGATGACCATGAGACCTTGGCAGTGTGTGGGAAAGTCTGGAGCCCGATCACTCCTACCTCGCCTGTCCCTGTGTGACTGACCTTTGTTGTCAATGAGGAATGTGTATGAAGCCAGTGAGTCTTGGTAGTAGGTGACATCCTCCAAGATGTAGGCCAGGTTCACATCCACCCCAACCACGCCAAGGAGCAGGTTACCGAAATAACACGGCCGGCTCACCGTCATGATGAACCCTGGAGAAAGAAGAGCGAGAAGCAAAGTCAAGTTCGTGCAACATCTCAGCCTCGTTCAAGCTCCACACGCTGAGGTGATCTCTTTTTGAGCTCATTGTCTGGTGGCCATTTGGTTCTGTTGAGCCTGTTTCATTCATTTCTGTGCAGAACACAAATTTAACAGTTTAGAATAGTTTGACATTTTGGGAAATGCACTTTCTGGCAAAGCATCAGAAGATCAATAGAACTGTCATGTCATGTCATATGAACCTAGAGCCAGAAGGCAATTAGCTCTGCATAAAGACTGGAAGCAGGGGGAAACTGCTAAGCCTGGCTCTGTCCAAAGGTAAAACCTCCAAAGCTCATTAATTAACACATTATATCTTGTTTACTTGATTTGCCCTGCCAAGTCATTGGTCCGGGCAAAAAATACTCCCAGCATGTCACTCCATGTGAAACTACAACTCCTTGTTTTTACATTTAGTTATTTTGTACAGATTAAACAAACAAAATGTAACTTAAGATGTGCTGGTAAGCTTTTTACATTAGACAGAGCCAGGTTAGCTGCTCCCCGCTTCCAGTCTTTATGCTATGTTAAGTGTCTGCTGGCTCTATCTTCGTGGTAAGGCTACTCATCAACTCATAAACAGGAATAAGAACGTTTCCTGGAAGGTCGAACTATTCTTTCACATTTCTTGTAATTGCAATTCATATCAATCTATGATCTTTCACTTCACTTTCATTCAATTGACCTTCACTTCTTCTGGATGAGAACCTTTGCTGTTCTGGCCTCAAATGTAAATGTCATCCAATATTAGTGCAGACTCTCCGTCCATCCACTCACCGTCTCCCATGGGGTCAGCGTAGGGAAGGCTGAAGCGGGCCAGGTCGATCATGCGATTGGGCAGATTAATGTAGAAGCGGCCCACCGTTGTCTCCAGGTTGCTCAGCTGGTTTAGTACCATCATGCTTCCCTTCACCACCGGCATCATGGAAGCTCCTGTTGATCCAGATGAGGACGCCACGGCAGAGCGGTCTCGGTCGAACATTCGGTCGACACCATATTTAACCGAATTCTGCTCCGCAAGATCTCTCAAGAAGGCGAGCTCCTTAAGGCCGGTTACTCCCTCTGAAGGAGGGAATGGGATAATGAATGAGATTAGGATAGGCAGGGAGAGTCAATGACAGCATTTGTTTGATTTGATCAAACAGGGATATTAAGAACAAATCCGTAACTGACGGCATGGCTAGAGGCCGACTGAACGGGGCAATTGTGCAACTGCAAAGAGGAGGGAGTGGCTGACAGGAGGTAAAAAGAGTAAACAGCTCTTCACTAAAGAGCGCATGACTCAAATTCCTATTATAAAAGGTAACCCACTGTTCTCTTTGCCTGTTAAAAACAATTCCTTCAAGGAGCTGGAAAAAAAGAAATCTGCCACCAAACAGAGGCTGAATTCATCAAGACTCTTTGAAATAAGAGATGTATTTAACCTCATGCATTTCAGCAAGAGGCTTGCATTAAAGGGGATCCTTGCTCAAAGTGCATGCTATACATTGCCACACGGATTTCCCAGACTTCATCGGCATCAGCAGCAGAGATATTTCATACATGCAGGCCTGAACTTGTGGTCCTGTGTCATGATCTCTCTAAGCTTTATTCATACAATCCCCTGCGCCTGCCAAACACAACTGTCATCTGTGAAGCTCAGAGATCATAACATGAATAAATCCTTCATCACTTTAAAGAAAATGTGCAGCTGAGACGTTAATACACACTTCAGACTCTATCTTTCCAACCCTCGCAAGGTCATTTAGAGGAGAGTGGATCACCATGGCTGTGCAGCTGTCACCTGGAACATTTGGCATCCCACAACCTATTTGGAAGGATAGAGCACAGAATGTCTGCCACTATCCAATCATTGACTGGATTACAGCAGAATCCCTTTCTAATGCCAAGGCTCTGCTCTGCTGATCATCACGCTGGACAACTGAGGAGAGGCAATCTCGTCATGGGTGGCAATGTCAAACAAACATCAAGGAGAAATTCTGCTGACAGCACAGGTTTATGTTCACCTTCATTCAGGACCGACAATCCACCCCTTGTCTTCTTTCTAGGACAGGTGTGATCATCCTGGAAAATCTACCTCTTAAAAGATACTCCGCAAAGTTTTCTTGTGAACAAACACAGTTTGTATTGCTCACTACATTTCGGTATACAGCCATAAACGCATTTTTATGTGCATTTTGAAGTATCGCATTAAAAAGGTTGATGAAAATGGCAAAATTTTTAAAATATGGAAACACCTTTTCCAAATAAATTCTGACTCAGTGAACATTAACTCACATGACTGATCAGCTGAAGATGACGAAGCTGTTTCCACTTTCAAAAAAGTCCTAATGACCTCTCTATTTTTTTCTTGTAGATGGCAAAGTTACATGTAACTAAAGCTAACCTAAGAGAAAGTAACTGAAATTTAATGCAACACAACTGGCCGCCTTGAAATATCTATGAACGGGCCTACAATCAGATCACATCTACACAACAGCAAATACAGCTGAAACATTCAATGAATTGGAAGAAAATTCCAAAGTGAATCATGAAAGATGAATTCATTGTTTCAGTCATTTATCCAACTAAAAAGATTTGCTGGTTCCAGCCTCTAAAATGCTCAGTTTTAAATTATGTAAACTTTGCATAAGTAAACCCGCTGACATAGTACTGGTGGAGTTTAAGCATCATCATTAGCTAACATTGGCTAACTACACTTAAAAAATGAGCTAATGAGCGTCATCAAAATCCTAAATCCTCAGCTGTCAGCTATAAATGAGAAGCCTGCTTTTGTTTACCTCAGTGAGCAGTTGAAGACCTGGTGTTTCAAAAATGACTGAATGTCAATGGTTAATCTGCCACTGTTTTTTACTGATGCTTCTTACTATCACACTATCCCCTTTGCTGCTGTGACACTGCAAATGTCCCTGCTGTGGGATTAATAAAGTTTATCTTATCTTATCGTTAACATTGTGAACTCCATATGTGCATAGCAAAAATGGTAAGCTTGACAGGGGTAGCAGCCATAACTAAGGAGGATGGGGTTAAGCAAAGTGTCAACTGTGATGGGGGATTTTTCAGTATTTTGTAGACATTTACATTTTTTAATGAATTACGAAAAAAAGAAACAGCTGCAATCATCAACATGTAGGGTAGAGTCCATACTCTAGCTGGCAGGAGATCAGTTTATACAGGCTACCATACACAGACAAACAAACAAACAACCGTGCATTATACTGCCATGAGACTGCTGATGCTCCTTGAACAATCAGCACTTCACATTTGGCAGGGGATGCAGGGAATAAGACACACACACCCAAAGCGGGCCTTTCAGCTGTGTGCAACAGCGTCTGCCACAAACAAATGTTTTTTTGGATATGCAATGCTAATAAACTCAGAGGATGATAGATTTCTGCATCCTTTTCATCATGGAGCTCTTAAAACAACCAAGGTCCTCTGTCAGTCACACACAGAGTGAGCAGCACAGCCTTTGAAGTCTCACTCTCCCCTCTCTTAGATGTACCTCATTTCCATTCTCAGATGCAAAAAACATTTGTATTAATGGTGGACTAATGCATGCGCAGCAGAGGCGAGTGTGTGTGCGTGTGTGTGTGTGTGTGTGTGTGTGCGCATGTGTGTTGCCGAGGGAGGCAGGAAATAGAGGAGGCAAAGGAAAAGGAAGCACACACACCACGACAACACACACGCATTTAAAAAAAAAAGCCTTTGAGGTGTCTGGGTGCCTCTCTAACCTTCAGTCTTCTCTTGAGCACACTGTACCCAAGAACACAGAGAAAATAAATGTAACACACAGAAGCAGCTCCCAGCGGAGCAAAAAGGGGGTGAAGCTGTAGATGAGTGCAAAACAAGAAAACAAATAAGTCAGTCAACATTAATGTGGAGAGCACGTGACTAATATTTGGCCAAAAATGGTTATTTTGTGCTTTATTCCTAAAAGGTCTGATTTTTTTCAGCCGGGCTTCCGTTCTCAGTACCCAAGTGAAGTAAAACAATTTATACAACTAAATGTTGCAATATGGGAGATAAGCTCGAAGGAGACAGCTCTTCAGTGTTTATTTTAGATAAGATAACACCTCATTTATTCTGGCGGAAACTGTTGTGCAGCAGCTGCCGTAGAAAGTAGGAAAGGCTGAAAATAGAAAACATCAATAAGCAGATATCCAAAATCCACAAAATCCAAATTATACACAGTGCCAAAAATTATATAGAAGACTTGGACTTACACTGTAAACACTGGTAAAGACTGTGAAATTAAAGTCCACACTGCAAGCAAAATACCGTTCTCACCTTAGTTCAATAGCTCCTTAAGATCTTATTTTCAAAAACACATCTTTGAATTCATTAATTTGTTGTTTTTTTTAGATTTAAAAATAGCGAAATCTGGATAGAAAAAAAATCAACAGTGAAATCTTGGTGATGACGGTATTCAAAAAATTCTATTTGCAGCAGAATTACTGTTGAGGGAAATGAGCATGTATTTAGCATTTTGTCTTTATTTTTAATTTTAATTTCAGATCACCTGCAGCAATAGCGTCATGCACAAGAAATAACATCAAGGTGAAAACCAACAAAAACCAATCCAAAAAGTATGAGTGACCCACCGTTCATGAGAGCGTAGGTGAGGATCATGACCGAGTTGTTGAGGTGTCGGTTCTCCTCTCTGACCACACTGAGCGTCGCTCTCTTCTCCTGCTCAGACGACTCTCGAGACGTGATACCAGATGACAGGTAGATGATCACCATGTCTGTGGCTGATCGAAGACAGACAATAGACTCAACACTCGTGTAAACTAATATGAAATAAAATGACAACAGTGTGGATTATGTTGTGAAAGGCAAAATGTGCTCCTAAAAACCTGAGCACAAGAGCTGGAACTGATCAGTCAGGCAGCACACAGACAACTGTGCACATTCCTAATAAGCAGCATCACCACAGTTTCACAGCATTACTACTCACTGGTGCTCTGTTTGCAGACGCTGCTGGTGTTACGGAGCAGCTGGAAGGCCTTCTGGAAGCCTGCTGCGTGCTGTGTAGCTCCATCGGAGGCCTTGATGTTGGAGATGAAGGTGCTCATCTTCCTCTTGGTCTCACTGGTGGCTGGAGACAGCAGACTCTTATAGCACTGGTCCAGAGAACAGGAGCGAACCGTCTCTGCCACTGACAGAATAGAGATCTGGAGGAGAGCGATAATGAGAAGCATTTAAGCACATTTGTCGCTCTGTAAACTTGTAAATATGAGTTCTAAATGTGCAAGGTTTGAGATTTCCAGTCTTTTCCCGTGCACTAACCTTGTCATGTTCATCTACGGCGTTGAGGATGACCAGTGCCGAGTCCCTGGCGATCTGCAGCTGGGTGTCTGTTACAGACGCTCCGTGGTCCACCATCACCACAATGTGTTTAGACTGAGGACGTACCGCAGACACATACACAGGCCTGCAGGACCACACACAAACACGCATATCCAGGTCAGACACCTGACTTCTCAGTAACATATGTACAGTGATAATAAAATAAACAGGGAACCATTAGATTTATGTGCATTAATTATGGAAACATATGATGTTCATTTGTATGAGCTACAGAAAAGGTTAGCCAAAAGCAGTGACGCAACTCTGCTTATTTTGGGTGGATGTTCAACGTTTTCTGCATTTCACGCTGCCGTTTCTGAGTAATTTATCTAAAACCACGTGAGCACGACTCCCTGCAACTCCAGCATATTTGAAAGTTACAAAATGATGTTTTTGAATTATAAAATAAAAAAAACTGAACATACTGAACTTGCCGCTAAATTTTGAAAATCCCTGCGAAACACCAATGAGATTGTGATGGACTGTTTGTTAGCGACCGTTAAAAAGATAAATGACCGATGTGCAAAAAGCAGCCTGTGCTCACTGTCGCCCTGCTGTTGGCATAGACGTAGGTCGAAATGCGGTGTATGTGCTAATGTATGTATACTATCAGCTTGGTGTGGCATGGTGGGGGTGCAGAGGGTAGGGCGGTCAGCGCCTGTCTGTGTGTGGTCTGCTGGACAAGGAGACACTAACACAGGGCAGAGACGGGGAGTGATGCACTCACAAAGCCTCATTCACACTTGAAGCAAGCCAAGAAATGTCAGTTCGCTCATGGCTGGATGCCAGCTGACTGACTTGAACAGCAAGGGGAAAAAAAATCCAACAGACGTGATTAAAAAAAAAAAAGTGAGAGAAAAATGCAAAAAGCAGGAAGGAGACAAAAGAATACAGAAAGGAAAGACGAGGGAGAAAAAGATGTCTTTCAGCCGAGGCCACTAAAAAACCCACAACACTGGAGGTGTGAAATTCCAACAGGCTTTAGTGGTACCGAGCCACATTCCTGCCAAGGGCATGTGTGGTCAGGGTGTGTGAGGGCGGCATGCCATCAGCGTGCCCTCTGGGCCACCCCACAGCAACTGACAGAGAGGAGGGGTGAGGAAAAAGAAGACGGAGAGGGAGTGCAAGGGTGAGGAGGAGGAGCACACTTTGCAAAATGAGTGACAAATTGTTTTTGTGTTTGTCTGCATATTTGAGTTCAATAATAAAAGAAAAGCAAACTTCAGGCAAAAGGAGATGCTGGCCCGTACCTGCTGCGGTGCTCGTAACTTCCCTTGCATTGGAACTTGTGGGCAGGGAAGACGGTGAAGATGCCCTCCTCTGAGCTGAAGTACTGCCATTTTATCCCCGGGTTAGACTTCAGGTTGTCTGCCAACACTGTTGAGGCAAGAGACAGAGAAGGAACAGTAAGTATGTTAAAAAAGAGGGAGGGATAAGGGCGAAAGACGGAAATGTAGAGGAGTAATATGAGGAAGGAAAAACAAAGGCAGGAAGAAAGACAAGGAGGTAAAACAGAGGAGCAAACCAAACGAAAGTTCTCTCTTTGATACTCATACAGGTAACACAGATTAATAACACTATTTTAATTAGATGGTAAATCAGAAAACAAAAACTGCAGTGACGCTTCAGATCAGTCCAACCAGCTGCAGCATCCAACCATGAAGATATTTTCAATTAAGAGGAGTGCCGGTCGAGTCAAACCCTTCCACGGAGCTGGCCTCATGCATCACCATCCCTCAACCCTCGCTCCTCAGAGCACTAATGGTGGAACGGAACAATTTTTAACAGTCAGATACAGGAATTGGGATGTAACCTTGATATGCAATCACAAATCACAATACCTCTAAAATTACCCTTGAGTTCTATCTGAACACACAGTGAGAAATAACGTAAGAGTTACTGTAAAGGACGGCTGAAAACATCTTCTGCTTCATTTGGGGAATCTAAATTAATCATGTAAACGAGCTGCTGCACACATATGAGAAATGGTAACTTAATGCTATTCCGATGTGTGTGCATATGTGTGTGTGTGTGCGTGTGTGTGTGTGTGTGTGCGCGCGCGTGTGTGTGTGTGTGTGTCAGTGCTCCACTTGGGCCACCCCAGTACCCCACCCCACCTTAGGTGCACACATGTAAATGCATTCCCCCAGTTACACCTCTCAGAATGAAGAAAAGGCTGTTCAGCTACACTCAAGTGTACAGTGCATTTCTTTCATGTGGATACCGGATGTCAATCGCTGTGTCATAACTGTGACTGCAGTGCAAGCTGAAATAACAGTCTTAACTACAACCTCTGCAGAGACACTGAGCAACTATTTGCTCAACACTAACAGACAGATTTCTTCTTCTACGGGGCCAGAGAGTCAACAGTATCTTCACAGAGACCCCGTCACAAAGCCGGCAACTTCCTTTCCACTCACAAGACAGCCTTTCACAAAGAGATGGGGGGGGGGGGGGAGTTAGAGAGACACAAATAGAAACTTTGAAAACGGAGACGCAGAGGGAAGGAAAAAGAGCATAGCCTTCAAAGCAGGCTTTCCTCAAATACCATGAAACAACAAAGCAACTGTTAAATCAATTTCTTGTCTTAAAAAACATAGATATGCAGACCAACTGAGGCAAATCCAATCACCTCAAGTCCTCCAACAGTATACCCAAATAACTAATCCTCCACATAGATCGACTATATAGCACACATCTTGTTCAGATGCAAATCAATTAGCAGGCTGACAGTGCAGAAGCTCCTGCTATAGGGCTAGAAAACAAATTGCAATTTCCATTTCTGCCACACAACACTACTACTTGTTTTTGTCCTGAACTGAATCTATGATATTCAGTCCAATATAATATATTCTAAGTGGAAATCTGGTTTGATTTGTCATGTATTACCATAAATAATTTCTTACTCCTAATAAATATTCATGGTGAATTCTGCAGGTCATTAGCAGCTGTATGCATTCACTATTTTGCCATTCAGGGACTATTTGTTATTCTTCAGATGGAGGTTTCCATAGGCGGGGGGAGGATTTCAAATATCTTGTTAATTAAGTCTATGTTAACAGCCTTTCTTGCATGTCAGCTGGGTCTAAACAGTCTAAAAATGCGGTTCTTGGCTTGTGGTCACATTGAATTAATCACCTGCTACAGAAATCTGTTCTGACCTTTTCCAACCCTCCAGTTCTATTACCAGCCAAAGACAAGGAAAAAAGATTTTTCTATGGGAGGAGTGAAAAATCACGTATGAAATTTTCAACTAACATGAAATTCCAAAACAAATTGAATTTATTCACAAATAATTTACTGTGAAACCATCCAACTGCCAAACACTGTGAAGAGCACCAAAATGCACCTCTGGCGACATGAACTTGGCAAAGAGCTTTATTGAGGCACGGCAGGTTCTTGCACAATCATACATCATCCCTGCCTCGTCACTCCATCCATCCCAGAGGCTCATATAAACAGGAAACACTCAGCTGTGTTGACAGTGGAAGAAGGGCTCTATATACATCTGTCAGGCTGCAGTGCTCCACTCTGCCACTGATGTTTAGATCTGCCCAGAAACAGATGGACAAGCCAAGAAATAGGACCCAAACAGCACCTATTTCCTCCAACCATAATACTGCTATTTGTAATGATCTGCTTTGATACTGATATCTGCATCCACGTCCTTGAATAAACACACCACATGTACAGCTTAAGTATGACACACTCAGAGAAAATGATCCAGATACTGTGTAGAAATCTGAATGAGTTACACCAAGTGCATCTTTATTCTGACCTACTTTAGAAGCTGTTTTACAGTGGTGCTCAGGACGGCACAATGCTAGATCACTCGCTCTTTCATTCTACAAAAATTAGCTTGAACATGCTGCAGACTGTCATTTAAATCAGAATTTCAATTAAGAAAAACTGGTGCTGCTACTCGTGTCCCGAAAGATGTCAATGTCCCGGACAAAAGGGAGAAATTTCATCAAATTTTACTTGTTTATGGGCCATATTTTCCCATGCGTCTGACTAATGGAGACAACAGTTTTGCTCTTAGTGTGTGACAACACTATGGAAAGGATCCCTACAGAGACAGACCTTTTTGTTAAAGAGTAAGATCCTTTGTGTTTAACCAGGAACAGCCGCTATATCGCTCAGTTCAAAGCCACCAGACTCCATTGACAGAAATTCAATTACAATTGAAAACACATTCAACAAGAACCAAAAAAACCCTTCTTGGTTTGTCTTTCCACTGTTCCACCAACAATCATCAACTCTGGTTTGGTTGAAATGAACCTTTAACTCACAGAGTTAGATGTGAAAATATCAGGAGAGGAGCAAGAAGGAGGGCGGACATCAGAGAGGCAGCGGGAGAAACACTGTGTATAGCCAGAATATTTTCTCATCCAGCTCAAGAATTATTTTTATAGCTGGAAAGACTTCAGTGTGCCGGACTTCAACAGATTTTACGGTTTAAAAATCAGTACAGTTTCCTTATTAGTGTTTTCTCCATGCATGACTGAGTGAACAACAGCCATGCTAGCTGCTCTGTGAGACATTGGCAAAGTGGTGCTTTAATTTAAATACTGACATCAGCATGTTCATAATGCATACATGCAGATGTTTAGCAGTTATGTTATCGCCCATCTTATTTTAGCAAGTTAGCATCCCAACCATGAGGATGCTACATGGAAAGTGAAGGGATCATCAGAGTTGCTACAATTCAACGTGAGAGGATCATGAATGCCACGGCAATCCATTAAATAGTTGTTCAGACGTTTCACACAAAACCAGCGTGGACCTCGTGCTGTCACTACAGGAGACATATATTGCCTGGGAACATTAGAGGTCTCTATCAAATTTTGTGGCAATCCATTGAGCCGTGTTGACATATTTCACAGGACCTGCTAACAGGGCTAGAAAGAAGGTCAGGAGACCACCAAAGTCATTACAATGCATCCTCTGTCGGCCATTAATGTTCATTAATGTTAAAATTTCACATCAATCAATCAAATATTAGTTGAGATTGAGTTTGGACCTCAGTGCGAGACCGAAAGTCTGAGCAATCAACCACACATAAATATGTACATAAGTGCATGCACACACAATTTCGATCCTGAGCAATGCAGCTTTTTGGAACCATTCAAGACACGTGAGGGACGGGGATGAGAAAGACGCAGAGAATATTGGAGGCACAATAGCAAATTGGAAGTGACATAACTTCTCAACGCCAGAGAAATGGATGAAATTGCGCAGGAAATGGAAAAAATGGATGGAGGGAAGAAGATTGATCAAACTAGTCCTCTAATCACACAGCACTCCTCCCCAGTCATCTCTCATCTACCTGTCGTTTCACTTCCACCTGCTGGTATCACTACTGATGCCTCCCATATCCACCGTCTCTCTCCCAAAAAAAGTAAAATGGAAGATGAGAGGAGAGACGATGGATGGAATACAATACAGTCTTGATACAATTACTCCATTTCAATCAGCTCTCACCCCTCTTTTCTTACCCTTCATTCATCATCCTCTCCCTCTCAATTATCCCTCACTCTCTCACCCGCTCCCTCCCTCCTTCCCCTCTGTAGATGCTTGTTTAGACTGGGCAGAGACAAATAGGAGAGAATGAATACGCTGGGAACTTGGGGGTCAAGGAGAGCTGAGTGTGAGGGACAGGGAGAGGAGAGGGGAGACGGAGGGGTAACATGAACTCGCCATGACTGGCTTCTAAGGAAAATAAAACCCAGGCGAAGGTGACGTGTTATGAATGGCAGTCATTATGAATGGTCTGCAGAGAGAGGAGCAGGCTGGGATCGCTGGAAAAAACAGGAGGGGTGGGGGCAGCAATGGGATGACAGAAGAAGAATAAATGATGCTGGAGGCTTCCTGTAAAAAAGGAGGGAACATGAGGGGCAAATAAGGAGGAAAGGGTCCAGTATGCTTCATATTCCTCATACTATTGCCGCCTCCTGTAAAACCCTAATTTCCCCAACAGGGATTTATAAAGTGCTATCTTATCTTGTCTTAAAGCTGCAGTAGGTAACTTGCATAAAAGTAATTTTTTGTCATATTTGCTAAAACTGTCCCTGTGCCCAGACAGCAGTACATGAAACGTGATCTGTGAAAAAAAAACGGCTCCATTGGTCCCACCTACTGTTCCTACTGCCATTTGCAAGAGTCCACCGCGCCTGACATAAAACAACCAATCAGAGCCAGAGGAGCGTCTGAGAAAGTCTCTGACATCTGTCAGTCACTACTCACACATGCTGCAAACCGCCCCTTCCCTCCTCTCATGCTGCCGGCTGCCGCTCAGTCAAACAGCTCTGTGAGCGGCGTCAGGAGGCTAGTGAAAGCTATGGAGGAGCAACAGCCACCGCAAAGGAGAAACCGCCCATACCACCACTGCCAACAGCAGCAGATACGGCTAAGACAACAAATAACCAGAAAGCTAATATGGTGATTGTTACAGTAACAGTCTGCAGCGCGTACGGTATGTTAGTGACTGTGATGTAGCGGCTGGGCAGAGTAAGCTTGTTTCTGATGCTAAAGCTAACGTTACTGGTTGTCATGGCAGCCGTGCAGATGGCTGGGAGGAGGGGCTTGGAGGCAGGACATGAGTGCAGCAGAGAGGGAGGGGGAGTGACGTGGAACTTGTGTTGGTTCAAATTTTCAGGCTAAGTCTGCTCTCTTCTCCATCTTACCTACTGCAGCTTTAAGTCTGTTTTATATCAAGTGACATCTGAAGGTTAAGGTCCACTTATCTATTATTTTAGTAGTGATTTGATAATGTGTGACTGAACCTGAAACGTGGTGTCATATTTGTTGAAATACAGCCTGTTCGTGTCACAAACACAGAAAGAACAGACCATTCAGGAAGCAACGGCAACACAACAGAAAAAACAGCAGGGGAAAGTTGGCCTTTGCCCGGTTTTTTAGTCAACTTGGTCCATTTTCTTCCTAATCAAATGCAGACCAACATATGTGGTGCAGACACATGTGGGTTTTACATGGTAATATTCTGCAATGTGCTCATGTAATCTGGAGCCTCAATAAACATATTGTGGGAGCAGCGAGAACTCAAACTGTTTTCTGTGCCTCTCTTGAGTACAACTTCTAAGGACGATGTTGCGGTTTCGTGCATGCCATAACAACATGAACACGCCTGACGTTGGTGACAACTGATGTGATTTCCACTCGAGGTAAAGAAAGGACAGAAGTGACACAGCCCTTAACAACAAGAAGGAAAAAAAATATATGACCTGAATACAATTGCAGACAGAGTTCAAAGTCAAACAGAGCGCATTTGATCTCAGGCTATAAAAATCATTTAAAAATCAAAGGAAAGGAAAAAACAGAAGAGAGACAGAAAGAGAAAGAGAAGAACATGTGAGTGAGGAAGCACAGGAGAGACTGTAGAAACATCTCTATGGACATACACAACTAATTATTTCCATCTCAGATCATTGTCCTCTCCTTTCAACATTTCAGAGGGTAAGAGGAATAAAAAAGATCATGCAACGTCTTAATTAAAAACTGGTTGCAATGGCAATTAGTCAGCATTTAGCACACAGTCCACAGGTAAAGAAATGGATTCCAAAGTTTAAATGGTATAAGCTTTGTCTGGCTATTTGTCATTTGTTTAACCAGGTCAGCCTGTATACCAGCAAAACTTGTCTCTTAATCTGTGTATATGTGTGTGTGTGTGTGTGTGTGTGTGTGTGTGTGTGTGTGTGTGTGTGTGTGTGTGTGTGTGTGTGCATGCGCACGTGCGTCTAACAAACCTGAGTTGAGGTCCCGTCCAGGGTTGAAAGCTCGGCTGTTGACGGTGGGGGAGAGTCTGTCACAGCAGATGGTCTTGGAGACGTTGGTATTGAAGTTTCCATCAAACCTTACACACACAAACAGGCAACATTTGAGAAATTTACAGAGCGTGACCTGCTCATTTGTTGGTGGAGCAGCTCTGACTTTTCTCTCGGCTCTAACAGATTTACTGCTCCACAGCTTTATTCCCAATAATGGCAAACTCACAGGTTTGCAAATACCTCTGACTTCATGTTTTAACCAAAAAGGCTTTTGACTGAGATCAGCGTGATTCACACAAATGGTGAAGAAATATATGTGAAACCATGACGTTAATCCAATTTCATGAAACATCTGTCAACACTAATAGACCCCACTTGTTTCATCTGAGTTGAACTGTATTGGTGGCTATGTCATCTGTTGCCCAGACCTCATTTTAAAGCAGGAGTTATAGCAAGTGAATAATATTTTCCACGGAAACTGCTTGAATTCTACTCTTCTCCCAACAAAGCCGATACCCAGCTCCCTGAATACATCTGAATGTGATTGTAGGGAGGGCTGCCCGCCCCATTTGATGATTCAAAACTTCTGTCGTGGAGCCACAACTTGCATGATCAGGCTCTATATTATTTGTTTTATTTCCCCACTCATTCCCTTTGTGTCATTTTTCAACTGAACTGTACACCAACAGCAGAAAAGCTGCAGTAAAATCACTGTTTGCTGCTGAGCCATTGTTTTCCAGTGGCTACGGTGGATATTAGTACTTGTGGATCTGAAATATATGTGCATTAGGGATGTATGTTCCAGAAAATCTCAGTCAGAAATCTGAAAACTAAGATGTAAAAAACATATTCACTCATTTCTAATCTCTTCCCATCTACTGGAGCCCTGACTGAATGTAAAAGGATGGACTCTTTCAGAAGAGAGGCGCTCAAAAGGCCAATGCAATGACATGCTGATTCCTATATTCTGAACAATATATATAAAATCAAAATGAATACAACATAGGGCTGATCCAGAATCAGAGACTGTTTGCTTGCGCTTCTCTACTCAAGCTTGTGTGACATTGGGATTTATGTTAAATTCTAATGAGGCACAGAATTTATGCATTCACCAAACCTCCTCATCAAGCATGCTGAGAACAGCCGATAAACACATTATCTGTCTCCTTGGTGTGATTATTAATTCAATTTGGCTCTAAACAGCGATATTTTGTAACATGTACAGGATAATGTGACTGTTAGCACTGAGGATACGTCTCTGTTGGTAGCTAGGCACAGGCAAAGCTTTGACAGAAAGGAGGTCAGCAATATTCGCTTCATCTGTAATCACACTGAGCTCATAAGGAACAAGTGTTGTGTTTAAAAAGGTCATGCTAGTAATAATTCCTGGCAGAGTTGCTTGCTTTGGTGTAGTATAAATGGTGTGGCCCAGTAATGCAGTGTTGTCCTTGGACCATACACACACCCAAATGTGTTAAAGAGGTGTCAAAACAATGAGACACACATGGAAATCAGCACACCCTAAACACGTGGTTCTTCTATGAACATCTCCACAGATATCATTTTTCAGTATTTTGTTTAAGTGTTAAGCAACAGCACAAGTTATTTTAAAATGCCAACTGTGTGTGTGTGTGTGTGTGTGTGTGTGTGTGTGTGTGTGTGTGT